>VZSV01000015.1:9082326-9103013 GCA_013398735.1 Nothocercus julius
AGGGCTTCGTTTTTTAACATGTAGGTGCTCTCTCCGCTCTGAAGGTGGTTTCACTCTTTTGTCATAGAGTTTAGCAAGTCTCTTGGTATTGTGGTGCCTCTTGTGCCACAGGAAGAATTCTAGGCAACCTGGAGGAAAGGCGCTAAAAAAAAAACAAGATGAGATACATGTTCAATGTGGAGTTGATAAACCTGACGTCCTCCTTGATAATCCTGTTGAACGTATCTTTGCACAGATGATAAAATCAGCACTCAAACTTCTGCCGAAGTTGCTTTTGTCAGAAATGATCTAGGTAGAAGCAACTTAGCTCTGTGTACTCTGTGACCACCCTAGCAACATCAGTGTACTCATTTTCTAAAGCCTTTTTTCCATGAGTTGTCTGTTTAGGTACTCACAGTTTCAAATCTGGAGCACTTAAAGCTAGTTCAAAGTACACACAGTAGTTGTAATCAAGAAGCACTGTTTAACTGTCACTGGAGATCTGTTGCTATGCGTGGAGCTGCAAAGTGTTTGAATGTTAACGCCCTAATTTGAAAATCTGGGTTTGAAGGACAAGCTATGAGTGCCAAGAAGTGTATTTCTTATGCCACGGATGGCTGAGATTAATTTCTTCAAGTTGTCAAATGGTTTTATATTTGGAAAGCGTTGTGAGCAGCTTGGCATGTTAATGTTGAGTGGAAATTAAATATGTTTTTCTTTCCTCATAGGAACTGGAGACATTGTTGCTGTCATGATTACAGAATCAAAGGTTAAGGAGATCCTGAATTACTTGGAAAAGAATATCTCTGTCTTGATGGCAATTGCAGTGGGATCCCGTGTTCCTCCAAAAAACTTCAGTCGGGGCTCTCTAGTCTTTGTGTCAATATCATTCATTGTTTTGATGATAATTTCTTCAGCGTGGTTAATATTTTACTTCATCCAGAAGATCAGGTACACAAGTGCACGTGACAGGAATCAGGTAAGGGAACTCCCTTGCTTATCTAAACTGCAGAAATGATTTTCTATGTATGGTAGCTAATAGCAAATAATCTCTAAGGACTATCCATCAAACTAGTATTCAAAAATATCTTTGTCAAGCAGCATTCTTTGCCTCTGAACAGGAATTTTATGTAGCAAATTGTTGCTGTCCTGAGTAGCACCAATGCAAGTTCTTACTAAATGCAACAGGAAAGAATAGAACTGAGGCAAAGTGTTTTAAAATAGTTTAATGACTATGAGTCAAAGGGGAAGAGGGAATCTTTGCTGGCTATTACGTGCTGTGTAGCACATTACTTAGGACACTGGGAATGAGCAGGAGAGTTAAACAGTGAATGAACTTGTGTAGTGGAACACAGGGCTAATTTTTTTTTTTTTTTTTGTGGGGGAATCTTTGTTAACTGGAATGAAATGGATTACTTAATTCCCATTAAGTCCTTATTCCATATAAATTCTATCTGTGCTATAAAGGATAGCTTTAGTAATAGAGTGATACAGATATTGTACTGAGGCCTTATCAGACTACACTCTCGTGAAGGTTAGATGAAGAAAACTAAGGAATAGAGTTCAGTGATTTCTCACTAACTTCTACCTGCTTTAAGATATAACAAGCTATGGGCTGTGTAATTCTTCTGGTCCTGTAACTTAAGTAATTTTCATGTCTAAAATGCCCTTGTATTTGTTTTCCCCTCTAATTTGAGAATTTGTGTATTTGAGGTAGAGGGACCATTCTCAGATGTCCAGAATAAATCGTCATCAATTCAAGTATGGAATAAACTCTGAAAGTAATTTTTTCATATTGTATTAGTGTGGACTTAATGACTCACTGCCTCCATAGTGTGCCTTGGCTTTTCTTGGGGAGGAACAGTAAATCTTGGGAAATCTGTTCTCTTTGCCTCTGTATCTCTCTGCAACCTGTAGTCACTGACCCCCTTCCTCCGAGTTAGGTGGAAGGTCCCCCTGCAAGGCACAACTTTGGATATGTTCTATTAAAGGCTACTTGTGATCATTGAAAGTTTTTAAAGGTTCTACTAAATATTACTTTGTCAAGCCTAAAACAAACACCAACTTATAAAGCCTCAGCTGTGACAAAGGATTTCCTTCCTAGTTGCTAGAAATAATGTCTGACGCTGCAGATCCCAGGGGCCTTTTGTCGACTTTCCTAAGAATATCATTCTTAAATGACCACGTTGTAACTGGTGCTTAGTGTGGTCCCTTGGGATGGTAAGAGTTTAAATATAACTGTTACTCAATGGATGTCTGCATAATTCTAAACTGTGCCTGCTGCCTCCCCTGCATGGTTCTAGGCTTCTTCAGAAGGCCCATGTTTCAAAACAGCTGCTCCTTGGGGAAAGGGCTTTAATGACCTTTTTTCTTTCTTTAGATTTTTACAAAGGTCAGGAGAAACTTGATAAAAAATTTATGTGGTTTAAAAAGCTGAGCTTATTAAAGTTTAATAGGAAGGTGGCGACAGCTACAGCTTTTTCTTGAAGAGCTTTCACAGAGAAAACACTGCGCTGTTAGCGATAACCTGTTTTAAGCTGTGCTGTTTTTTTAGTTATGTGTACAGGCATGTTTCCTTTAATTTTTTTCTCCCCTTCAGAAAACAGCAAAAACATGCTGTGTTTTGTAGATAGTGCAAGTAGATACTGGTATTTCACATGGTTACTCTTGTGCACTTCCTCCAGAACAGAGTTATGAAACTGCTTTGCTTGTAGTGGTAGGCTTTTCCATCAAGACCGTTTTGTGTTATAAAAGCAGGTTTCCTGTATCCTGATGCCCTAATTTATCAAAAGAGCAAATCCAATCATTTCCAGTGTTAGCTAAGTATTTGTTAAAGTCTGAAAATTTTGCGGTGGCAAAAGTGTACTTATTAACATCAGTAGCGTAAATGCTTTTCATTGAGGTGGAATAGGACTAGCATCAGTGACAAGTGCTGATAGCGGGCTAGACCCCTTCAGCACAAGATACCAATTTTACGAGTTTTCAAGCAAATAAGTTCCTATGAAGACTAACCTGAAAACTTAGTGTGCTTCCCATGCAGCTCTAAAATGGAGGTGCTGAAGGTTATTTAGTGTATTTCTTTACGTAAGAGGACGTGTATACATTTTTGGAAGATTTTTTTTAATGAATTAGTAATGCTTTCAATAGGAAGATAGTATTTTAGGTAAGATTTCTTTTTTTGCACTGCAAATGCAAACTTATGCAGTACAGCTATATAAGTACTACCCACAATTATTTAGGTGCTGATGTCAACCATTTAAATTAAATGCCTCACCTTATCTTTCCAGTTTTGCTCCTTTTGCTTGTGCTAGGATAACCTATTGCAAAACAGCAGTGTGACAACGTATTTTGTGGCATTAAGTACATAAACCGATGGGTCTATTTCAGGACACGTAATGTAGTTTTGCTTAGACTGAGCAGCATTTGCGTGTGGAAATAATGGGATGGGATTTCTGATTTCAAGAAGTATAAAATGTCTCCATGCCCAGCGTTCCTGGTACTCTGCTTCCTGCTTTAGTAGTTGCATCCTATTCATATCCTGCAAAATGAAAGAGCCATTCTTCTATGAAAAACACCAAAAAATACTGTGCTTCTATACTCCCTGAGTAATGATGGTATAGTTAGTGGTCTTAACACAATATACACAGTTGTGGTGGCTTTCTGAGATCTTGCATGTTTTTCACATCAGAGCAGCCCTGTTGGCTTCAGCTTGTATTCAGAGAAAGTGTGACACAAAGCAGAGAAAAGTAACTTAAGCTTGAAAATTAATTCCTTCCTATAGAGGATGTGGGCACAGAAAATGTGTGTAATGTTCAGTGCTGTGGGAGGTTAGGTTTTGCAGTTCACATACACAGAAGCACAGGATGAAAACTCTGCATTATTTTCAAAGGCAGAATATTTAGTGCGAGACTGAGATGAGGGAGGAAATAAATGAACTTCCTTGTTCCAGCTGGTGTAAACCCCCATCTTGCTTCTCTGGTTACTAAAACAAGGAAATAGGAGCTTTGTTCTGCTAGGTGCCCTGTCCCTGGGGCTCCACAATCAGCTGCCATTCTTAACTGGCTGGCAAATGGGACATTGCAGCAAGAATCGGTGCTTTAAGCACAGAAGTGGCACCTTCCACCAATCCACCAGTGCAGGTAATTAAAAAAAAAAAATAAATAAATAAAATACCTTTTGCAATCAGAATGAGATATGTTAATCTTCAAACCAGTATTAATCTCAGCATTATTCCAGTCTTCATTGAGTTATTTAGATTTCGTGACCCATAAGTGTTTTCTTTGTGAAATACTGGTGGTTTCAGGTTATAATGAGATAGATACCCAGTGCAACCTAGTTTCTGTTATGTCTCACAGTAAGGTCAGCCTACCTAGGAAGGAAAAAGCTTAAGAGAACAGGAATGTATTACAGAATTTTGCACAAAAAGAAAACTGAACAGAAGATAATAGAAATCAAGGGGCAAGCGTTTCATTTTTCCCCTGCTGGCAGAGTTTTGTTAGTTTTGTTGCTACTAACTAACAACATTAGTTTTGTTGCAAAACTAATGGGGTTTGGGCAATTTCTCTGGACTGTTTTATGCTGTCCATGGGGTTTATGCCCACTTATGTTGAGTGCAGTCGTGGACTCTGCAGCATGATTTTTCCTTCCTGATAAATCCAGCTGTGTCTCTGTTGTGTGCCCGTTGGGTTTTATGTGGGACTACTGTCAGAGTGTATTGGATTGTAAGTATCTCGCCTGAATAAGTCATTGCAAAGTATGAAGTCTGATTATCAGTGTTAATTTGTACTCTTTTCTTTATCCTTCTGTTAGCGTCGTCTTGGAGATGCTGCTAAGAAAGCCATCGGTAAATTGACAACCAGGACAGTAAAGAAGGGTGATAAGGTAAAATAATAAGATTTCAACACAATAGTCTTGAGCCTCATGTTTAATTTTTGTCAGCAGAGGCAATTTTCTGCTCATTCTTTTCCTTCCTCTTCTGATTTTTGATCTTGACTTTCTTGTTGGGACCTCATCTTGTGGTGCAGTATTTAGTGTGACTTGTGGTGATTGTGTGTGCTGTAAGTCTGTACATTTCAAAGAAGTTATCCTTGCTTAAGGACTTATTGCAGTCTTGCTGGCAACTGTAATGGAGAGAGGTTTTGCGTGCTCTGTCTGGTTAGGGTTTTTTTGCTGGTAAGAGTAGTCAGGGCTAGTGGTGTTTGTGAAAGTCTTGGCTATTAAAGGCAATCCCAGATTATATAAAATACATGTGTTTGCTCCAAACTGAAGTAAATCCTCAAGGAAGATTGCTACTGTATTTTCTAGTGAATCAACTATTATAACACTCACTCTAACTTAAATTTCAAATAGTTGGTTACCAGCTCAAAATGAGGGGAATGCATTTTTATGCAAGGAGTTTTGGGGGTAAAGGGGATGTCTCCAGGTTATGCTGGAACACAACCCAGTTGTCATTTTTGCATCTTCCTAGTAATAGCCACTCTGTCACAATGAAATTCACATACTAATCAAAACTGCATTTATCTTAATTGTAGCCTAAACTCTTGACTTGAATTTCCATTCTGTTCATTTTAGGAAACAGACCCAGACTTTGATCATTGTGCTGTCTGCATTGAGAGTTACAAGCAGAATGATGTTGTCCGCATTTTACCATGCAAGTAAGCTAGTAAAGTCGCTTTGTTTAGAAACAATTTTCTTCGTGCCCCTTTGCTTCATTTTGTGCAAAATGTGCCTTGCAATTTACAGACGCATTTGTTAAATGCTTCCAGCCCTAATATTACTCATTTATCTTAGACTGTCTACAATACCAGAAGGTGTGAAGGTGGCTGCTGGCACAGTTATGGACAGTGAAGGATTTTTTTTTCATTTTTTTAAAAAAGAAAATCTTCAAACACTGGCAGTTTTGGCATAAGAACAGTGGGAAGCTAAAGACTGAATAGTGGCCAGACACAATAAAAATAATTGTAATGAACTAGATAACAGCTACAACATTCTGCACAGTGGATGTGCAGCATCTAC
Organism: Nothocercus julius; assembly: GCA_013398735.1. Taxonomy (NCBI): domain Eukaryota; kingdom Metazoa; phylum Chordata; class Aves; order Tinamiformes; family Tinamidae; genus Nothocercus; species Nothocercus julius. The sequence continues at coordinate 9,088,321 of VZSV01000015.1, forward strand.
TGTTTCAGAAACCCACAGCCAAAGAAACATGATGCTGCCAGCCCTCTCACCCACTCTGACATCAGCCACTGTGCTGTGTTTGGGTTCTCCAGTGCCCTATCTTCTTGGCCTGTGCCTGCGTATCCTGCGTCAGCGCATAAAATGTAACAGCTTCTTCCTTTCTCTGCACCATTCTCTTGATAGAAGTTTTTGCTTTATTTCCATTTCACTTCATTCTAGAGTTTTCCGTGATACTGGCTCTCTCAGGATGCTCGTTGAGTGGTTTTCTACCTGATGTTTTTTGAGGGGAAGTCAGTAATTCTTAGCAGCTATATGCATTACTCAGCACTTCTACCTCTTTTTTTCTGAAGTGCGAAACTTTATTCTTATGTCCATATACAAACAAGTTCTGTTCCATATAGATACATATATATACACATATCCAAGATCCAGTAATTTGGCCCATGCTTAGTATGTAAATAGTGTTGTACATGATAGTCTAGAAGCACCTAAGTCGCAGCGTTGGAGTCATGCTTCAGCCAGGCAGCAGCAGCACTGGCAGCTCATTATCAGTCCTCTAAACCCTCCTGCAGGATGCTCTGAGTAGCTGGAATATTTCAGACCTAATGCATAAAGAACTTCTATTATAATAAAGCACTAATTTATGTACTATTGATCAAAATATGATGCATCAGGTAGGTATTCTACTGTTGAAGCTAGGCGGTTAGTTCAATTTACTTTTCTCTATTTTCTTTACACCTTGGACAGTTGGAAGCAATGAACTGTTTTAGATGCTCAGTGTTGTGCTTGTTTAATATAACCTGCAAATGGTTGGTTAGAAATATTTGGAAAGGAGTTATAAAGCTTTGGTCAAACAGATGTAGGTCCATTTCTTTTTTCTCTTTTTTTTAACAATTCAATTGTTTTTACTCATTCAAAGATGATGTTGTCTTGCCCCATAAAAATATTATTCCGACGACAAAAGACATTTCAGAGTTGTGTTGCATGTTGTGTTATTGGGTAAAGCTACTGTGTGAATTCAAGCTGTAGTCTTTGTTTTATTAATATTATCTGGAAATTGAGAAACTTCTGGAATGGTAATTTTGAACCATGAAGCTGACTGATAAAAAGCTTCACTCCTGTAATGCAGGGTGACGCTGAATCTCAATGCATGAAACAGATGTTCACAAATTCTCTTCCTCTGTGCCTTTCTGATACTGAATCCCTCTCTTGATCTTTTCATTCCACCTTAGTCACACTATTATTTATTTTACTGGGTTATTGCAAGGAGAGGTAAGGTTGATAAGACAGCTGTAGCAGAGCACTAGCTGGGTGGTGACCATCTGGACGCTGGCTAGCAATCACTGGAAGGGCTGCTCTCTGCAGAAGTCCTAAACAAATACTGCTACAGGTGAGAAAGCTATGTGCAAGAGAACCCTTAACACCCCCAAAACTCTGTTTTTGATCAGTTTGTGCGTACTACTTGACACTTTGTGAGCCACAGTCCTGCAGTGCTCCCTGCTCTCGGGGACAGGTACGGCTTCCTCATGGAGTTGGATGAAGGTTCACCTGGCTACTCTCTCAGCACAGCATCCTCCAGTTCAGCCTCTCCATGTATGGAGAAAACAAGGCACTCATGTAGATCCTTTCTGTTCTGCTTTTTACAAGAATATAAGGTCATCAAAGGCTCAGATAACATTCCTGCCAAAGGCTGTTTGAAGACTTTTGTGTTCATGTTCTACTTCTCTTTTTGAAATCTCACTGTCTGTTGCAGTTCAGCTTTGTGTTGAGAGCAGAAATGTCTTGGTTAGGCAGGAACAGTGAGATGGATAGTTTCCACAGGACATCACACTTGTAGCATGGGCCAGTGGGCCAGCCAGTCCCTGCAGAGATGACTCCAATAAATTTTAGATTGCGTGTAAAACTGGTCAGTCTGCTGAGAAGCAGCTCCTCTAATCTTGTTTTGGAGATTTGCTCCCTTTTTACTTCCTTGCTTTCCAACCTTACATTCAAGCACGACATGCAAAGCTAGTGACAAGACAGTCTCTAAGACAGATCTGAGAAAATCGATGGCAAGAAACCATGGGGAAAATGGCTTGACCAAGAGGAGGCAAATGAAAGGCTAGGAGTATGTCTAACTGTGATTTTGAAGGAAGTTGTCATTAGACAGTAGGAATCACTGACAGACAGGATCCTTGCTGATTTCTTCAATGTGAAAGTAGCATTTCGCTCTGTTGGCTACCAGAATTGTTAGGCCAAGTTGTTACTCTGGCAGTCTGTGCTTTTGTAGAGAGGAGTCCAGCTCGCACAGGCATACGGGGCCATCTGAACAAGTTGCACCTAAATTCTGTATCAGAACATTGTATTTGTAATGGGGAATGTTTGGCAGGTGGGAAATTGTGACCAAAAAAAAAAAAAAAGGGCAAGCAATGCAATTAAATCTGTATCATTCATATTGTACCCCAGAGTTAGAAATATGTTCAATATTATAACTTACAGGCAACACCTACGTGTTGCTTTTAGTACGCAGAAGGGATAAAAGTCCTCTCTATTCCCAGCGCACCGCAGCGCAGACAGAAGGGGTCATTTTCAGACTTAAAAGCCTGAGAAACACTTTTTGTGTGTGAATGTCGTTGAATAAAAGTTTAAAAATAAGAAGCATAAGCAAATGTCAGAAGGACGCTAACAAAAGACAAGCCTCATGGATAATTTTCTTCATTCAGAGGGAGTTTTACTTTACCATGCAATGTAGATGAATGGGCACTGTGTGAAAAGTGATCAGGAAAGAGGTGGTATGTAGGAAAGATGATGACTGAGAGAAAAGGGAGGGGGGAGAGCAAAGTGACAGGAGAAAAGCCTGGGGAATGACACTGGAAGGGCAGAAGGCTGGCCTGGGAAGGAGAAAAGCCATGAGGCAGAAAGAATTAAAGGAGTAGCAGACATTTGAGAAAGAAAAGAAAGAAGCAATTGGGCAGTGAAAATGGATGTAAAAGCACATGATGCAGGGCTAAACTATGTTATATACGTTCCAAGCCAAATGTTTCTATTTTCTGGTAGTGGGCAAAAAGGGGGGAAAATAGTGAAAATGACCAAAGCCACCTTCTTACCTGCTTTATTCTGTGCTGCTGTAAACAGCAACTTGTTTTATCTTTTTCCAAAAAGAGCCGATTAACTCCCAGTGTCGAGGCCAGCTTCTCCCCTCTCTGCAGAGCCTCTGCACCCTCGTTTATGCTGCCACCCTGTTAGGTGGCAGAATCTCCCTCTCCCTCGGCAATAGGATCAGCGGGAGAAAGGGAAGCTGCTGTGCCCCAGTGTTCCTGCCAGGAGGTGGAGGGTGTGCTTAGATTTGCAGGCTGCAAAGGGCTGTAAGTGCCCATGTGTCTGCCCGGCCAAGGGTTGTGTCGCAGACAGCAGCTGCTGCCCTGGGAGAGAGCAGATAAGGTAGTGAGTTTTAGAGAAACAGCCATTGTAAACACATTTGAACCCTTCCCCTTCTGCTCTGTGCTAATCTGGAGCCATTGCACCACCACAAGGGTGACCTGAGCTCCCTCCCGCTCTGTCAAGTGCTGCAGAGTTGTCCTGTGCAGCGGTTATGGTGGTGGTTACCTGTTGGAGGTCGCTAGGCCTGGGCGTGCTGACAGAGTGGAAAAATACGTGCAGGTCAGCTGCCTGGCACCGTGCCCACGTGGGGGGCTCCTGCAGTGCCACCAGCCTCTCTGCTGGCCTTGGTTCCTCCCGCCCTGGCAGGGGAGAGCTGCAAAAGCTGCATCCCGCTTGACTTCCTGTTGTCCCCTTCCTCGGGGAGCGTAGTCGTCTGCTGAGACCTAACACAGCTCCCCAGGCGCTCATCAGATTTACGGTTTTAGAAAGCTTATTATTGAACAAATGACAGAAATATGAAGGTGGAGAAGGTTTAAAATAGCAGAAAATACAAGAGCTTGCTTTGTCAGCCTGAGCTTTAAAAGTAATTCATGTGTTTATTATCATCATTGCTTTAAACTGCTGCTTTACTCTTGGAAACAGAAATCCAGACGGAGCCTGAGCCCTGATGATGGTATCAGCAAGCATTTTAAGGAGCAGATAAACAGCATAAATAGTACAGAGGCATGCTGATTTAAATCAATATATAACCTTTGGGGAACTGTACTTTTTAAAGCACATCACTAAACATCCATGGAGATTTAGAAATTGAAAGCAAAAACCAATGAGGTCAAAAAAATAGTTGAGCTGTTCTGGTGTATTTGAGCTGTATAAAACTGCTAATGACTCTTTAAAATAATTCATAATATTTAGCCGATACATGTAGGAATCCATATCAATAGGCTGCTTCACTTGACCTGAGTGCTTTTACAGTACTCAGCACTGATTAGCTGATAGCGATATATTAAAGCTGTTCTCATACTACTTTGGAGTCTTGATGTCTGCTGTTTCACAAAATATTAGATTTTCAGGTTTGTCCTACTCTAAACAGACCTCAGAATCTTAAAAGGAAATGTAAGCAACTAAAAGCCATAATTTGTCTAAGAGAACAATAGCATCATTATACCGATCAGTAGCTTTCAAACATTTTTTTTATCACCAGAGGACTTTTAAATGTTGTTTTCTGTAGTTTTGTGAGCAATAAAATGAGTACGATAAGAATCAACAATAGAAATGTCTGCATTTTGTACACTTATTTCAGCAGTAAGCAGCATACATATCTTGTTTTTCATCACTTGTTACCCTGCTGCTAAAGCAGACTATCCAGCAAAGTGACTAAATGAGATTTTTAAATTTGCTTAACAAAGCAGTCTGGCACGCAGTCATGCACCGTGTAGTGCAGAGAGCTTTGCTTTCTGTGCTGTAATACAGGCCAACCATGAACGTAGAAGTAACACTGTTCTCTTTTGAAAAGTGGCAGTAGAAACACATGAAATCCCATTACACTGCTCTGTGATTACAGCTTCAGCTCCTTGGCCAATAACACATGCATTTTTCCAAGTTTTTATTCCTACAAATTCTATCTGGGATACAGATAAGGAAAGCTCCTTCCCCCCCTGTACAGCTTCTGTTGCTTGCACTGTGCTTTTTCAGTCTTGGTAGCCCTAGACAAAATATAATTGTATTATTTCATTGCGTGTTTATTCACAGTTTTAGGAGACCTATCTCCTAGGTGACTTTCTGGAGACTTGAAAGCAAATTATCTGGTAACATGTCTTGTTCAGTCTCTTCTTTTAAAGTCACGTGGGATAGAGAGGAAAAGTCCCAAACTCCCTGATGAGTTTATTGAGGCACAGAGCTGCACGTATAACCTGGGAGAGGAGGGGAGATAGAGCTCTAGAGATTTATGCTGTCTGAGGGATGTGTGTGACCTCTTGCAGACTGTGCTGATGCCTCAGGTAGGTATAAACACCTTGTTCTGCCACTGCCCTTTTGCCTGTTCATTTTAGAGCAAAGCTGACTGCAGGCTAAGCAGCCGTTCTTCTTGTTGGTCTTTGTCATAATCCCTGGTCTGTGGTGTTCAGGTACAGCTGCTGCTTTTGGCTCCAGGAGGCTCTGTAGCCAGTGCTGCTGGAAAGAGAAGATCTATATTTCTCACGTAGGCAGTCAGTCAGATTTGGTTACTCTGGTAATTCTCTATCATGTCGAAAGTCTAGTGAGACCCATTTCTGCCTTGAAAATAAATGCTTTAAATTAGTTCTTTGCCTGAAAACCCAGGAAAGCAAATTCGTTCCTTCAGTTTAGATATATTGTTACAGTCCCTGCATACTCTTTTCTTGTTATTTTGATTTCTATCAATTCAACACTGTTAGACTTGTATTCACATGACTAAAAGATTTTATAAGCCATGTAGGTGGCAATTCAAACTGTTCACCAGCACAGAGTTCCCCACTGCGAAAGTAGAAGCCTATTTTGCTTTTTCATCTTTGAAAGGGTTTTGCTTTTCTGTGACCATCATATGATGATAGACATGTTTTCTTTCCAGATCCTAAGAAATACTGACTGTAGAAAAAGCCTTTTAAAATGTTATTTCTTCCTTTCATTCAAATGTGCTTATTGTAAGGGCTTTTACAGAAACAAGCACAAGTTTATCCAATTTACCTTTTAACTTTGTAAATAGGCTGATTTTCAATAGAATTAATTTCCGATGCATCAGTGCTCTTTCCACTTGATTTATGATCAGGTTCTTAACAGAAATTGAGGCAAGGCTCCACATGAAGTTATGGTGGGGAATTTACACTGCCCTTTTTATTCTGTCTATGTGCCTACTCCTCATATTCACAAAAAAAGGCAAAAAAAAAAAAAAAAGTGAATTATTAGTAACTTTATTTCTATTGCAGTCAGCCCAAAACACTGATAATTCTCCAATTTGTTTACCTAGTTAAAAAAGCAACCGCTTAAAAGCTTGTTGAAATAGCTGTCATGTGGTTTGCCACTCTACATTATATAATGTGTCATGGCTGTTCTTCTAGGCATGTTTTCCACAAAGCTTGTGTGGATCCGTGGCTTAGTGAGCACTGTACGTGTCCCATGTGTAAACTGAACATCTTGAAGGCCCTGGGAATTGTGGTAAGTTATGTTGTGATGAGGAAAGAATGTTTACTTCATTGCTTTTTCTTTTGAAATCTCTTGTTGTGGTCGCCTGTAGATGCTCTCAGATCCGTTTATACAGTAAATGCTGTGCCCAAAGCTGCACCAAGTGCATTAGTTGCATTTTCCTTGTGTGTAGAGCAGCTCATGGCTTAGGGGGCTTCTCAGGGCTGGTTTTGTTGATGAGTTCAAAAGGGGATAGAAGGGCCTCAAAGATGATTTTCCTGTTTTTTTCCATATGAGGAGAAAGCTCTGAGCATGGGCATGATGCTGCTCTTGAAAGGAGGAAATAAAGGAGAAAGAGGAGAGCATGTGAAGATATTTATTAGTGGCAACTGGAGAGTTTTGCCCTGACTAAAGCATCTTTTGAGTCGAGCACAGCGAGAGACTTAATCGGGCCTCCATTTCTGGCTGTGTCAATTTAAAAGTTGCACAACTTGTTTTTTAAAAAATAAATAAATAAATAGTTGCAGACACATTGTGGCTAAGCTATTTTTGCAATTAAAACCATACCATGAAATTTTAGAAAAGGAGACAGTAGATGTTGGTGCATGTTATGCAAGAACTTCCTGCTGTGGGAGTAGAGCTCAAAGAGAGGAAACTTAATAATTGCTCACAGTAGTAAACATACAGGCATGCACTGGCCATCATGCAAGTGTGTTTGAGCCCCTTTCCTGAATCTTAATCCCACTTCTTGCTTTTTCCTTCACAATGAAGTTAACTTGACTGAAGAGACAATTTTTTGATTGCCAAATCACATGTATTTCTCTCCTCTATGATCTGAGGAGTCTCAGCATCTTAATAAAATGTGCATATGTGGTTTTATGCAGTTTATACGCTTCCTACATGTTGAATGCTTGGCATTTTGATGTGGAATCACTTCCTTTTTCAGCCAAATGTGCCATGTACAGATAACGTAGCCTTCGACATGGAAAGACTCACGAGGGGCCAACCCACAGCCAGGCGATCGGCTCTTGGTGACTTTGCCAACGACAGCTCCCTCAGCCTGGAGCCCCTGCGCACCTCTGGGATGTCACAGCTTCCCCAGGACGGAGAACTGACTCCAAGGTCAGGAGAGATCAACATTGCTGTGACAAGTAAGTTTTCCTTGGCTTCCCTTACAGTTCTCTGGGTTTTCTGGTATGTGGCACTTGCTTTGCTTTGGTTTTGTGCTGCAGGGCAGTGGTAAAAGATTTTCTTGCAGAGACAAAGGTGACCTCTGTGTCTCTGTAAGAAGTGTATGCTCCACTTTGAAACTGATAACTGTAGGTACAACAGTGCCAGCAGTTCCATTATTGATAGTATATCCATTTAGATCTGCGTACAGAGAACACTGGATGAACTAAAAAAACTACAAAATAAACCTCCTGAATTTGGTAACCAGTATGAGAAGCTGAATCGTCACAAACAATACTCTTCTAGAATATTTTATGTGCAATAACTTATGCATGCATAAATATTTTAGCCAGTTAATATTTCTGCAAGCATTTTCCCCCTGAGATTGTTACTGCTGGAATTCTGGTGTCCTTCAGCTGGATGTTTTTTACTTTTTACATTCACAAATTTTGAAAAAGATCTGACGTACCAACAGTTCTGAGTATTTTCCAAGTGTTTCATGACATCAGAAATTTGGTCCTGTTCTGTTTTCAAGCTCTTATCCAAATAAGCAGCATGGGAAGTTTCCACAACATAGATTTTTACTCGATGTTTTTAAAGTATAAGTAGTCTTATAGCGAATACAGTATGTGTGGAATTTCATTGTATTTCTAAATGCTGTAGACTCTCAATTCGATGCATGGATGGTTGTTTTTTCTGGCTGAAATACAAAAATAGAATTCATGCAGCATAGCAGTTTAATTTTCTCCTTGTATTTTCCTTCTGTATCTATAATCTAAATTTGAAGTCTTTTGCTGTCACCTATATATATATATATATTTATATACATAAAGCAGTGTTACTGATGTAGTCCATTACATAGTGTTTATTTAGACACAGGAATAAAATAAATATATCATTTAAACAAAAACACTTTTCTTATGGACATGGACTATGTGTTTTGTAAGTGTCCTGGTTTGAGGTGGAAAAATCCGAACACAGAATCTAGATCCTTTGCAAAACCAGTAAGTCGCTGTCATCATTGATTTTCCAGTACTATTAAACAGAGAGCAAATCTGCTGGTGTGCTGCTTGCTCTGTCACTGGGGGAGGGATCACTCCGTAGCTTCCGTTAGACTCTATAAGCACCTGGTTTTACAGAAGGTTCCTTTACTGCATGTTCCCAATTGTTGCACTTCTCTTGCACAGATGGGATGCCAGGGTAACACAAGAAATACCAGCAACAGTTCATTCTGACAATGTTTATAAAATAAAGCTGTAGAAAAGGCTGTTCAAATGTTTAGATTTTATGGATGACATGTGCATTCTTTGATGCATTTGATTTAAACCAAAAGCCATATATTTCAAAAGTGTGTTTGTATTCTAGTCTATTACTAAGGGCAAAATTGATCCTGAGAGTATAATACTTTAAACAGTGAACATTCTTTAATACCATTAGTTATGTTGGTTTATTTTTTAAGTGTCTGTATTTATACACTAACACTGAAATGTTTTTTTCCATGTTGTATTTCTGTCTATAAAGCACAAAACTTTAATTATGCTTTGCTGTTGACTAAGTGGTCCTATTTCTTTGTTTTAGAATAGCACTATCGCATCTGTTTAGGGAGTTAGGGGGCAAAGACACAAATAAATTTAAAAGTATGAAAATACATTGGATGTGAAGAGACACATCTTGGCAAACCCAAACCAGCCGTGACAGTCATCTTTCTGACTTGGGGCCGGACTGAGTTCTCCTGAGGTTTTCCCTCGTTTCTGCATTTCACTTTACATTAAGCAGTCTTTCTTTATCGCTAACCTTTGGGCTCAGCCAGGAAATGCTTTTTTGCCACCTGTTTTTTCTGCACCTCTCTCCACTTCTTCTTTGCTAGCCTCCTCCAGGCAGTAACTGTGGCTAACCTCCTTCTGCTTCACCTCCTGGTGCCAGTCATGGCTTAGAAACCTCTTGTCTTCCGCCAGTGGTGTTTGAGGGGAAAATTGGCATCGTTTTGACATGAGCCTTCTCCCACGAGTGATTACCTCCCTTTCCTTTGTCAACAGAAGAATGGTTTATTATTGCCAGTTTTGGCCTCCTCAGTGCCCTCACACTCTGCTACATGATCATCAAAGCCACAGCTAGCTTGAATGCTAATGAGTAAGTAAATATTCAGATGTTTCTATATATTTCTGGGGTGTGTGTCATAGCATTAGGAAGAGATACTGAGCAAACAGAAAGAAAAAAATGCAGTTCTACTTTTCTCAAATGTTAATCTTTCACTAATAACAGTAGGCTCTAGGGTAACATTGAAACTCCTCTTAATTTCTATGTAGCTGGATTGTATGAGGAAATTTCCCTGCAAAGTGGAGGAATGAAAGAGGGAGTATCATCCAGTTCGGGTATGCAGAGCAGTTGTATTTCTGCTCTTTCCATGGCAACTCTTCTTTTTGTTGTCCTGATGTTGCTCAATTGGCTCTGGCTCTATTTTTATGGAAAGGGCAAGTTTCTTCTCATTGGCAGAGATTTAGGGCCTCCAGAGGATTTTCAGAAAGATGTTCCCTTAGGAACATACTGACAGGACACACTGATTTATTGTGAGCTGCTTTCACCAGTGACAGGACTGAAAATTTAAGCATATACAAATGTGCACTTTGAGGCAGACTGCAGTAGATTAGCAATGGCAGCAACCTGAGCTGTCAAAAATTGCTGCTTTAGGTAACTGAGGTACCCAGCTGTATCTTTTAACTTCCATGGCTTTTCAGACGAATCTGTTGGAAGCTAAGCAGCCTCCACAACTGCTGTTCACTTAGACTACTCATTTTAGATAGTGGCAGGCACACATACGTTTTAAGCTAATTCTGGATTTATTGTTTCATTGACACCCTATGTTTCAAAATGCAAGACAAGAAGCTTTTTCTGTGCAGGTTATGCTGAATACGAGGCAGCACTCTCCTTCTGTGACTTCCATTAAATATCATTATAGCATACCTGCTTATTATGCTGCCCTGCTTCATATAAAAGCAATGCTGATATACACTACATTTCATTCTGTAGTGTTTCAAGAAGAAGCTGAGGTTTTCTTGTTCTTTTTTTCCACATCAGAAGACAAAAGTAGCAAGAAGGAGGCTGTGTAGCGTACAGGTGCAAGGCAAAGGTGCCAAATAGTCTACAACAAAACTCTCCTATGAACATGCCCTGGTGCTTTTTTTTCTCCTTTGCCCTTCCCACAGCTTAAACACATTTGTTTAGAGTAACAGTTCTGCAGTTGTGCTTACATATGTACAAAAATACCTACTTTTAAAAAGATCCTGATAAAACTAAGCATAGTCTAAGAGATGAGAAAACAAGGCTTTCTCTTGATCTCGTATTATCTCAGCAGTCGGAACTGTTCTGACATCGGAGCTGCTCTACCATTGAATAATTTAGTTATGGATTTAAATATACTTTTTAAAAAACCCAGGGGGATTTTAGGGAATGACCACGTATGACTACATAACTGTATTTTAAAGTCCAAAAAAAACCCAGACATTGGATAGCACCACTTAGATTTTTTTTTTTCAGTAGCAGATGTTTTTTCCTCAAAAAAAAGCCCCCAAACTTCTGTCAATCTCATCTGTTTTGCTCATCCTGTAAGAGTAATGTAAGGCGTACAGACCTCTTCTACTGCTCTAGCCCTGGAGAGTCATTTTTCACTAATTTATTTTGTACAGGATTTTTATTTGAGTATTACCAGTATTAACTTTGTAAATACTTTGTCCCTTTTCTTCTGCCCCACAGAGCAGAATGGTATTGAAGAACCGCTTTCTGGCCGATTGCCCTGGAGAGACACCTATTTTTATGCATCATTTATCGATCATGCAGCACGAGCGTTATTTAGTACATTCTATTTTTTCATAAATTTTGCTGATGCCAAAGCTTTGTACTAAGGAAAAAGTGAAGAAATAAACTTCAGTTATGAAATGTTATTCTGTGAGGATTTTATTTTTCCTAGACCTTCTGTATCAGTATTTAAGTCTGCCAGTGGTTTTGCAAATTTAACAAGGTGTTTTATTTCCTTTGAGTGGTTGCATCTGTGCAGTTCTACACTCTCCTGCTTTCATTTTGAAGCACATATAAGCTAACAAATGGAAATCTCACACGATGCCATTTATGATGCCACCCAGCACTGGCATGACTAATGAGTGTTATTAGCAATTATTTCATACCAACTTGTTAGGCAGATAGGTGAGCCAAACACTTTAGTATATAATGGCTTGCTTTGACACTTCCTCAGAACTAATTTACGGTAACATTCTCTCCCGTTCTCCCCCTGTAATACTGCTGTGCTGCACTGGGAGGATTGCAGGGTGATTTTTGCTGTCAGGTCAATGATTGCTGGGGTTGGCGGCACTGTTTTGCCTCTTCTGTCTTTCCTTTCCACCCCACCCATTTTTCTGCTAAGAGTGAGGCTAATCTGAAACCACTTCTTCCTTCCTAATACAAGTGAAAAAGTGGCATTTCCTTCTGCTGTCATCTGTGGAACCTCTCTTTAGTGAGAGGAGGAGCTAGTTTTTGTTCATTTTTAGATCATGGAGGATTGATAATGGTCTTCAAGGTAATACAGAAAACCTATGCAAACATGTCCCTTCTTGCTACATGTGGTTTGGTTTGGGTTTTTTTTTTACTGTTGGGGAGGCAAAGGGAAAAAAAACTCTCATCTGCTCTACTCATTTAGGTTGTTTTGCACAAGTTTACTTATGCAAGCACTGTATGAGTAATTTCACAACAATCAGTTACAACATGTAGATTTGATTTGCAGCCAACCACTGCATTTTGAATTAATGAGTTGGGTAGGTGAAGGTAACAAATTGTCAGGGAAAATAATTGCAATTGATAGAAGTTAAAATCTGGTCTGAGTTCTTGTTGTTGTTGTAGTATCTGGAATGTAATGCTTTCTAATTTAATTAAATGAACGGAAAGAACCAATTTTACTGTAAGATTTAAATTTTTTTAGTGTACTGGGAAATAGAGGTTTTAATTTTATTTTTGTATATAGGCAGTTTTGGAATTTCGGAGCACAGACAGAGTCTACATTAAAATAGTTGCTTAGTTCTTATCTATCCAACAGGCTGCAGCTGAGAAGGCAGCTTTTATAATTAGAAATGAGGTATGTGGTAGCTTTGGTACAGTTAATAGAATTATTTTTCGTTGTGTCCTTGTGAAGTTTTGCAAGAAGCATGAACACAATCAGTAGAGCAGCAAACAGACTTTGAAAGGATGGAAAACCCCTATTGGACTTTTTCATGAATAGAAAAACCTCAAACGTACTGTGTTTCAAGGCTGTCTCCTTGTAAAACCTAGTGTTCATTGCGGGACGTTGTTGCCAAAATGGATGAATGGGGTCAGAGCATGGCTTTACAGTCTGTGAAATAAAAGGCTTGTTTTTTTGCATCCACTTCCATGTTAATAAAAAAGGAGGTGGTGTTTTATGGGCTAATCATATGTCAGGCTGTGTTTTAAATACAAGTATATGTAGCTGATAAATATATTCAAAGATAGGCTTTGTGCTATCCCACGAAAGTTAATAATTTTTTGACTCTGGCTCAAAGCAAAAAGGAAATTCACAGGTTTATTGTCTACCTTGATTTACTCTTGCAGCATAATCACAGTAACAAACAGAGAGGAAAACATTTCGTCCCTTTTTCCAGATGCTACGAAAATAGCAGGACTGGGGAAGGTGACCAGTATAACACGGTGTAGTTCAAGAGGGAGCAGCAGTGCCTTGCTGAGCAGCTTGCCTCAAGGAGAGGATACTTTAGAAAATAACCCTGCTCTGTTCTTTAACTGAGAAGGTGCAGAGAGCAGAGCTGCGGTGCCCAGATCGCGTTTCCACTTTAGAAAGTCGTATGGCTGGAGAAACTGCAGCTTGAGCAAGAGGACACGCTGGTGAGCAGCTCTGCGTATGTTAAGATGCTTTCGGATAGAAAGGAAACATCTAGTGGTATCTGCTACTAAGGTACCTACAGAAATGCCCTGTCTTTTTAATTTTTGGCCTTTGTTTTGTGCCCATTTCTGTAGCATCCTAAGATAGCTACAGGCATAAAGTCCAGGTTAGTAGGTTTGTTTTCAAACTCGATACAACTTATCTGGAAAGTTCACCATAAGTACATAACAGAAAAGAGTAGCAGAGAGGACTGAAGTGTTAATTTTGATTTATTAAAGCTGACAGCAGATTTCCTATTTGTTTTCTATACCTAAGGGATAAATCTTGCTCTTTCTTGGCAGCTGCAAAAGATTCATAAGCAGAATTTAGAACTGTAAATGCTTCTGCGTCGTCTTAAAATACATTTTATTCAGTGAATTTATAAACTAGACTGATGCCATACTTTCAAACAAGTGTTAGCAGTTTTCTGCATTCAAAGAAAAAATAAAACACACTGGACAAGATGCCAGTGACTCCTTTAAGTATTTAAACTTGCCAAGGGTTCTTGCAGAGGGGAGGTAGCCTGAGCTCTTTTTTTTTAAGCTCTGGGATCTTCCAGGCAAGTAGCAGAGACTGGTAATTTTGGCTGTCAGTGCAGTGGTCCCTATCAGAGTATTCCTGCGGGTTCTCCTCCAGACTCTGGCTATGAGACTGGAGAAGCAGAGTCACTTTGCCCACCTGACTGTTTCGCTACAAAATATGGATAATGATCCTGACCTGGTTATTGGAGCAGCTGAAGATAGAGTGATGAAAAGTGCTGAATAACAGCTGGATTTCTAGTTTCAAGCAGACTGCATTGAATTGTTGCCTTGACATGAGTTCATAGGTTTTTCTAGTCTGCCTCTCTTGGTCTCCTTGCGAGGCTCCCTTAGACTCCTCTGCTCAGGGACGGGGTATTGCATGGAAACAGATTTCAGTTCACAGGGGGTTAGTAATATACTGCCAGTGGGCTTTTTTGTGGCAGTTGGCAAAATCTGGCTGAACACTCGAAAAAGAAGTTCTAATTTAACAAACTGAAGAAAGTGTTCTTTTTTGGTGTCTTTCCTCTAGGAAAAACGGGTAGATTATTTTCTTTAAAAAAAAAAAAAAAAAA
>VZSV01000015.1:9112654-9141492 GCA_013398735.1 Nothocercus julius
TTTTTTTTTTTTTTTTTTTATACTTCTGCATTATCAAGTTTTGGTTCCTTGCTTTCGACCCTCCAAGGGAAAAATACATTTTACTTCTATTACAAAACTCTTCTAGGAGGGCAGTGGATTATGTTGAGATTTTGAGGACATTTAACTGCAATCTAAACTTTGACCATTAACAACAGGATTGACTATCACTATTTTATAGGTAGTTTTATTGCCATGACTCTGTTTTCGAGAGCAGGGTACCTAATGCACCCTCAACATTCTTTTGTGTCAATGTTGTATTTTTGCATAACCCAACTCCTTGATTTGGTACTGTGTTGGATTAATTTCTGAATTTTTGTTTCCTAGGTCTCCTTGTGGGAACGCTAGACGTGGTTTTGGATTCCAGTGCCAGGGTTGCCCCGTACCGTATTCTGCACCAGACTCAGGACTCCCAAGTGTATTGGGCAGTAGCATGTGGTAGGTATTGATGTGCTTCTTGTCAGGGTCTGCATTTGTGTTATCATATCGCTATCGTCTGTTTTCTTCTAATTAGCAGTTATTATTCCATTTAGAGATATTCTGTGACTGCTCAGAAAACTTCCCAGGGCTTTTGGTGAGGCAGTGTGTCTTGCCTCAGTATTCAGTTGGGACAGCACAGGTACCAAAAATGACAGAACTTCTCAAAACTGTTCAAACTGTAGATTAGGAACTTCAGGCTCTCTAAGAGCTTAAATTTCTGTTACAAATTCTTTCTTTCTTCCAAGGAATGTGTGTTTGCAGGGTCAAAGTGAGATAAATCAGGGGCTAAAAGTGGGATGACAAAGACTGCTATGTTTTTGTACACCCTTCTGATATCTGGTAGTGAATTTTGATTAAGGCTCTAGGTCTGACTGGTTGGTGAAGAGATATCTTCAGGCATTATTTATTATTTGGTATGTATAAGAATCTCTGCGTCTTGCTTTGTGGCTGGGAAGTAAAATCTGAGCGTGAAATAATCATTTCCTAAGCTCACAGATGTTGATGTCTTGTTTTCTCTGTTCCCATCTTGTCCCCAGGCAACCAACATAATATTATGCATTGCTCCTTGCAGAGCTACTTAAATTCTGCAGGGGAGAAGTTTAGAAATTGCTGTGTGTTTCACAGGAACTCATTTTTCCTTTTGAGGAAGGAGGAGGCAGAGAAGACAAAAGCAAGAAAATAAAATGGCAAGCAAGAAACCAAACAGAAAAAAGCAGAATACTCAGTGGCTGCATGTGATGCAAATTTGAAATTTTGTACTATCTTGAGGTTCAAGAAATGTGATATGTTTGTAGAATTCAACAGTGCCTTAGTTGATATCCTCTGTATCCCAGTTACTTTTAAGCAGTTCAGTATGGTAGAATAAGATGGGATATATAGCAACTGTATGGAGTTCAGTACATTATTATACTAAAATAGATATCTCTATCTTCATCCAAAATATCTTTTTAATCATATCATGTGCTCATCTGACTGTAAAAGCAAAATAGTGATGTTTAATTTTAAAGTGATAAAGTGAATTTAAAGTGATAAAAACATATTTGGTTCTCCAGTTGAAAAATGCATCAAACTTATTTGAAGTTCATAGATCTTCATAGAAAGTCCTCAATTGTTGAAGCTTGACTTCTTTTAGACCAGTTTGTCTCCTGTCTCTCAGCAAGAAGTACAGCTCATGAAACCAACCAGAAAACAGGATTTATCCCCCTGCAGCTGCTGCTGGACCTGTGTAATCCAAGGCCAGAGCATCCTCTGATACTCCAGTGCCCCTGAAAGAAGTCAATTAATATTATTCAAAATCATTTGTGCTTCCAAACATCAGCAAGTTGCTAGATTAGGCTTCAAGTAAGCTTATACAGAGAGGCCAAAGAAAAAATATTTGTTGTCTAATTCATTGGCCAGTGCAGAATCTCAAATCCGTAGCCCTTTGAGAGGAGCCATCTCTTCTCTATTTTTTGTTTTGAGGTCCTGGAGTTATTTTTGCTTATGAAACCACAGAAAGGTTGTCTTTTTGTGTGTGTGTGGTTAGGTGTCCAACTGCAGCTATGTGAAGGCTATTTCTTTGCTGAAGCTGCTGCTTAAGAAAGACAGGTAGAATATGAGCTTTAGGGAACTGTTTGAGTTACATGATGCTATTTTGTTTTCCCTCATTAGCCACTCTGAAGGGTCTAATGTTCTTGCAGAGAAACTGAGTAACGGAGGGGATGCTGCTGCTAACTGGAAGTACTCAGGTTAACATTTTTAGATATATCCCATTGCTTTTATATGAAACTTCAAAAATTGAATACTGGAATTCAACAGAGACAGAAACTTGCAAACCTCTTAAACTTACATTTAAACAGTTTTACTTTTTTTGTTTGCATTTAATGATGTTTCTTATCTTAGAAAATTAAATTGCTTTTTTCTTCTTCCCTATTTTTTTCTGCCTTCAAGAGAATACAGTGACAGTCATTGGTAGAGAAAAAAAAAAGAAATCTTTTGTTCTAATTATTTCAGAAATCTGTATTTACTACAAGTCGTTAGCTGAGACAACTTTCTATACTCAAGTTCCTTAAATGAGTTATACTGTGAAGCTTTTCCTTTGTTTCCTCTTGTGGGCTGCGTGGTTGAAGAAGACTTGAGTATTAAGTTTTGCTGAAACATGTCTTTTTAAGAAGGCAAACAACATAGCCTCTGACATGTGAATGTTTTGTTTTCTTTTTGTTTTGGAACTGTGTGCTTTCTGCTGACAATTGCACATAGAAAATGGAACCTTTCTATAGCTGTAAAAGAATTTTAGTTAGTCTGAAATTTCAAGGTTCTTCTAAGTTCATTATAGTTATTCTAGAATACTGAGAAAGTAAAAGAATGCTTCTTATCTGGAAGATAAGAATGCCTGTTGTCTGGAAAGAAAAAACTGTGCTGCATCCTGGCAAATGGGATGATCTGTTGGTGGTGTGTTGATTATCTTCAGTGCCAATGGAGACATTGCATTAAAATTATAGTGTTAGAGTAAATAAAATATCCTTTAAGTTTGGTGATTTTGTGTCCTAATTAACATTTGGTGCTTCTATTTATTAGTCTCCTGCTGTGAAAACAGAGGGAAAAAAAAGCTTGTTCTAATTTCTTTTTTATTTGTTCTCCCCTTCCTCTTTCATCCTCTCAATTAGGATCATCTCGTAAAGAGATCACAAAGCATTGGGAATGGCTGGAGAATAACTTACTGCAGACTCTCTCCATCTTTGATAACGAAGAAGATATCACCACATTCGTGAAGGGCAAGATACATGTAAGGGACATGTTTCCCCAAAGGACTTCCACATCCTGAAAAAGAATGGGGAGGTGATATTAAGCTTTTTTTTTTTACCCTTGGGAGGGAGGGAGCAAGAGCTCCGTAGAACTTCTCTCTGCTCCCTTTTGAGGCGTATTTTCATTTGGAGTTGTCATGAAGCACTTACAGTATTATTAGTGTCACATTATGGCCATCACACGGGACAAAGATTATGAGAAGTAAATCTCAAAGAACAGCCTGCTTAGACTGGTAACACTTTGAAATGTGGTGCTTCTCTGAAATCCTTGCAGATTATACCCTTGAGACAGAGAAAACATTACATTCAGGTTGATCTAGCAACAAATCTGAGAGGCAATTCTCGAGTGCAAGCAATGTATTTGTGCTGCTGTACTGTTCTAGAAGTCATCTAGGATGTAAAGGAACCATGTCCTAACTTCCACAGAGTTCAGATTTAGACAAGCATTTCTGCTTGTTGTACCGTTAACACACTTAAGACTCACAGCGCACAAATTCTCCGGGGTAGAAACCTTTACCTACTGTTTGTTTGTTTGTTTGTTTGTTTGTTTGTTTTTATGAAACAGTAACAATTTGGGGCTGCAGTTACTCTTATATATGTTTGTAAAACCGATATATTAAGTGCACAAAGTAACCTGAATTTGAAACTGTTTCAGACTGTTTGGGTCTTTCTCTAGAGAGATGTGTAAATGGGGCATCTTGAAAATAAAGGCTTTGGCTTGTACATGGGTCTGGCCATGAATGCTACCAGGCAGCTTCTTTTTTTTTTCTGCATATTATTTGTTTAACTTGACTCTTTAAGAACATTGGAATAGGAATAAAAATTTTCTGGTAAGAAATCCACAATTGACAGGGTGTTGCTATGAACTCTCTTCTTATCAGAGATGTGTAACTGAAAGACCTCTGCAAGTGTTCATATCAAAAATTGCAGCTGCCTTCCTCCTCTGAGCCCCAGACTGTTGCTGGGGAACTGAACAATAACTGTTTTTTCCCCTCCTCAAGGTCTAGAACACCACAAATATGAGTGACTAGTTAACATAATCCAGAGAAAAAGTAAGGTCAGCAGTCATGCTTGTGACTCTGAGAAACTTTTCCTTCCCAATACTCCTGTCAGATTCTGTGCGTGTGTGTGCATGCTGGTGTGTGGGAGGGAAACAGAGATACTCCGGTCATTTATTTTTCCTTCTGGCCAGCCAAGATCTGGCGAACTGCGGAGTTCTGCACTTCCTGGCAGATGATCATCTTCCTGTTGAAGCTTGGTCACAAGTGAGAGGAGACTTCAGGTTTCCCTTCAGGGCACACAGAGTGTTACTAGGCCAGCTGTAAAAAACTCAGCTAAATGTTACACGTGAGCCCTAGCTGCTTCTGTTCAGCAGCCACCCAGACTCTCTCACTGCCCTTTCTAGATGTCTTCACAGTTTCTTTAACTTGTCAGAAGAAATGATAACTGCCGTGACATGTTTGTTCTTTTTCTCTTCAGGTTTGCTTCTGTGACCTTTTCCTGTGTATTATTTCTGTCAACAGACTTGTTCTCTTCCATTTCCTATCTCTCTCTCATGCTCTTACAGGGAATTATTGCGGAAGAGAACAAGAATCAGCAGCCTCACAGTGAAGAGGATCCAGGTAAATTCAAAGAGGCTGAACTGAAGATGCGGAAGCAGTTTGGGATGCCTGAGGTGGAGAAGTTGGTCAATTACTATTCTTGCAGCTACTGGAAGGGACGTGTACCTAGGCAGGGCTGGCTGTACCTCACTGTCAATCATCTCTGTTTCTACTCCTTCCTGCTAGGCAAAGAGGGTGAGTTAACAGCCATTTTCACGGATCTTTTTGATGTGGTTGGTCTCTCATGTGGACTTCTTTCAAGCTATTTGTTTTCTTCTCCTTTAGGAATCCTTTGAGCTCCAGCACATAATGCATAGATCAATCCTTGTAATTATCTAGCTTCCTTGAGATTCTTTGTAAAATCTTGAAAAGCACTTATGTTACTTGCAAGTCAAAGCGCTCTCTTCAGATTGTGAAACTCGAGGCACTTCAGTGAAACTGAGACTAAATGCTTGAGTCATTTTTGAAAATGTGGCTGAGACACACAAGTTATACACGTACACTTGAAAGTTTTACTTCCCCTGGATTAAAGAATGAAGCAATGTTCTGGTTTCAGTGTTTGTTTGGGACACGCTTTCCCAATACTTTCAAAACCTGAGCTGTTTGGTCCAAAGTTAATTTGCTGGAAAGATGGAATGAAAATTTGGGTCAGTGTAGCTGGAAGCATGTACTAGGAGCAGCTAGGAGATACTCCTTTTGGATCTGCATTATTTCTAGCCTAGTTAGTCCAAAGATTGTTTCCAAGTGTTTCTAGAGAGCCCAGTAAAAGTATGAAGAAAATAATTTTTCTTGTGTAAGAGGGAAAAATATTGCTACTTACTGTTTCAGCTCCTTTTGTGATTGCTTTTTTCTTTTTTTGCCTCAAATTTAGTAGCGGTTTCTTTGTACTTTTTTTCCAGTGACATTGGTGATCCAATGGGTGGATGTAACCCAGCTAGAAAAAAATGCTACATTGTTGTTCCCTGAGTGCATTAAAGTGAACACAAGGGACAGTGAGCTATATTTTTCCATGTTCCTCAATATCAATGAGACCTTCAAGCTGATGGAGCAGCTGGCAAACATTGCTATGCGGCAGCTGTTGGATAATGAGAGCTTCCTAGAGGACAAGTCCCTCCCGAAGCCCAGGAAGCCTCTGAAGAACATCTCTGCACTAAAGAGGTGTGTGTTTCCAGCAGTGGGAACAGATGAAAGAGAAGAAGGGATGTTAATAATAAATCTGCATTATTATGTAATGTTTACATTCTGTAGCTCCCAGTTGCCCTAGTCAGCATTGAGGCTTACAGGGTTTGTGTAGCTTATTTCAATCATTAACCCTCTGCCTATTCTTATTTTTTTTTCCACTCCAAAGTGGTAGTTAATTCACATATGCCCTCTTGGACAGGCATGATGATGTGCCCTGAGATGTCCAAAGGTATTTTCAGGCAGAAACTTTTGAAAATCCTGAAAAAGAGAAAAAAAAAAAAAAAAAAAAAAAAAAAAAAAACATAATTTGTATTGCAGTAAATACAAGTAGGAGCCAGATAGGCAGTGGTATCTCAGTCACAGAAATAAGTAGGAAAGAATACACAGCACGGTTGGAAGGTTGTGGTTTGAGGAAACAGTTGTGTTAGTGTTGGAGTGGGTTTTTCAAGTCCGAATTAAACTGCCTGTGGGGTTTACTCTTTATTTTTCCCAGGGACCTAGATGCTCGGGCCAAAAACGAATGCTACCGTGCCACCTTCCGGCTGCCCAAGGATGAGTGCCTGGATGGACACACAGACTGTACCTTGTGGACACCGTTCAACAAGATGCACATTCCTGGCCAGATGTTCGTTTCCAACAATTACATCTGCTTTGCCAGTAAGGCAGAGGAGGCCTGTCATCTCATCATTCCTCTCAGGGAGGTGGGGATCTCTTAGCTCTGCACTGAGACCACAGTCCTTTCTTATCTTTTATGTGTTTCTAGCCTTTGTGTGTTACTTCACCAATGATGAAGAATCTGCTAGGTATTAATGGCCTTCTTTCTGTCTTCCAGGTGACAATTGTTGAGAAAGCAGATAGTTCCAGTGTGTTGCCGAGCCCACTGTCCATCAGCACCAGAAGTAAAATGACTTTCTTCTTTGCCAATCTGAGGGACCGAGATTTCTTGGTGCAGAGAATCTCTGATTTCTTGCAGAGAACACCATCCAAGAAACCATGTGGCAGCGACAGGGAATGGAAGTGGAATTTTGGTGATCCTGGTTGTGAGGTACTAAGAAAATATCTAGGAGGAGCATTTGGCCCTTTCTCAAAACCGTGCTCTTTACAGTGTGTGTGCCGGCAAATGATGTCTCTTTGATGGACCATTAACAGAGGATGGAGGCTGGCAGAGCCTGTTTGCTTTGTGTCTCATTCTGTTACTCGTTATCTCAGTTGCTTTGCCATTCTTCCCTAGAGGGTAATTTGCATAGTGAAATCACTGCTTAAGTTTGCTTACAGTCTTGAACTGACTGTTGGTTCACTGCTAATAGTAGCATAAGTTGTCTTGAAAGTCAGTGAGAGAGAGAGGTTTAAACTAGACTGATTCTTGAATGATATGAATAAAAAAAATCAAGGAAGAGCCAAAAGTGTTGCTTTTGCAGTTAGTAACTGCATCCAGTCCGGCTTTTGACAGATGTTATGTATGATTAATTGTGCAACTCTAGAAATGCATTATGTTTTTTATCACAGTAAATATCTGTGTCCTCCAGGAAGTGCCAGAGTTGCCTTCCAGCAGCCCGCTTGCCGTTAGCCCTTCATCTGCTCTCAGCAGTCGGCCCATCAATTTCTGTGCAGGGGAAGTGCCAACAGCCTCCCAGGGGCTACTCAAACTCTTCAGAAGAAATTCTGAGGAGCTCTTGGGACCCAAAGGAGTAAGTCAAAGTTTAACTTAAAGCAATTAATGCTAATGGTTTGAAATAGGTAGCAGACTTCCTGCCTTACTCTAAGGCTCTCAAAATGCACTTTCTTAATGGCTTCTTTCACCTCTGTAGTTTCACTGCTATGCCTGGCACAGTGAGAGACCTGTGTAGGTGTAACCTGAACATCAGCTTACTCTATCAGCAGTGGGATACCTGAGACACTTCTGCTGAGAAATTAGTGTTGCTGTCCTTCTGGGATGTAAATTCATGTCTGTGAAGATCTGCTTTTCTTTATCAAAGAAACAGAGGACTAGTATGTCTTCATCCTTCAATAAAAATCATCTCAGACTGTGGTTCTGCTTGTATTTATGTAGAGATTGGTGAAGTGTGATGTCATTGCACAGGCCATATTACCCTTTAAAGACTTGATCTTAAGGTGGTGATTCAGAACAGCAGTGTAGATTAGCATATATTCTTTTATGCAGTAGGAAGAAAAAAACCTTTACATGTCACAGTGCATTTCTTTTGTGAAACACAGGCCTGAGTACTCTGAAACTGCCTGTCCTACAAACATAAAAATGCTTTAATCTCCTAAAATGAGTATGTTTATTCCTGTGAAGGCAAAGGAGAAGATGAAGGAGGAGTCTTGGAACATTCATTTCTTTGAATATGGGCGAGGGATGTGTATGTATCGTACAGCCAAGACTAGGGAGCTGGTGCAAAAAGGAATCCCAGAGAATCTTCGAGGAGAGCTGTGGCTCCTTTTCTCAGGTGGGATATTGTACTGGATACTTCGGCAGCTAAAACTATTAAGCTTCCTGCACTTCTCAGAGGAAAAGGTGTAAAGCAGACCACATTTCAGAAGAGAAAGTTAATTCCATCTGAATGTGCTTCAGGGAACTTATGCACAAAAATGCAGTCATTATTTTTCTGAGATGACCTATTTATGAGAGCAGCTATTTGGCCTTCATTGTCTGGTTTTCTGTATTTGGGACCTACACTGTAACCTGATGATTTAACAGTAATTTTGTTCCTGCACTTTCATATCTCTTTGTAATTGTTGAGTTTCTGTAGTGCTTCTTGGCTGTCTCTCTGGTGAAACTGGGCAGAAAGTCTGCATTCTGATGCTGAAGAAGTGGAACTGTATTTGTCATTGCAGGTGCTTGGAATGAGATGGTCACACATCCTGGATATTATGCAGATCTTGTGGAAAAGTCAATGGGAAAATACAATCTTGCTACAGAGGAAATTGAGAGAGATCTGCACCGTTCCATGCCAGAACATCCTGCCTTCCAGAATGAGCTGGGAATTGCTGCTCTCCGAAGAGTCTTAACAGCTTATGCATTCAGAAATCCAACAATTGGGTACTGCCAGGTAAGAAAGTAGTCTTAGCCTGACAAGTCCTACACTGTGACTGTGCCCTTTGGACCTTTTCAGCAGTTTTTTGCTGAGTTCAAGCTTTTCCTCAATGCAGTTTTTTGCTGAGTTCAAGCTTTTCCTCAATGCTGTCCATATGGTGTGAGAGTCTGAAGACGGTGATGTTGTGGGATCTTAATATATCTTGCTTGTTTCTATTAGGAGTAATGACACAATTCTTTACTAGTTTTCCTTGTTATTACTTCCCTAGTTTAACTAGAAAACCCACCTTTTTTAAAAAATATGATCAAGAAATTTGAATAAATCATGATACACGTATCTATACATTGAAATGAATCTATTTATTGGCTTGTGAGACAGCTCAGTAGAAATTCAGATTTGTTTTCTCTATTCTGCTATTAAACGTCTCATTCTGTTTTTCTGTTATGATGAAATTATTGCACAGCTTTTTGTGAAAACATTGAAAATAAATTTAATCAGATTTATTAATGAAAGTGCTTGACCAAAAGTAGTCATGTTATTTACTATCTGCTCAAACAGGGGAACAGAAACAGGAAGATAGACTGACTCAAGGTCACCAAGTGACTCATATACCAGTAACAGCTGGAAATAGATCTGACTATCACTCCCATAGAAATATACAGCATGTTTTCATGCTTTTAAAGTTTAGCAATTATAGAATGTGAGGACTTTCATATTTCTCTCCTCCATCTCCATGTTGAACTCTGCTGGCTCGTAGGCCATGAACATTGTTACGTCGGTACTGTTGCTGTACTGCAATGAGGAAGAGGCTTTCTGGCTCCTAGTGGCTTTGTGTGAGAGGATGTTGCCAGATTACTACAACACAAGAGTAGTGGGTGAGTCTTTGTCCAGTTCTTGCTGGAGCCTGAATTTTCAACTGCAGTTCCACCAGCATCTCTTAGGAATGTTTTTTTTTCTTCAGAATAAATTAAATGTGTTGCGAAGTTTATTTGGGTGTAGTACCACGATACCAAGAAACCTGAGTTCTCCCACTGTTTTTCTTCTTCCAGGTGCATTAGTGGACCAAGGCATCTTTGAAGAACTTACACGAGAGTATCTCCCACAGCTGTCAGAAAAGATGCAGGACCTGGGAGTGATTTCCACCATATCTCTTTCCTGGTTTCTCACTCTCTTTCTCAGTGTTATGCCCTTTGAGAGTGCCGTGGTCATTGTTGACTGTTTTTTCTATGAAGGCATCAAGTTTATCTTGCAAGTGTCTTTGGCCATACTTGATGCCAACATGGAGAAGCTGCTGCAGTGTTGTGATGAAGGTGAAGCCATGACTATTCTGGGCAGGTACCATTCATTGCTCTTACTTATAAGTAGCTAAATGATAGTGGCACCCTTTTTAATTGTCCTTTCTCTCCACCTAGTAAAAGAGACTCTTTCAAATTCCGTTACATAGAAGGTCATAGATAACATTTTAGGAGGAAATGCTTTTCTTGTCATTAAGCTCTTTACCCCAGAGAGATTGGCTTTTTTTCTTTTAGAACAACTAGAAGCCATTGCCAGATCATGCTCAGGCATGGAGGAATCCCATGTTTCCAGAGTTGTTTGCTTTGTAGCGTGATAAATTCCTGCTGCTCAGTTTGAATTTGAACTCCAAAGGATAGTTGATCCAAAGTTCACAGAAGTATTTTGATTCACTGTCAAGACCAAATCCTGGGTGGAATTGCCTTCTGAAAACATAAGTCTCTGCAAACAGGTGTTCCCCCAGTGAAGTAAATGTAAGATTTTCTTGTTTGAAATGTGAATCTTTTCCACATGCAACATGGATTTTCAGCTTACTTCGTGAAGCCCAGTTTTAAAAAGAGATATTCCAAAAATAGAATGAAAATCAGGTGTAGAGAAGAGACAGAGAATACCTTTATAGGTGGCTAGGTGGGGAAGAAAGGTGTTTTTTTACCTGTGTAGATTAATGATGTAAATGAATTGGGAATATTTAGGGTGTTCTTTTCCTTGACACTAACCCCAGAGTCCTGTGTCTGTTCTTTTTTTTTCTTTTTCCTTGCAGGTATCTGGACAATGTGGTTAACAGACAGAGCGTCTCTCCACCTATCCCCCACTTGCACGCCTTACTGACCAGTGGGGATGATCCACCACTTGAAATAGACATCTTTGAGCTCATCAAAACATCCTATGAGGTCAGATTCTGGCTTAGTTTTTGCCCAAGGGATTTTTGCTTCCTACAGCCCAGTTTTGTCCGCCTTGTGCAACGAGAGCAGGGGTGAATGGGAAATAGGGCACAACTTTTATTCTCATCTTTTTCCCACTGAATAAGGACTTCTAGTGGCTTTAGATCATCTCCAAGAGGACATTGCACTTGCTAAAGAGCATGCATTGGAATAGTGGTTGTTCTATCTTTAGCAGATGATGTTGACCTGGTCTCCTCCTTTTCTTGTAGAAATTTAGCAATCTGAAGGGAGATGACATTGAACAAATGCGTTTTAAACAAAGACTGAAAGTGATCCAGTCTCTGGAGGATACAGCCAAGAAGAGCGTGGTATGTGACTCCCGGATTAAATGAACTAGCAAATGGCATATTAAATGTAACATATTTTGCTATAAGCATTTGGGAAGATTGCCCTGTAGCAAAGCAAATTAAAAGTGATTTAAAGAATTGCAGATAATGTGAAAAGTGGATTCATGGATTTTCAGTTTCCTTCTTAATGTAATTCTTGTTAATCTAATAAAATGGATCAAAGTGCTAGGGCATGATTAAATGAGATATTTGGCATGGAAGAAAATAAAAACCATTTGCAAGACTTGCAATATTCTACATTTCTGGCAAACTGTTTTACTACTCACCTGCAATCTTTGGCAGATAATTACTTTCCTTCCATTTAGAGAGTTTGCTGCAATGTTGAGGTATTTTGTGGGCAGGATTGGGGCCAAAGAAGCCTATCAACATCTATTGCAACTATCTCGTATCCTAAGTGGAGAACCTCATCTAATTGTTTCTTTCACTTCCATTTTTCAATGCATCTGAGTCAAACATCCAAAGATAAAAACAAAAAGGTGGGCCAACATATTGTTCTTATGCCTGCAAAAACAGGAAATAAGCTCAGTATTTTTTTATTAGCTGTTCTAAGTGTCAGCAGTTTCTGTTTGACCAGAAACTGTCTTCCTGACCTATAATCCATAGCAATTGGAGATATCAGAATGCTTACATTTTCTTTCTTCTCCTGTGTCACATCTGTTTGCATTTGTTTTTGTTTTTTTTTTTCTCTGCTATGTTACAGTGGTTTTTCAGTAAGTCATATTTAATTTATTCAGCTTTGAAATAAATTGTTCACTCTTATTTTCTCCCCAACTGCAGGTCCGAGCTGTGTCCGGTGACATTGGCTTCTCTATTGAGGAATTAGAAGAGCTGTATGTAGTGTTCAAGGTAAGAAGCTAGAGCTGGTAAGAATGCATTCTGACACAAAGAGAAAAAATACCGGAATGAGTCAAAAAGGAAATAATGACTCTTTCAGTTCTTAATTCAATGGATCAAAAACAAATTTGGGTCTCTGTTACATATGGTATCAGTGAGATTAACTCTATTATCTGATTTTTATTTTTGATAAAGATGACCAAAACATATTCACAGCTTTTGAATGATGCTTGTTTAGGAAAATATCCTGGAGACAGTGGAAAGGAATGTCACAGAGCACTTAGAATAGGCTAGGATAAAATGCATCTTAGTTTTTATTTTTAAGTTTGTTATTGACTTGTTCTGTAATTATGACAAGATTACTTTAGACTTTTGCCTCTATTTGCCAGCGCAGGTTTTTAAAAAAGATGTTACTAAACCGCTTTTACCAAAGTCACTATAAACTCAGTTGCAGTGTGCTGTAGAATCAGCAAGTTTAGTTCCTTGCACGTACTCTTTGCAGTAAAACTTCTGAGTTTCATTTTGCTCAGACCGAGTATTTTTGTATTTTTTATATAAACTTACTTTTTTGTGATTTTTGTGACATCCCTGTTTCTTCCTTAATTTCGTATTATTTTGTAGTGAAGTAACACTATTAATACTGTGGAGATAAACAATGTGTCCTGACATATCTTCTCTCTGCCTACTGAGTGTTTTGGGGGGAGTTATAACCTCTCTGCTCTTGGAGATTGTTGTGCTATAATATAACCTGACCTATTAACCCTTTCCCTCCAAAGGCAAAGTATCTGATGAGCTGTTACTGGGGAAATAATCGTGCTGCAGCTGCCCGCCGAGATCAGAGTCTGCCCTACCTGGAGCAGTATCGCATAGACATGGAGCAGTTCAAAGACCTGTTCATCAGTTT
This sequence comes from Nothocercus julius, assembly GCA_013398735.1. NCBI lineage: Eukaryota > Metazoa > Chordata > Aves > Tinamiformes > Tinamidae > Nothocercus > Nothocercus julius. The sequence continues at coordinate 9,126,073 of VZSV01000015.1, forward strand.
GACCCCCTGGTCCTGTGGCACACATACACCAGTACTGGCAGGGCGGTTGTTCCGGCTTCTGGATGAAAACAGAGATTCTCTCATTAACTTCAAGGAATTTGTGACAGGGATGAGTAAGTGCTGTTTCTGGAGGTGGAATATTGCAAAACATGTTTCTGTTTTTCTCCAAACACAGAACAATGCAGTTTTGCTGTGGATTTCTGTACTACTTCTGCACAGATCTGTGTGCAGTTAGTGTTTCCTCATAGTGTGAAAACTTGGTCTGTTTTGAGCCTGTGGGCAGAGGGTGATTCTTTATCCTAGGTGCTATTTTTCTTACCCTTTGTTTCTTCTTCATAGGTGGGATGTATCATGGCGACCTCACTGAAAAACTCAAAGTACTTTACAAACTGCATCTGCCTCCCGGTGAGTGGTTGTTTCTGGATTCTGCTACAACTGATCCTGGCCTGTGCTGGCATGCAATTAAAAAGGGATGCTTTATGAATTTTGCTAATGAAGTTGGTGATGCTGCAGTTCAGTTAACTCAGAGACCTTTCATTTCTTTCTCTGTACATACAGCTCTGAGTCCAGAGGAGACCGAATCTGCTTTGGAGGCCACAAGTTATTTCACAGAGGATGTTACAACAGAAGGTAATACAACACTTGCTACCCCTATCTCTCAGTTTAGGTAGGAGCTGCAGCACAAACCCATGTGCTTTGAAGGGTAATTTCACTAGGCATGATCTCCTGTTTGCAGTATGTTAAGATTTGCCGTTGTGTTTGGGTTGGCCTTTTTTGTTGCACAATGGGAAAGAAGTTTGGAGTCGAAGCTGCTCAGCACCCCTTTGATGCAGGACACAGCATACTCTGAAGCACAGTCATAAGCTCCTGAGGAGGAGCGGTGTGTGCTGTATCTGCTTTTATCAGCCCCGTCCCCATCTTTATTTGGGGTTTTCATGCAAGTCTCATTGTCTCTTTTCTTGTTTTTGTTTCCTCCTTTGTGTGTGTCTCTGTATCACCCTTTCTTCTGTTCTGTCTGGGATATTGTCCCCTCAGCCCCCTTTTCTGCTGCTCCAGTATCTCCTTTTGTCTCAGAGCTGGATTTCTGCCTGCACTGTGAGTCTCAAGGTCAGTCGCTAGTTATGTGCACACACTGAGCACTGCCATAATGCTGATACTATCTGCCAGCACCAATGCACTATTTAAATTACTGTGAATTAATTGCTGCTGCTCCTGTCTCCTGATACTCCCTCTGTAAATAAAACACTATAAGCAATTAAACATCTTTCAGTGCGTGGTTTGCTCTACCTACTGTGTTTTAACCTTGGTCAAAATAGGTTTTATCCAGCCTCTCTCAGGGACTGGAAAAAAATGTGCTCAGAGCAGAGTGTGCAAGAATTTAGGCTTGCTGGTCCAGGCAGATGGTTTTCATGTTATCATTATGCCTCCTCCACAGTCTTCTAATTGAAACAAAACAAAACTAAACAAAACTAAACAAAACATGCTATTCCACTATAAAAATGTCAGTAGACTTTAATATACTGCATTTGTTAAAATACAGTCTTAGATTTGTCAAATAGCAGAAGGTCAAAATGTCATTTGTGCTAAATGTTTGGTCAAATTGGGTTAATGTTCCAAAAAAATGCGTAAAAAAGCACAGGGATACTTGCTGTGTTTGATGCTAGATGATTAACTTAGCAGTCTGAGATGAGCCAAGACTTCATAGATATATACATATAGTCTAATGGCGATATAGGGAGCCAGAAGTGAAATTCCTGAAGTTAAACTCTGCAAATAGCTCCCAAAATGTCAGCTCATTTGAAGAATAATGGTGTGTGTAGATACTTGTCAGCTATTGCTGGCCTGACTTGGTGCAATGCCAAACCTTGTGGGTGCCTTTTTTTTTTTTGCTTTATTATTTTCCATTTTTATCTCATTTCTGGCTTGCTGAAATTTGTGTTTAAGTGATCACATTGTTTAGTTGTCTTTTATGTCTATGTTTCAACCTTTCTCTTAAGTGTTGTGGCTTCTACCGACTTTTCTTTCACCCACTTGTTCAGACTGGCTTTTTCTAGTTTATTCACTCAGTCTCTTGCTTCCATCCTATCCTATTCATTTCTCCAAACATAATGTGGGAGTGTGAGATCTAGCTTCTGTTGAATATGTTCAAAAGTGTTTCTTTGGGCCTGAATTGTCATATGTTTTCAATGTGTTGTATTGCTAAAAACTGAATATTAAAGTTTCTATTATAATTCCTTTTTTTTTTTTTCTTAGAAACACAAGAAGACAAAGGAAGGAAGAATGAGAGCTGTCAAGAGAAAGGTAATTTCATAATCATATATAGATGTGGCTTTTTTCAACACATTTTAGTCTTGTCTTTCTCATCATATCAATTCTTCACTGGCCCTTCTCTTTATTAAAGAAACCTTTCATAGTTTCCCTCATGAACAAAGATACAGGGGATGTTAGCCAGGAGAAAGGTCTCTTTTATGCCTTTACAGCTCTGATTCTTTTACATACCAAAACATTAACTTGCCAAACATGATTTTCAAATGTTACTAAGAGAATTCATTTATGAGAAGCTGAACTGATGTAGTAATGTAAAAAAAAAAAATTCTTCTTCTTCACAGATCTTCTCCTAAATTGTCATTAAAGCTTGCTTCCAGGACTGTGCTTTTTTTCTGACATGGGATTCACGTTTTAAGGCTCAAACCACTAACTGCCTGATTGGTCTTATCTTGCAGAAGAGAAAGGTACTAGTCCACAGGACTATAGATACTACCTAAGAATGTGGGCCAAAGAAAAGGAGTCCAGGAAAGAAACCATTAAAGATCTTCCCAAAATGAGTCAGGTAAGAAATGAAAGATTTCCAACTAGACAACTTGCAGCTTAGTGGAGAATTCAGCAGTGTGTAGCAGCCATTGCACCAGCACGCTCAGTGCTTGCCAGTCATCTCCCCTGCTGCACTGGTTTGGTGAGTTTTAGTGGTGTCTGGTTCCACGCCTTTGTGTTCAATTCCTCGGTGGATGTGTATCTGGCTGTCAAACTGCTTTGTTTCTACTAGTCAAATTTTCTGCATCCCAGACTACCTTTTCCTAAAAGAACTGTGATCTACATTTTCCCTCTGGAGCAGTGTTTTAAATATCCCATCACTGCTATAAAGTTGTCTAGCTTTCTTGTTTGTGCGTTGCCTCCAGTTACAGTTATCTTGTGAAGAGGGAAGAATGTGGTTACAGGTCACATGGGTGACTAGCATTATCTTTTCTGTCTCTAATTTCTGCTATGGGTGCTCATTATCCCAGTTCGGACACACTTAGAAGCTGACCACAAAAGAGTTGCAGGACAGAAGTAAAGTTTCTTGGTTTTGCAGATGTGAATCTGTTAGTGTTCTGCGTTTCAGTCAGAAAAAATAACAACAACAACCCCACTACCACATAGCCATCTGGGTCTCAATTTAGCCTCTGCCCCAGAGAGAGCAATTTGCCTGAATTTGAACTGTTCTAACTCAGTAAAATAAGTTGCTGCTTGGTGAGGAGGCAAATTTGGTGGGGAGGCAAATAAACAAGGAGCCAGTCAAGATACATGTGTTGCTTCATCCACTACTGTAACTTTGTTGTGCAGTCTGAAGTTTAATTTTTGGTCTTTGTCTTTCAAAGGAACAGTTCATAGAGTTGTGCAAGACTCTTTACAACATGTTCAGTGAGGACCCGGTGGAGCAAGAGCTGTACCATGCAATTGCCACTGTAGCCAGTCTCCTCCTGCGGATCGGGGAGGTTGGAAAAAAATTCTCCAACCGGCCCATGAAGAAGTCTGAAGAGAGCAAAACACACAATAGCCAAGATCCTGTGAGTGAAGAGGAGTCACCAGCATCTGAACAAAGTCAGAATTCAGCAGTGGAGCAGCAACCCCAAGCTGACTGTGAGGACAAAACCCCTGGTGATGCTCAACCTGGAAAAACACAGCAGGAAAACCAGACTCTGGGAGAAGGGGCAGGGGAAGGACAAGGCTCTCCCTTACAGTTGCTATCAGATGATGAAACCAAAGATGATATATCCATGTCTTCCTACTCCATGGTCAGCACAGGCTCCTTGCAGTGTGAAGACATTGCCGATGACACGGTCCTGGTTGGTTGCAAAGGTGGTAGTTCAGCTGCCAGGTATGGCAGTACCATTGATACAGACTGGTCCATCTCCTTCGAGCAGATCTTAGCATCCATGCTGACAGAGACAGCCCTTGTAAACTACTTTGAGAAAAAGGTCAATATCCTTCAGAAGATCAAAGATCAAAAGAGAGTGGAGAGGCAGTTCAGTTCATCCAGTGACTATGAACTGTCCTCTGTGTCAGGGTGAGCTCCAGTTAACAGTAATTGTCTTGTGAGATAAAGCAGGGAGGTAACATGGCAGATGGCAGGTTTGTTGGATTGGTATTTTGTGGGGGGATTTTTGTTGTTTAATCAGAGACCAGTAACTACACAATTACAATAGATTCCAGTGGATAAGGGGCATGTGACTGACTATTTTGTGTAGGTGCTTTTTTGGCTACTCTGGCTGAAAGAATTAGGTTACCTTCTCAAGAGCCGTTAGAACCTAATAGCCCCTGACATATAGAATTACCACCATGAATTATGCATGTCTGCCTTTTGCTATCTTTCTTTTTAATGAAGTTTTATTTCAGACAGTGACTGTTCCTTGCTGCCCTTGTTTGCTGTAGGTTCCTGCAGAGCAGATGCAGCCTGGCTTGAAACCATGTTCACTTTTGGCTGCTGCTCTGAGAGCTCATGCGGTGTACACGAGTGCTGTAGGACCCTGGCCTATAGCTGGTCTTGCTCAGTTCCTCAGTGCTGTTCTGTGACTCAGCAGCTACAGTGCAGATGTGCCCCACTGCTCCCCGCAATGTGACATCTAGATACAGGAGTTTCTCAGATCTGCAGGTTTCTTGCAGATATGGTTCAGCATTCTCATAGTCTACAATCATTTTTTTTTCTCTGCCAACATTCAGGAGACAGTTTTAGGCACACCTTGATTTCTAGCTTTTGTTTTTCTAACTCTTTGGAAGCTGTTTTTTTTTGTTGTTCATTTGTCGAGGAAGCCACAAGCTCCTTGACTCCAGTGCAGAAGTCATGAGTTCAATCCATACGGGGAGTAATGATGGGTCCAATTTTGAGACAGACCCCTAAGAATGCTCTGATCAGTCAGGTACCAATATACGTATCTAGATTTCCAGAGCCCTCAGCAGTCAACCCAGGCAACTGTTTGGGGTAGGAGGGTTTGCAGGAGGGTTGTGCCGCCTGCAGCTGTTCAGCGTGTCCTTTCCAAACACCCCTCGTACAAAGCGTCTGGCAATGGACATTATCTTGGAAACTCCTACGCACCGGTGGGCGTTTACGCCTGAAGAGGAAGAACTTGAAGCAGCCTCTGCCATCAGCCATTGCGGGCAACCTAAAAAGACTAGATCTCTTTGCAGCTTAAGAGATGAAGTAACTGGGAGACGGAGTGACTACTCTTTTAAACCAAGAGCAGAAGCACCCGCGAGGCGGTCGGTGCCGCTCGCGGGACGCAGGGCGGCCGCGAGGGCGGCCGCGAGGGCCCCGCTCCTGCGTGGAGGCAGCGGGCCCGCTGCGGGAGGGCAGGTTTGCCGCAGCTCTGGGCTGGAGGACGCGGAGCCGGCGGCAGTTCCCCTTTAACACTACCCGTGTGCTGTTCAGTGTTGATCCCTCCCCGTGCCGGTCTCTCCATGTATTCACAGCTGGTTACGTGTTCCTTACTCCTCTGCCTCCGCCGCTGCGTGCTGCTGGGGAGCAGCCCTTAGTAGACCTGCTTTTACTAATTACTCAGTAATTTATTGTAATTTTTTTAAAGTACAAATAATACATGTGATTTTACACTGTCTGATCTGTCATGTATTCAATAAATGAACCCAAATCCTCTAGGCAACCTCGCCTGGCCGTTATTTCCTTGAGCTCTCGCGTGTCCCCCGTTCCCTGTCCCTGCGGGTTATTTAAGAGCCGATGGGCTGTCCCCAGGGTCCCTGTACCCCGTGTGCTCCGCGCGCAGCGGCATGGGAGCTGCACCGGGCAGTGCAGGTCTCAAGTGCTTCTCCTCCCGCCCAAAGGCTGCTTTTACCCTTAATAAAGATTTAAGCCACCTCTGCAAGCGTTTTTTGCCTCATTTCTATTGATTTGTAGTGGATGGCGTTAAGCCTTCCTCGTGGGCGGGCTGCTCTCGCCATTAAGACACCGCCGGAGGCCTCCTGGGACGCGGCCTCGGGCCCGGCACCCTGCGCACGCGCGGGTAGGGAGGGAGGGTCACGTGGCCGGAAGGCGCGCGTTGCCATGGGAACATGGCGCCGCGGTTTTGGGTGCTGAGGTGCTGCGGCTGCCGCCTCTTCCAGGTGCAGCAGGTCGGTGTGGCCCGGGGCCGGGGCCGGGGCCGGAGCCGGAGCCGGAGCCGGAGCCGGAGCCGGAGCCGGAGCCGGAGCTTGAGCCTGAGCCTGCGGTTCTGTGCTCTCTCTTAGGCCAAGCGGAGCGGGAAGTGGAGCTGCGCCGTGTGCGGGCAGAAACAGGCGGTGCAGAAGGTGAGCGGGGCTTCCCCCGCCGCGCGCGTGCGGCAGCGAGGGCCGAGGCAGGCGGGTCGGCCGTGCAGTGGTTGTGAGGAGCCCTGGTGGTGGCGGCGGCGGCGGCAATGGGAGCCCTGGCAATGGGAGGACCCTGCTGGCGGCGGCAATGGGAGCCCTGCGTGGTGGCCGTGGGGTGCCATGTGTGCGGAGTCCTCTGCCGCCCCGGCGGGTGGCCCTGTGTGGTGGGGGCCCCACGCAGTGGCTCTGGGGAGCTGTGTGGCCCCCACGCTGAGCACTCCGTTCAGCAGCCTCCCTGTGCAGGGTGCACGCTGCTCAGCAGGCAGGTTGGCACCAGCCCTGCCACAAGCGCGAGTTCGGTTCTTGTCAGCACACGAATGTTACCCGGGTGGGGAGTGCACCGCCTCGTTCCACACCGTCTGCTCCCGCCTGCTCCCTAGCTCTGTTTTCATTATTTTTGCAGATTTATGGGGAAGGGTCTGCGCAGGACTGCAGGCTCCACGTCCAGAAATTGAACTTGCTGCAGGGTGAGGTAGAGGAAGCCCAGAGCTGGACACCTCGGTAGAGTCTGCCTGTTTGTTCCTCTTGATGTGCTGCAATTAGTGTGTGTGTGTTCATGTGCTGAGAGCCTGTTACCTAAGCTGAGCTCACAGGATGGGTTTTCTCTCCCTCTGTGCAACCATGGAACATGCTGGTCTTGTCATCAATGCTTAGAAGCTAATCTTTGGTTGGGTTTAGTGTCCTTGCATGCTTCTTCTCACTAGCTTTTTTTTCAGGTAAGTTTAGCTGATTAATAGTGTATGTTGATTAGACCTTTACCTATTAAAGGAAAGGATTTGGCTTCAAACCCTGTTTTTTTGTTGGTTGTTTGTTTGTTTGTTTGTTTTTATTTGCTTAATTGTTTACTGCTTGAAGAGTTGACTCTGGAAGTGTCCATCTCACAGGCTTACAAGTGATACAGGTGGGCATCTCGGCATCCTCAGAGAAAATACAACCTAAACTGTTGCAAATGCAAACTGATGCTAGAGTTGTTAAATGTTGGCCTTCAGGGGTTCACCTTGGGAATCTGTGAGGAATTCCTCTTTTTGATAAAAGACTTATCTTAGTGCAAACATTTGGGTATAATGCCTGCTGGGCAGGAAAATCTACGTAGTGTTTCCCTGTTTATTTCAGTCCTGGGTCCATTTACAAAGTACCTAATCAGGAACTGGTCTGATTGCCTCTACAGCTTCTTTTTACTCAAGGTTATTTTTCAGAAATCAGTCCAAACCGGTCAGATAACCTAGTTGTATATAAGGAGCGCTTCAGAGTTAAACCTTGTGTGGGAAGAAAACATGGATTTTGTTCCCTTGTAACATAGACTCACTATTGCTATTCTCAAGGCATTCTGAAAATATCTTGATCACCAAGAAATGGGAAAATATAAGTAGTGACTTTCAGGTGTTGTTCTCAAAGCTGTGCTTATAACTTATCATTTCTTATCAGCAGCCTTACATTACACTTACTACTCTGTGTGTATAGGAGGAAAGAGGGACTGCCCTCTAACTACCCAGATTTTTCTGAAGTATTTGGGTAATGTATTTTGCAAATTTTTTTGACACTTGTTTTCCTACGGATTTTTTTTTTCTGACATGTTTTCTATCCAAGGTCCTTTCCCTCATATTGTGACTAGATAATATGAAAAATATACATTGATGAAAGTGTATTCTAGAAACTCCGTTTTAAACATCTGTTTTAGGTGTGTAGAAGACTCTGTAGATGCCAACAAGAATAGAGCAGTTGAAAGTGAAGGCAGAAGTTTGGTCCAGCAGGTAGGTTACCTACAAAGCTGAAGCAAATACTAACACCTGGCAAACCAGGTGGATCAGAGTGAAATCTGCAATCCCTTTATATTGGTCTAGACGGCTGAAATAGCGTGTGTAGCCAGAGAGGCTCCAGCAGAGAGGGAATGAGATATGTGCAGAAGCTCTCTCCTCCACTGGGATATGTGGGATATTCCCAAATCTGGGAATGTGATACAAGAACACACGCTAAACAGATTTGAGGCATCCAGCACTTAGGTTAAAAACCCCTGAAACAAGAGCACCGTGTGTTGGTTCTTCTTTTTCAGTAGTTCTCCAATGTTGTAGGAAGGAAAGACAGAAGTCAGTCGCTGGAGTAAATATCTGGATGAGAGCAATGAAACTCAGGAAGATGAGGATGAGGAGGAATCAGGAGAAAGGCAACAGTTTTGCTCCTGGAGGAAGAACACGGTGGAAGGACAAAGGTACAGAAAAAATCTCTTTTTCTGTGGGGTGTGGAGGTCATGCAGATCTGAAAGCTGAACAATCTGACCTGGCCTAAGCAGGAGTTCAGTAAGTGGGGGGCAAAATATTTTACTTACTGGTAGAGCCATTCTTCTTATGAACATCTTTGGCGATTTGCTAGTGATAAATTCCTAGTGGAGCTAACCGGTCTGTTTTGTGAATGGTTCTCTTGGCCAGGAAATACCAGAACAGCTTCCCCTACACTGATGTCCAGGAATTGTCAGAGGAAAATGGAGCTTTCCAGACTGCCAACCAAGCCAAAAAGGTTAAAATCTCTGAGGTATTTTAGTTGTACAAGATGGTTCCTACTAGTAAAACAAAACTATCCTTCTGGCCTCTTTTTTTTTAATGATAATATTCACATTTTCTGATAATCTCTTCCTGTATTCTTCTATTTGAGTTATGGGGGAGGAGAAGAAAATTGTGTCACCAGTTCATCTCTGAAAGACTTTAGACAAAAATGATGCCATCTTGTGCAAGCTAAGTAGTTGAGCCAGATTACTGCATCTGCACAGGTGCTGCTTGTTCTCCTAGCCTCCCTGAGCCACACCTTTGTAGCCTGCAGTTATTAAGGTTACTGGGATTACAGGCCCTGCCCCTGAAGCTGGCCTTGGTCTTCACAGCCCAGAGTTCATGAACCCATCCAGAGCATCAGCCTCTGCTCCGTCTCAGGATGGGGGTGAAAACTTGGGTGCATTTGAAGGACAAGGATGCTGTTTCTTTGCATGCCTCTGTGCAGGGTGGATTTGTAACTGAACTCTCCTTCTTTTTATAGCGCAAGCAGTGTTCACTAGCAGTGCCGAATCAAGGTGATGGAGCAGTTGGCTGTGGAGACAGGATGCTTCCTGCTGCTTGTGAGTCTGCAGTGCCTGAGGGAAGCACACAAACCTCAGCTCCTTCTGTCAAGCCCTCCAAGTGGGAAAGATTTCTCTCTTTTTCTGACAAGTGTAGTGAAACTACTACCAAGGTCACCTTGTTACCACAGGAGGGCGGTAGCAAGTTGGGGCCACCCAGCACTGCCGCAGACATCTTTATGACCAGTAAACATTCCAGACAGGCTGGAAACTTTCTACCTCCAGGCCTAGGTGGCACTGAGTTTAAAAAGTGCCTTGCTAGCACTGAGCATCTTGCCTTGAAACTGCCTAGCACTCCTGGGCCTGGCACTTGCTCAGAAGATTTGTTGTTCAAAGAACTTCATGGCCCTTTGCTAAGGGCAGGGTCTGCTGCCTTAGATGGCACTGCAGGAAGAGGCCCTGGGGCTCACACTGTAGTGCCCATGTGTCCTCCTGCACCTACTCTGGTTCTCTCTCCTTCTGGGCTGAAGCCTGGTAGCAATTCACATAAATTCCTCTTCTGCACCAATGAGGAGTTTGATGATAATCTATAAGCAGCTCTGGGATCTTTGTCCTTGCTTTGTTGGTTGCAGCTCTACAGTTTATTTTGTAATGTTGGGTACTGGGACCAGGTTTTTAACAGAGGTATCATTGTTGATCCAACCCTTTCAAAAGCACAGTATTAAAGCTGTCAGTTTGCTCTAGTGTTGTGTCTGGGGAAAGGGTATGAGGAAGGGGAAGGCTAGGCTTTCTGTGGTAAGTACTGGATTTATGCACTGCAATCCTGCTCTGGAAACAAGGATGGAATAGGTCAGCCTGGGTGAGAACCTCACATCCCCTCTCATATTAATCAAGTATCTATTTCTGTCTAGTCCACTTCCCCTCTGCACACACTACCCCTTTTCTTTGTGTCTCCTGCAACAACTCTTATCTTCCAGGGCTGCAGAGCAGCCTTGAACTTGAACAAAAAGAAACCAGTTTCTTTCAGCAACATGGCCCTGGGACTAAGCACCTGAGCCTTAGTGCAGCACTAGAAAGTGCTTTAAAAAAAAAAAAAAAAGTAACAGCTCAGCTGTTTATGTTCTGCCTACTTGCAAAGTACATGTACAAATGCAGGCCTACAGTCCTGGACTGCCTGCCTTGCCCTGGAGTTGCTGGGCTCTTTAAAGCTGTCTCTCCTGTCTTCTAGACTACAATACAGTGAACAGAGCAATACAGCTGTGATGCTTAAATACAGACTCATGTAGCGAGAGGCAGGAAGTCATATTTATTGTTTTCATCCATTCTACAAGCACTTAGGAACATTAGACAGAAACCCTTAGTAGGAAGAAGGATGAACTGCCAGAGTTGTTGTACTGCTGCTTTCAGTTAGGAAGAAAGTGCTCTTTGTTACAGAGACTACTACAAGTGAGGTGGATGCTTGGAGTACTGGATGGCATCTAATGCTGCCCCAATGTCACAGTTCTTTGTCTGCAGGAGGCGAGTGAGCCATCCACCCTCATCAGAGAAGCCCATGGAGAGCATCTGGGACAGTGATTCAATGAGGCGAGGGTCAGCTTCTGTTAAGAGAAAACAGGTTAAAGGGCAGAACACCTCAAATACACTTGGCAGACCAGGGAAGGCTCCCGTAGCACAGAGTAGGTAGGCTGGCACTAGCCTAAGGAACTCTAGGGTCATTGGTGTGCTGAAGACAACCTCACCTTTATGTTCTAGAAGGGGAAGATTGAAACAAACAAAAAATGCAACTTGCTAAGTTAACTGCTGAGTCAATCTTGTCATAGGGCTTTGCTCTTGACATCAGCTAAGGGGCCTGACATCTTCTTACTAGCTCCCACTGGGGGGGGGGGAAAAACACACACAAACACCCCCACCCCCACACACAACACAACTCTCAAGTCACAGGGCGTACTGATCTAATGTGTCCTTTTAAGTGTTTTCCTTTAGAGCATTAGCAAGGACATGATTTAGGATACTGCCTTTTGGCATGCTGGTTGAGTGGGATATGGTACCAGTCTAAACAGTCAGACATATGTCAAGACTTAGCTGCCCATGTTATAGGGAAGATGACCCCATAAAAGTCAGGCCACACCTTGGCCTGACTGCAAGATTATAGACAAGTTTAGTTGTAACTTCATGAGCATTATTTTTAACACCTCTAAGCTGCTCATTCTTAGGCTGGGCAAGCTGACAACTCCTGAGTTGAAGTTACTCAGCTATGAAGCCTGCGTGCATCTCCATACCTGGTGGGAGATGCGGGTACAGCGCAGCCTCTCGCAACCCTGTAGGTCCTGTTTGGGCAGGACCCTGAGATGGGTCCAGGGAGCTGGGACCCTCTGTGTCTGCCATTTGTAGAGACTGCAGTTCACCTGTGGAGGGATCCACTTCTTTGGAAGACAAGTGGGTCCAATCCTCATCACCACCGGACGAACTGCTAGACTCGCTGTGTTCCTGAAATGGCAAGAAAAAAAAAAGATCCAGGTGTTTCAGCATTTTCCAGGTAGGATGCATGTTTCTACTATTTTTCTTTACATTAAAGAGTTACATCCACAAGAAGTCCCAACACAAACTGTTGAATACTCTAAGCAGAAAGTTACTGTCAGTCACTTAATAGGCTGAGATCTTCATATTCCATCTCACAGTGCACAGCATATTAATATAATAGTTCTTGTACCTGGGACTGGATGCTGCCTTCTTCCATTTGTGTGGGCAGAGGATCTATCACCATGTCTTGTATCTGCTCTGCAACAGCATTTACTTCTGTAGTAGGACCTGTGCTATTCCAGTCTGGTTTGGTCTCAGTGTTGTGGTTAACAGTAGTGCTGCTGCTCTCAGCACTGTTATTCTCTTGCTGGGAAGGAGCAGGAGTCACTTTGCTTCTCTGTCCTCCATGTTCCACATCAATATCAACTTCAATACCTAAAAAGCATTTGAGATGAAGAATATTGCAGGTTTTTTTTTCCTAGCAGAACCCTGAAAGAGCCTTTGTAATCCTAGTCTAGACTCATTACTTTCTGTAAGCCTACAGTTTATGAAACATGCAGGAATTAAGTGTAAAGCAAATTTAAAATAAAAGTGTTAGCCACCAGTTTCCTCTTCCTCTTGAGACAGGTACTCCACACAGAGGGTAGGCTGTGCCCTTCTAAGCAGAAGCTGTGCACATTCATATGAGGAAAGCAAAGCCCTAAGTCATCATGGACTTATTAGTCATAACAGATTAAGTATTTCCTCATTTTCTTCCAAATGGGGACTCTGGAAGGGTGTTCAGTGGGTGTTCTCACCCTTGGCATTTTTAGTACAGGGAGTAAACTAAGGCTTTCACGCTTGGTAGCATGAAGTGGTTCAGGTAACAGCCACAACAGGTCATTGCTCCTGTTAGGAGGAGCCACATAGAGCCAGTCTCAGGGATGGGAATGGACAAACCAGAAGTCACTTACCCAGGGGGCTCAGAAAAGCTGCAACACTCTCCCCAACATTCTTTAAGAAGGTGACATTGGGGTCCTGAGGCTGGCTGTTAGTAGAAGCTTCTAGAAAAACAATTTCTGTTAGCACTCAGCAATTCAGGGGGCAGATGGCATCTACAGAGTATATCTGGAGAGATATGGGTATGCATTTTCTATTGTTTATCTACTGCACAAAAAAAAGGCAGTACAGAACCTTAACCAACTCTGAGCTAGCTCTTGAACACTGGGCCAATGACACTAGCATTGTTAAAGCTCACTAGCCATGCTGCAAGAGGCACATCTAGAACAGGTAGTGATGGGCTTCATTTAGCACAGCCCTCCTTGACTTAAGCGCTAGCTCTGCATCCTCCTATCACATGGGCCTGAGCAAGCCTTAACACATGAAAAGGCTAACTATTTTAAGGTAATTAGATAAGTTTCAGTGTTTTTTCCACTGAAGCTTCCTAATTCCACACCATGCTGCAGAAGCCTTGGCTACTCTGGCTCTGTCACCAGCACCATTTTTTTTTTTTTTTTTTTTTTTTTAAAACCAGAGCACCTCCTCTTACCTTGCTCAGTAGGTGGAGTGGAGGCTGCAGCACTCGCCTGAGCTTGCTCAGAGTTTTGACAAGGAGCTGGAGGGACAGGATATCCCCAGCGGTGCATCCATGGAAAGGGTGGAACACCATGCCTCATCTTACGGAGCCAACGTCCTCGGGGCAGCCACTGGAAAGAAGTTACATTCACATGACTGTGCTCATGTAAACAGTTTCTGAGCAACCGAAGCTAAAGGTGTGGATTTTGTTTAGCAGCTTTCATGGAAAATCCTGTTTTAATCTCCCTCCCTCCACAGCAGCAGGATTTGGCTCACCTCAAATGGATTTAGCAGTGGACTTTGAAACATCACCATGTTGTGCTCCTTGTGGATGCCCTTATTCTCACAGGTGCTGCACAAGTCATAGTCTGGGCAGACGGTGCACTTGAACCTCGCACCCACCACGGGTCCGTCGCAGCCATCGCAGATCACGTTGGGGTGCACCATGTCCCGGGGAGGCTCCTGGCTGCACTGCGCACGATGCTCCCGCTTGCACTCCTTTTTCTCTATTAAGGAAAGGAAACAGTGTCTAGAACCAGGTTACTATTTAAAGGCTGGTAATCGGGCAGGGGTGAGGGAAACAAACAGCACTTGTTACAGCAGTATTGACTTACTAGGGCAGTTTATTTTTATGCTGGCTGCCAAACTCAAGCTGGGGATACGTAAGAGAACCTGAACCAAGTGTGAACTGGTTTCACCAGGCTACCTGCTCCTCGTGCCAAGCATGCCTCCTCCTTAACGGATTCTTTTTCCATGCTTATACTAGATTAATAGCACACTGCCCCATTTACCTTCTTGTCTATGCAGTGCCCAGGCAGGTAAGACAAAAAGCTCCAAGAAAGAGCTAAGAAGTGCCAAGAGGCTTAACAGATGTGAACAGGGACACCAGCAGTGGCTGTTGTGACTCGCTGGGCTGCAGACCAAGCTTAGTAGGTATCTAAAGCTGCACAGAGCAGTAGGCAAGAACTGAGTACTGATGGATAGACTGAAATTTGTGCTTCTTAACAGGTCTTTGGAAATACTAAAGAGATCAGTCATGTGTTGCCAGGTAGCCAGCATGAATACAACAGCTCTTTTTTTGGTGAGGTGGGGCTACACAGCTAGGTGAAACCTGTTAGGTTGGCCCCTTCACCTCAGCAGGGAGGGCTCCTGCTGTGCCCTTCACCCACGGCCAGCGGGTCGGGAAGGGCCCCGCCGTGCCCGCGCGGGCACCCTCGGCGTTACCTTTGATGTAGACGCGCAGGACGCCGTCCTGCACGTAGGGCAGGGCCAGCTCCAGCTCCTCGTCGCTGGAGAAAGCGATCAGGTCGCCGTCCTCATCTGGGGAACACAGAGACCCGCACTGAGCCCCCTGACCCTTGTAGGGAGCCCCCCTCGCGCGGCGGCCGCCCCCCGGCCTCCTCACCCTTGTAGTGCATGCGGAAGGCGGGCGGCGGCCCGGCCCGCAGCAGCCCCTGGAAGAGCTCGGCGACGCGGTCGTGGATGGCCTGGTAGCGGGCGGGCGGCGGCAGGGAGAAGCGGCGGATCTCGCGCGTCGCCTCCTCCTTGCCCAGCAGGTAGGCTTTGACGGTCAGCGCCGCCATGGCTGTGGCGCAGCAGGAATTGCCGAGCGGGCTGCGGGCGGCGAGCGGAGCAACGAGGCGGGCGGGGCGCGATGCAGCGGCGGCGGGGGCGGCCCGCAACCGCCCGCTTTA
>VZSV01000015.1:9154906-9190360 GCA_013398735.1 Nothocercus julius
GGGAAGGAGGTGGTGGAAAATAAGTAGGACAGACTTCTGCTCACACATCTCCCTCATCATCTTGTGTGTTTTGAATTACTCACTGTCCCACAAACTTTACCAGGTACTTACCAAATAACACAGCTCCCCTAACTCGAGCTACCCTAACATGGTTTTGATGGGGAGGATGAGCAGAGGGTAGGGCGGCCAGAGAGAGAAGGTGTCACCAGCCCCTGCAGCTCAGAGCGGGGTCACTCTTGCTCTGAGTTCCTTCTCCATGTCTCCCATCTCATCCACCTTCGGAGCAGCATCTCCTGTCCATCGTCTTCAACTAACGTGTGCTCGTGACTGGTTGAGAAGAGATTTTTCCTGCAGCGAGAGGTTAACTTGTCGTGTGAGCACCGTGGCCAGCCCGGGTGATGCGGGGTCCGAGAATGCCCGTGTTCCACACCCTGGGCTGGCGCTGGCTGGATAAACGCTCGGCGAGCGACAGCGATGCGGGTTGAGCTGGAAGGAAATTGAAGGAGAAGTTGATTAATCTTCAGACTTTGGGGAGCAAGAGGTGTTTTTTAAAAAATAGAAATGCAAATTCTAGCTGAGCGCAAACTTCTTAATTTGTTCGCTGAAACTCTCTGCTGCTTTGTCATCGCAGTAAAGTTGCATGAAACATTGTCTTTGCTGAGCTAAAAAGCTGACGAGGGTGAAGGAGGGTAAGAAACCAGAATGGTAAATGAACGTAATTGGGACATGGATTGTGGGTTGGCTCCTTATAGATCAGTTTGTTTCATTAATGTCTGGTTCCACCCTGTCTGTCTCTTTTATTAGTTTAATTTATTACTTTCTGAAAGTGCCTCTCCAGTGAGCTGAAATTTCTATTTACTGGAAGTATTTCGTTACCACAAAAAAAGTGTGCTTGGCATGTATTTGGCAAATATTAACTACTTTCTTCTGTTTCTTTTGCAATCTAGTCATCTATTTATCTTGAGTATTGATTGCTGAAGGCCTTGGTAATTATTTGCTGATTTTGGAAATAATGATTTTAAGGGCTCAGATTACATTTGGGGTATTAATCATTGCCTTGGTGTGCTCGCCTCAAAGGATGGGATCTCTCGGATGGCTCCAGTTCCAATGTAAGCATTTGCTGTTTGGAGCTATGCTTGTGTCTTAAAATAACAAGATAATTGCTGGGGTTTTGTTCCTGAAACTAAGCACACATTTACAGAGACACAAACCTGGCAGTCACAATTAGACCCTCAATTTGCTCCTTCATTGGCAGTAGGAGTGGCCAGACTTTGTAGTCAAATAAAAAACATAATTTCGTTTTATTTTCTGCTGCTCCACTCTTTTCAGAATAATTTAATGCCATTTTGGTCCCAGCAAGGCTGGTGGAGACAGGGACTGTCGCTCTGCAGTGCCGGTACAACAGCACGGCCTCTTTGTTTTGTGGGAGAGAAGCAGCAGTCTGAAAGGGTGTTACACTTGCAAATAAATGTGCCGGCATTCAGTGGCACATCTTGCGTTGGGGGAAGGTGAGAAATTGAAAATTCTCTGCTGGGAGCTGAGTAATTGGCACCTGCTATTATTATGTCCATCCTCCCCCTTTTAATAACTTGTTTATAAAGATAACTCTCCTACAGATCTCATTACAAAGCTGTAAAATGTGCTTAAAAAAAAAATGCGTTCTTGTTTGTGTGAGGTCTAAACACTTACTTTCCTATGTTTCTATATGGAGGAAAGACAGTTTTCATGTTGTCCAGGAATCTTTCCTCACCGCTCTGCAGACTCTGTTTTCCTGCAGTGGATGCTCAAGGGAGACGAGATGTCCTGGAAGGAGACGTAATTCTTCCATTAATACAAAACCTGGCAGGCGGTTAGAGCAGCGGGGAGGAGAATTTTGCCTTGTTGTTGTTTTAGGCCTTGAAGCGAGGGATTGTGTTGGCTGTTTGAATTACGTTGGCTTTATCTCCACCGGAGCTTGCATAGTGACATATAGTGCTGGAGAACACGAAATGAGACCTTTAGCATACGCCCCTGGGATCTCTCGCTGCCGTGAATTCCGCTTCTTTCTGGTGCATGAAGTGATTTGTTTAATTGGCTCTAACAGTTTCATCCTTGTTCTTGTATTATTGGAGAGTGTTAAAAAAAGGAAGCCAGCATCTTTTTTTTTGATCCTGTCCTGCATAATTTGATAATGAAGCCTGTTCAGCTCCATCTCAGGCAGGTGCAGGAGGGATGCAGCGGGGTGAGTGTGTCCCCCTCTTCCCGTACCTCTGCGTGGGGGACAGGAGAGGAGGTCAGGGCAAAATTATGTCAGTAATGGTTGTTTTCTGATTCTTTTTTATCATTTTTGCAGAACAAAAGACCAAAAAAAAAAAAAAAAAGAGCCTCAGAAAAGAGGGCATTGCAGCCAGCCCTGGAAAGGATGTAAGCTCTTTTCTTGGTACCAAGGTATAAAGATAATTCCAATCGGGATTGAATCAGCGGAGGGCAAATAATTCTCAAACAATCCGCTTATAGTGTTCCAGGACACGAATGCAAACCACTAATGGGATAAAGAAGGATCTAGATAATTATCTCGGCTGCCTTAAATCCTGTCGTTTCATGAGAGTACTGTTGCGTGGACACTAATTTCATGTGTATGAAATGCTAACGCTGACTAGATGCTTCCAGAAGTTAGCTGTTGCTCGATTCCAAAATAGAGGCCTCATCCCCTGGTGATCATCTGTCTTTTATCTACCTGGTTAGTCCTAATAAATCTGATTTCTGCTCTCTGCTATCCTATTTCCTTTATCCCCCCCCCAGCAGGTTCCCCTTTTCTTTCAGCTAATAATGCTGTTGTTTTCAGTCTGTCTAAAGAGCTGTTTGCAATATTAAGGTGGACAGATGTTGTGTTGCTGCCCTGTTGGGGAAAGACTGGATTATTCACCAAACTGAAACTGCCCAAATGCAGTTTCTCTTCACTAGATCCCTCTTGGATCACAGGGTTCCCTCCTCCTTTTCTTGCCAGCATGACAGTACAGTTAAGGCTCAGATATCTTTCAGGAGCCAGACAAGGTTCCTTCCTTTTCATGAGATGTTGGAGAAGAAAGGCAGCCTAAGGCAGTCTAAGGTGGACTTGGCTTTCCTGCCTCTTCAATGTGGCATGCAGAGATGTTACAATCTTGCATGGAAATCTAAAGAGTCCGTAGCTCAAATTTCGCCTTTGGAGTAGCTGGAAGCTGCTTTTGATGTGAGATTTGCTGTTCACACAACCGAGAACTGTGATTTGCCTGTCGAACTGGAAGGTGCCCTCAGAGACATGCAAAGCTCTGCCCTGCCATACCCAAGTGTAGGTTTTGGCCAGAGAGTCCACTGAGCAATTAGGTACAGCCAGACAAGCTGCTTGCCTTAACAGGGCTGCGTGTTGATAAAAGGGGATTTGCAGCATCCGTAAGGTGTAGTGTAGTGGTCACCTCTCGACTTGGTAACCTGTTTCTTGAATAGAAGCTCTTAAGCCAAATTGCTCATACATAAAACTCAGATTTCTGCACTTTCTGGTCACAGTTGTGAGCTCTGGTGGTCTGAGAGCCAGGGTATGTTTTAACAGTTGTGCTCATCCAAGGCTTTTGCCCAACAACTGTCTATAGTCAGCGAGAGAGAACTGGTGTGGTCTGTCAGTCAACTCCAAAAAATCAATTGATTGCTGTGTGCAGCAAGATAACCATTTTATCTCTGAGAACACCAGCTCTCCTCCGTGCTCTTCAATTGCACAGAAATCTTAATTGGGATTTTTACCTGGTTCTTGATACCACTTCATGCCCTTCAAATGAACCTCTCATTAAGAAATCTCACTACTTGCTAATCGTTAAAAGTTGTCTTGTTAGCTGTGTTGCAGGTGCCTAGCCAACATCTCTCTTCCTCAAATCAGTGCCAAACCCTAGCGAAAGATGAAGTGGTACTTGGAGTTGATCGTGTCAAGTGTTATCTCCAGGCTCCTCAGAGGATAACAAACTATTCCGCAATCCCCTGCTCAGGTCAGTTGTACCCAGGGCAAAACTGGCATATTCTGGGTGTTGGCAGAGCCCTCAAAGTGTATATTCAGTGTGCAACTCATTTGAGAAAGACAGATGTTTCATGTCTCCTTTGAAATCTGTGCCAGATTGCTTGGCTGCTGAATAGTGTTGCCTGTGCTGTTTTTTCATAACTTCTTAAATGCAGATCGAGACGTATTGTGGTAATATTTAAAGGTCAGGCAAAACGATGACCCTCTAGCCCTTCATAGCAGATATAGTCATCAAAGGAACCGTTTTACTGCTGGGCCTGAAACTTTAAGCACTGATCTGTTCATCCAGAGTGCTGGTTGGAGATAATTCTTCTTAAAGGCTTCAAAGCCAAGATAGTAATTTCTATAACTCTTCCAGATCGCAAGTCTGTAGTACCCAAAAGCCCTGGCTGAGTTCAAGGCTCCTCTCTAGTGTGTCTTTAATGTGCTGAGTGCACAGGAAGTCTTTCATGCGGCCTTACCTTGAAAGGATGTAGTAGTAGAAGTGGCTCTATCAAGGTAACGCAGTCATTAGTGATGGAATTGGCCACTTTGAATCTATGTTTGCTACTTAGCATAATTCTGTGGCCAAGATAACTGCTTTCCCTGGGGAGGGCATGGCGGGGATTGGCAGACTTTCTGATTCAGTGGGCAGGAGGAAAGTGGAAGATATTGGGAAAGCAAGAGAAGGATTTGTAGGTGGGCAAAAATAAATCCCCTTGCTTACGAAGCACCATGGAAAAGATCAAGGATGTGTTTTGTTTGTTGGTGTCTTCCATAATGTGAGATCGGTGGGTTTTCTGTACATGCACCCTTGTACAGTTGGGTTTTCAGAAGTCCTTTTCCCTCCTCTTGCTACCTACTTCCTCTGAGTTGCCCTCTTTCTCTTCTGATCTTCCAACATTTCTTGCTGTGATTTCAATTATTTGCCGGATTTTTTACCCTTAAACTACTCACTGTGTACTATTTTAAAAAAACGACGCTTTCTGAGCCCATTTTCTTGATAGGTGAAGTGATGATCCTTATGCATAGAACTCACTGAAAGCATTTCAGGGCTCTTTGGTATTAGTGACGATGTAAATGTTAGATTGCAATTGGATCTTGTGTTTTGGAAGGTTTTTATTGTTGCTGGTGAAATAATGATCCTCCTGTTAATGTGGAGTGAAAGGAGAAAACTGCAGAAGGTAACCAAAGGAGAGGAAGAGCCGTTTTGCAGTGGTACATGCATCTTTTTTTGGTGAAACTTAATCAGCTGAAAACAGGAAATGTTCTCCCTTCTCGGTTACATCACTGTGCATCCTGAAGAGCCTTGTTAAAACAATTTCAATTCATTTAAACCAAATTTTGGGTAACGGAGAGGAGAATCAAGGGTGGCAGAGAAATCCAAGCTTTCGGACATTGCTTGAAGTCGGAAACAAAGTGGGAGCAGGCAGGTTTAACTGTCCAATTTACTAGTCCCCCATTCTTGCCTCTGCAGCATCAAGCTTAGAGAGAATAAGCAGAAAATACTGTTTTAAATCCCTTTCCTCATTGGTTGCTGCATTTGAACTGAATTAACTCTTTTTCAAAGAAAGCGTGTGCACTATAAGAAACATCTGCTGTGGCCCAAATTGTCTTTGAGGCTGGAATTAAAACATATGTAACTCTTCAGCATTAAACCGCAAGGACACGGACCCTCTCCGTTGCCAACAGCTGTTTTGCTGGGCACGATTTGTAGGCCTTGCGTGTACCTGTGCAGCTACGTGAGCCTGTTCCTGCAACACGAACCAGTCGAAGGAAATAGCGACTCCAAGGTGCAGCGGCTCACTCGGATGCCAACTAATGCCTTACTTGAAGCGAGCCTTTACTTATTTATTTGTACTCTATTAACAGGGTTTCTGGGACGTACTGCGGGTATGGGGTTGCGTTCACAAAGGATCCGTGTGGAAGGGCAGTGCTCAAGTGCAAGTGCTGCTATGTGAAATACTTGGTCTCTTTTGACTCCTCCCTCTATCTAGTGAGTTGACATAAGCTCGTATGGAAGGGACAAGCAATCTTTAGACCCGTTCTAGACATAGTCCCTAAGGGATTTTTTTGACCATGTAACTGAGAAGAGATTTTGAAAAGGTGTGATAATTGCAGAGACGCCTGCAAAGTAAAGCAAAGAGCAGTGAAGGAAAGCAAGGCGGGAGGTTGAGCTAATGCTCCGTTTCTGCTGCTGAGTGGCAAAGACGAGTAGTTGCCTCGTGCATTTCTGGGGTTAGTGATGTGATTTTTGTCAAATTCAAGATGGATTTGTGGATATTTTAGTTCAGACTGCCAGCTCCAGAGGCCCCCCGGCAGCCAGGTGATGCTGGTGGTACCAGGTCTCGGTGAGGATGGTCCTTGCAGGGAGCCCATGCAGCGGCTGCCGAGGGGGTGTCCGAGGCGGCATCCCCATGTCCGGCCCGGCAGGATTTTGCCCCATCCAGCTGTATTTCTTCCAACAAGACTCTCAGATCTGGGCAAGCCCAAAGGCCGCCCTTGCCAAAGGAGTAGTTAACTGTTAATTTGCTCTGAGGTTGAGCAAATTGCTTCTCCCCTTGTGTAAACCGAGACTGCGAAGGGATAGGAGGACAGCAGTTACAGGTCACACCAAAATCTGCTGCCCTTGCAGGGGAAATGGATAGATTTTTATGCTATTTTTGCAGAACTTCTTTTCCGACTCCATAAAAAGCTTCCTTTTTAATAAATCTCTGTAAATGCTTTATGGACTGAGTGCTGTAACTTTGAATAGTTCCTGGGAAAGTGATGGTAAATTTTCACCACTTACAGCTGATGTCTTCAGGTTCCTGAGGACCTGCTCTCAGTTTGTGATGTGGTTTTTTACTGCTTTTAAATGGGTGAATTATATAACTTCTGAGTATTGGCAGGCGTACAATCACACCCTCCCCCTCCCCCCTTTTTTTTTTTTTTTTTTTTTTTTTTTTTTTTTTTTTTCTGTCTTTTCCGAAGGAACAGAGCTTATGCCCTTCATCCTAACAGGTTTCAACCCCCTCGTCTTGTTTTAGCCCGTGTGGAAACCTCAGCGGTAAGCTAAAGTCCTTCCAGTATTTTTGAAAATAGCCAGGTAGGCAGAAAACAGCAGGTCTGTGGTACGAATTCCTCCAGCAGGCTGCAGAAAATCCATACGTTACCTTAAGAAAGGCCCGGCCACAAGAAATGCTTTGATCAAAGCGTTCGATTAACTGCAGGAAGCCAAGACATCGGCTTCGTTAGCCCTTGAAAGCGCCGTTTGCTTTGCTGCTCTCTAGAAAAAATAGCTCTAGGGGAATAAAAATGAGCCGAAAAAATCCAAATTATCTCTAGGAGTGCGGTGTGCCTCGGTTTACCTGCCGGGCTTTGCTCTGCTCACAGGGGTTGGATGGCTTTTGTGGGGCCAGTGCTGCAGTTGGACCAACCTTGTTTGTTGGCCAACAAGGGAAAACCAGGGGTGCTGTTTGCTGAACTGGCCAAATTCCCAGCATCGCCAGGATGGATTTCCTGAAAGGAAGAAAATGTTGTCTTTCTTCTTCACCTTTTATTTTTTGGCAGGGGCTCCATCCATTTTGACATTCCTTGCTCTTGCTAATGCCTCATTCTCTAGTTCTCGTGGCTGCGACTGCTTTGTTTTTCCTTGCTGCAATCAAGCTAATGCAATATGATATTGCACTAATAACTTCAGCTATTCAATTACCTTTCAGAAGTTGCCTTAATTGGCCCTTTAAGTGAGAGCGCTCCATTGTATGCAATCAGCACGGCTCAAGGAGGGAGCAGGAAGAGGATAAGGACTTTGCTTCTAATCAATAAGTAAAGGTCTTTGCAAGAATACTTCTTGCAATTTGTATCGCCGGTTAAATTACGCCGAAGAGCTTAGGCTGTGCGCGCCGTGGAGGGCACCTACAATGGAGTAATGACCCTCTGCTCTCAGCAAGCCTGTAGACTATTTTATTGTGTGTTTTCAGCAAATCCAGTTCTCCCCTTGTTTTTTTTTTGTTTTTTTTTTTTCTCCCCAGAGTATTACGGCAAGGCAAACGAATAGCCTAGCACAGATGGTTTGGGAGAGCCTAATATGTGATGACTAATCATTTATTTTGCACCTCATGAAGTATGCAAATGCATGAGATACCCACTGATAAATAATTCAAAATGGAGAGGCGAGGCACAGGGAGATCAGAGAGGAGATGAATATGCAGTAAACAAAAGAAACAAGCCCCAAGCTCCCTGCCAAGCCGTGGTCCTTGGTCGCAGCTCCTCGGTGGCCCGTGCTTGCCACAATCCCAAGGACCTGTGGCCAGCAGGACTTGGGCAGGTTGCAGTCACACTCCAGGCGTGGGGACTTTATTCCTGCCCTGGGGAAACTTTGCCACCAACGCATCAGGCTGCTGCTAGACACTAATTAGGGGGGTAAAAGTGATTAGCCACTTCAATTTTTGAAGCTAAAATTAATAAGCATAGTTTAAAATACTTTGGAATTGGAAAGCATGGCCACAGCTGCCGTGCTGCAGATTTGTTCCGTACTCGGTTAAGCAACATGAGGCAGGTGGAGTAAAAGGATAAAACTTTATTTGCTGCTATAAATCCAGCCTGCGGCTCCCGGCGGTCCCGGGAGGGGCTGCTCCGCTAAAGCCTGGTACATTTAACACCTGCCCGTGAAGAATGCAGGATCTGTCTTCCAAGTGCGATTTCCTGCTGCGCGGCCAGCGGGGCTTTTTTCCTTTTTATTTTGAGTAGCTCTTTTTTTTCTTGTGAAACACAACCTGGGAGTTTGCACTGGTTTAGCACTCACAGCGTGGCCAGGGGACGATGCAATAGTCCTGTCGCTGTATTTGTTTCCTGCTGCCTGTCGCGACGGGAGGAGCGGAGCGCGTGCCCGGCTGCTTTCCGCTTGCTCCATTAGCTCGCGCTGAACGCGCCGCGTTTTTTCCGTGCGTGTGCTTTTTCTGCTCGTTTGATCCTGCCAACTGCGCTCTGCGTTGGAAACCCGTTTCTGCACCGCTGCGTATTGCACACGCTCGGTGCAGCTCTCGATGCCGTGGCGTGGGCGGCAGCTTCGCCCGGCGAGGACGCTCCGCCTCTGCTTTGAGCCCTCGCGCCCGTGGCTGGGCCCTGCGTCCCGCCGAGGCAGCACAGGAAAATAGAGTTTAAGGAACAAACGGAGCTCTATAAATACAACCCTGCTGGTTGCTTCAGTCCTTTGAGCGTTCCCGTGGCAGCGTGCTGGGGGAGGCGAGCGGGAATGCTGTGACAGGGGGAATGCCCAGGGACTCTTTTTTTATTATTATTATTCCTACGGAGGCCATATAAAGTCCATCCCGGGCCTCATGGGAAGGGCTTTAGTAATTCCCAAGCGTGCACATATGTTTTAGGCAGTGCAATAAGTGACCTGCTCAAAGCTGAGTGCGAGCTTAGATCCGTATGTTAGATCCCGACTTCCTTAACTATCCAGTTGCATTAAAAACAAAAAGAGTTAAACCATTCTGGCATGCTCTGATGGCTGCAACATTTGGAAATGCTTCAGTTTCTTTCTCTTCCCTTTCCTGACTTCTTCCCAAGAAGAGTTGCAACACTTTTGTTTCTTAGTATTTGGCCCTGCTAATCACTCCGGTGAAGACCCACTGGGATGGGTTATCCCACAAGCAGGATTCTGACCTTAAATGGGAAACAAGCTGCTGGAGCAGCTAAAGCTTGGGAAAAATATTGTTGTGGGAAAGCCAAGTTGATGGATATATTCCGCTTTGCGAGGCTGTGCAGGCAGGAAATGCTTGTTAATGTGCAGAGGAAATACTTGGGCCTCCCAACGGCTTGTCCCATTCTTCTTTTAATTATTGCTAAAATAGAAAAACATGCCACTCATAAAATGCTATCTAATGCAGCCTGTCGTAAATGGGGCAGAAGGCATAAGAAAATACTTGAGGAAGAGAGGTAGATCGGTCTTGTTTTATGAACACTAATTTATTTTTTGGCTTCTGGTCCTTCCTCTCCCACGCAAGAAGTTTACTCTTAAAACATTCAGCAAGACATCATCAGTCCGGTGACTGGAGTTGTCAGGCTTGGGCACCTGACTCCTTCCAACTCCTCCCAAATTCCCAGCTTCTGGCATCCAAACAGTAAATGCTGCAAGGTTGCAGGGTCAGTTCGCTCCCTCGCTTTTAGGTATGCTTGATAGCTAAAATGAGCAAAAACAAGATGCAAATCTGGCTTGGAGCGCCCCGGGTGTGCAGGTCCTCCCCGAACTGCTCGTGTCTCTCGTGTGCCCCGTCCGAAGGGAGCGAGAGGCCTCGGGTCCGCAGCTCCGGCCCCGCTGCCTGAGCCACGCCGCTGCCAAGGCTCTTCTGAGCATTTAGGATAAATAATCCAATTAGATCTTGCGGCTTATATAACTCTCTTGGCTTTAGGAAGCAGCCGAACTGCCGCGGATACAAAGCACATCTGGAAGTGGTGCGCGAAGCACATTACAGCGGCCTGAGCCAGAGCGATTTGGACAGATTTACTCATAGGCACAAGATGTGCTTTGAAGAGCGAGACGTGCACACGCGCTCCTCGCTGCGCCAGGCGCAGTCAGAGCGCGCTCCTCTTCCTAAATCACGGCCCTGTCTGGAAAACCCAACCAGCTTTTCTCCTTCTCCCTTGAAAGATAATGCGGCTCTTTCTCCCCAGCCGGGTCCTGTCTCCAGAGGATAGTGGTGATAAATAACATGTGTGTTTATATATTTTTATTTATTTATATATATTTTTTTAATAATGAAAATGGAGAATTCATTAAACCCTGTGATTTATCTCCCTTACTATTAAAGCAAACGGAGTTTTTACCTTAGCTCGAGAGTGGGCAAGAAAGAAGAACTCGGCAATCCTGTACTTCATGTCGTGTATCCAGAGCAAGCTTGGAAAAAAATCACTGCATGTTTTAGCCCGGCACTCTTAGATGTCGGCCCTGCTGTTGATAGCCATTATCCTCAGTGGGGAGGTTATGGGTATTAGCAGCAGAATGAATTTCCCTTCATGTACAGTGATACACTCTTACAGCTTTCATTATGGTCTGCTGGCTGCTCTTAAGGTACAGAATTTATTTCTGTTTGCAGGTATGCAAGGCTGCTTTCGCCCTCTGGCATCCTGACCATTCCTGTCTACCTGCCTGATGCCGTCTAAATATGTGTGGGGTTGTAGAAACACCCCCAAACCGGGTTTGTCCACAGGAACACGGATGAGGAGAACTAGCTACAGGCAGCACGTGATGCCCGGATTGCAAATCCCTGGTGCCACCGGGCTTGGTTTGGCAGCGTGCAGGATCACGGAGGATGTCTGCACAGCAGGCCCAATGGTGCTCAGCATCCTGACACCCCACCACTCTGGGTACTGAATGATTTGTTCCAGTTCTTCATATAAAATCAGGATATTTTTTCAAACGTGTTGATTTATAAGGCTGTCAGAATACTACTGTTTTAACCAGGCTTTGGACATGGCCATGGGAGTCCTCTGCAAGTACCTTCACAGTTGTAAATAACTATATCCAGAGTCTGATGTTATAGTTCATGCATTTCCTTTCTGCAGTCATAAAACTAAATCACAGAATCCTTTGGGAAATCTTCCTGCTATCATCACAGTTATTCCCCCAAAATGGGAATGTATCTAGAATTACTTGTCCCAACCCTTGGCAGAATCGGAGCCCCGCTCCGCACTGCCTCGTTCCCCAGATTGCTGGGAATTGCTGTACGGCTCTGCCTCCGCTTCCGGCTCCTAGCTACTGTATCTGACAGGCTGACTGCCCCGTCCTGATGTTTTATCCCTAAAGAAGGAGAGAATTGGATCTTTTTTTTCACAGCAATACCCTGCAGTGCTCCTGAGTAGCCAAGGTGATTTACGAGTGGGAAGCTTTGGGAAGCTGGATATGAAGGTAAGTTATTAATAGGGGACTTACCTAGGGTAATTATTTTATGGACTTCTCACAAGGGCACTCCAAGATGAGCCAAACGCTGCTCAAATTACAACTTTTAATCCTAGAAGAGAGGCTGTGCAGCCCACATGGCTGGAGAGTGGTGGTTTTGTGAGCGATACTCTGCTGCGCCGGGGCACCTAGAGCAGGGCCGGCGCCCCCGGCATTGCTGCTGAACAGGGAGCCTCTTTGTGCGGAGGAAACAGCGCTCGGGCTTGAGCTCTCACTGCTTGTGTTGCAAGTTTGAAGGGCAGTTTGCATCCGGGTGAGTCACGCTGCTTTTCTCCTCGCTGCTTGGAGACTTGTGTCCCCCCACGGGATTTTCCCTGCCTTGGGACCTCGCGGAGCGGCCGCGCTCGTCCTGCCTCGCGTGCAACGGCTGCTCTCCCTCTGTGCGGGCTCTGACACCGCTTGTTGGGAGCAGCTTTTGACCTCCCGTAAGGCAAGGAGGAATTTTTTTCCTCCTTGAAAGCAGGAAGCCCATCTTGCATTCACCTTGCAGCGACCCAACGCACCAAATTGCATCGCTCTGTACCAGGGCTGCCCTCTCAGCGTGAAGTCCAGCAAACAGAGCCACGGCAGCCTGCAGAGCAATTAGCATTACTATATATGTGCCACTGGTTGAGGTAACCGTGTGTGAAATACTGAAAACCCAAATGCATTTAAATAGACGTGTTCTGAGGAAATGGGATGTGTGAACTGGGCATTGCTTTGTATTTTATTTTTCTTTATGCCTTTGTGAGAAGCATCCTGTCTCTGATTTAATCTGTATCCTGCCCTGAACCCTGGGACTCTGCTCACAAGCGCCTGGGACTAAACAGCACTTTAAGGATGGTCACAAAATAAAGCCTGAATACTGTGGTCCTGCAGTCCCAGGCTGGCCGAAGCAACCTGTTTTGGAGGTTTTGAGCGGCACCCTGTATGAATCAGTGCATCGCCTTTAAGCCATTATGCCGACCTGGCATTGCAGGAAGGCAAAACCTCCAAGGGCTGTGGTTTTACGAGCCATTTAAATTGCTCTCATTTTGGGCTGCTGTCCAAAAGGACACCCTAGCCCTGCTGTGCATCCCGCTTCCTTCCCGCCGGCACTCGGAGGGCTGCAAGGGCGGCGGGTTGGCAGGATGAGCGGGTGGAAAATGAAGCCCTCAACTCGGATGCTGCATTTTTCGGCTGCATCAGCTCACGAGTACAGCTGGTCAACCAGGCCCTGCTGCAGGTTCCATCCCCTTGGTTTTGCATAGGGAGAAGTGAAATTACCCTCACGTGCGGTTTCTGGCAGAGCTGGTTGGGAACTCCGGCTCGTTCGCACTTGTGCTGAAATGATTTTTGCAAGGTGGGGGGGGATTGCACCCTATTTCTAGAGCTTGCTGCCCTGAGTTTTGTGGGAGGGGGTTGACAACATTTGATAGCCCTTTCTCATGTTTTCTTCCCTGTTGAATAGGAAAAGGAGAAACAGGTCGTCTTAGTCTTCTTTGTGGTATGATTTTCTTCCCAGGGATTACCCTAGCATATAAAATGAAACAAGAGAGCTGAGATAGTATCAACACTGTAGTTGGTCTGAGTGTGCTTTTTAATGGCAAGGCCTTATTTTTCCTCTGGAGAGAAGAAAATGTACCCCATTAAGTGCTCGTGTTACAAGCTTGCACCCTGGGGAATAAATATTTCAAATATTAATGCCGAGTAACTTTTAAGAGGTTTTGCGTACATTTTATGTTGAGCATCCTGCAAACGACCTAAGACTCCTAAAACACAATGCAATTCTGATCATCTCATCCCACAATGGGGTGATTGAAGAATCTGCTTCTACTCACGAGCACAGTTGTGCATCTCATCAGGCATCGGCACAATGGGGAGATTGTAGTCGAGCTGCCTCTGCGTACCTGTAGGTAGACAAGATGTACAATTTACATAGAGAGACAGTACAGTGAAGGGAACACTAAAAATCCTTTCACTCTCGTACGGTTGCATGCATTACAAATCAGTTACTCTTTTGGAAAAAAAAAAAAAAAAGAAGTAAAACCTGACTTGCATTGAAGTTCACTGCTATTAACATAAATGGAGCCAGGGACTGCAGCCAGAACTTCTGTGATTTTCTTGATATCTCTGTGACTTAGTACATCGCTTTAACTTTTCCATATGTGTTCTCTGGTATATAATACAGCAATCCTTTATTTTGCTCTTGTAAAATTCTTCCATATGCTTAGCTCCGCCAAAAGCTTCATATGTTATTGATTAAACAAAGTCCCCCTGCTCCAGAATTTCTGCTGTTCTGAGTCTGTTGGTAGCTTTAGTGGAGCGATTAGTGCGATGGCCTTGCTTAAAAGAAAGGGAGGAAGCAAAACGTGTCAGCTTACTGTTGCTTATCAAGAGGTTAGGTGTGAATTTGAAGAGTGGATTTTTTTCCCCTATCTGCTAATGCTGCATCTCTCTCGAGATGGGCCCAAGCAGTGCATGAGCTGCAAAGTGTCTGTCCCTCGTGGTCATCCGAGGCGGGAGGAAGCGGCGATGCTGCTGGATGGCAGTAATGCGGGGAGGAGGATTAACAAGAATTT
Organism: Nothocercus julius; assembly: GCA_013398735.1. Taxonomy (NCBI): domain Eukaryota; kingdom Metazoa; phylum Chordata; class Aves; order Tinamiformes; family Tinamidae; genus Nothocercus; species Nothocercus julius. The sequence goes on from VZSV01000015.1 coordinate 9,169,389, forward strand.
CATTTCGACTCCTTCACAGGCAATTAGCAACAGCTGCTGCTAGAGAAAGGGCGTGATGATTAACATGCTGACCTTTGCCAAGATCAGCTTGCCTTCCTGGAGGGAGTCCTCTCCGCTCCACTCCTGAGAGAAGCAGAGCCGGCACTGGTCCGGCACCAAGCCGGGTGCACGACTGCTTTGGGTTTGGTGGATCGAGGCCTCTGTTTTGTAATTTATATAATTAGGCTGGAGCAGGAAGTTTTTCCTATGTGAGTTTGAGGATGTTTGCTCGGCTGGAGGTTTTCCTGTTGCTTTAAAGCACCGGGGGGATGGCCTTGCTGCACCCTTGCTTGCAGAGCACCTCTGCACACCCTGGACACCAGCAGTTTCCTTAGCGCTGTCCCTCTTCCTAAGCTTTTGCTCACTAGTTTTGGTACCTGTTACGGGAACTGCAGAAGGAGAAACGGGAAAGAACAGTCAGGAGGTCTGCAAATTGTGAGAGCAAAGCGAATGTGATTTGGCTTTTATTGCATGTGACCACTCGTGAGCCACCACGAAGCCGGCAGTCACAAGCGACAAGGAAAACAACCTGTGGCCCAGCCAGCGCCAAGACTGATACACTTTGACGTCCTCACTAGCTGGAAGCAGCTGCCACAGTATAAGCGATGTAAGTGTTGGTGCATTTGCAGGAGCCCAGCGCACATTTTCAGCTGTCAGGTGGTATCACAGATAACATCTGTCCTTGCTCCCCTCAGATGCAGCTCAGAGCATTTGCCTTATGTGCGTGCAGGCAGGACGGTGCGTTAGGCTCATGTGTCCTCTTTTAAAGTGCACCCTTGTTAAGAGGGACCGTGCATATACATTCCCATCCTTTTTTCCCTCTTTCTTTCCACCATGCTCCCGAATCCGCACGCGGCGGATGTTGCTGGTCTCACTGCTGTGGCCGCTGTGGTCCCCCCATGGTCATTGCAGGCAGCTTGCAGCAGGAATGAGGAACCTCTGAGACAGCCTTTGCCACACCAGAGGAAATAATATAGAGGAAATAACCCTTTGGGTTAAAATCTGTACCCACGTGTGATATGTACCCTTAAAAATCCTGCAGAGCAGCAATTATTTCAAAATTTAATGGTCCGTGGTTTCTGTAATGTTTTATTTTGTTCACTTTCAGCATATTTTTATTCCCCAATCAAATAAAGGGTATTAAAAAAAAAAAAAAAAACCACCACCACCAACATTAAGAACAAACCTCTTTCCATGTGAGAGAAAACTCTTAGAAATCTGGATTTACGCTACACAGGTAAATAATTAGATTGCTAATGAATTAGCTTTGCTTTGGTGAAGGAAAGCTGCAATGTTGCTGATTAAGTTGTGCTGCAGGACAGGAAACAGAGAAATTTGGGACTTTATCCCAAACGGCCATGAAAAGGTGCCTGGGAAGGCGGACGGAGCTGAGCTCCACCAGCCTCACCTGGGCCCATGGGCTCCCTGGGGAGGTGACTTATCGCCCGTCTGGAGGTCTCAGCCCCATTGCTTGGTGCCTCTCTACTTGAAATATCCCCACATCTTCGGTTTAAATTCCTAGTTTCAGCATTTTTCCATGGCGGTGGAAATAACACGCTTTTCTTTCCATGCAACACATTTCCTTTTATCAGTTTCAAATTAACAGTGTTTTTAAATGACTGGTCGCTTATTCCATTTCTGGAGACAAGGCGAACGGAAGCCTGTGATATATTTTCATTATATCACTCCATTTTAGATGCTTTTCATCACCGACCCTATGATTATGCCCATCCTAAATGAGTGATCTCGCTTCCCCCCTTCCTCGCAGAGCGGGGTTTCTTCTCCTTTGATCATTTGCACCACCCTCTTCTCAAGCCCCTTTCAAGTCTGCAGTAATGCTGGTTTGCAGATGAGGTGGAAACTGCTCTTGGATGAAGCAGCATCATTTTAATGACGTTATGATCCTCCCGCCGCCGTTCTCCGTGGTGTCCATGGAGCATCGTGCTCGTCTCCCTCGCCTTCCTGCTACCTGCAGAGCTGCAGCCTTTGCCGGAGGCTCTGCTCTCCATCCTGCTTAATGTCCTTAATTAAGAACCATGCCAGAAATGGCTTGATTACTCCCATTCTTTTGCATCCATCAATGCTGACTTTAATTTGCTGTTCTATTGCCTTTTCATCTGGTCATTGGGTTTGTTTCTGGTTTGGACTAACTTATCTTTGCGCCATCGCCGGATTTGGCTCCGCCACGAATTCATCTCCAGCTCCTTAATAAATCTATCAGACCTAGTTTTGATACAAAACCTTCGGGCTTTCTCTTGATAGTTAACCTTTTGCTATGATGAAAATTGACTGCTTAATACTGTGTTCTTTCTGTTCTGATCGATAGCAGTATTTGGCCTCCTCCCTTCCTTCTCCTTAACTGCTCTGTGGACATGTAAATTGTCGCCCCGTGGTCAGTCTCGCTAAATCCCTTCAACAGGTAGATAAAGCCCCAGAGAAAATGGAAACTGTTTTCTTTTGCAGAACCTGGTGCTAGTTTATAAAACCTGCTGTCGAAATCTGTGGTTTTAAAATATGAATCTGGAACTGGAAGAAACAATCTGCTGGCTCACGAAGCGATCAGATCTGATCGTCCTCGTAAGAGCACGGCTCATGTTTCTTCAGGCTTTGCTTGAGGGGAGAGACTTGTTTGGTCTTTACCCTACCGGAAAAGGCAGTGATTTTTCGTGTTTTGGAGGTGTTTTGGGTGCTCACCTGCACCCTCTTCTTCCCTCCCCACGGCCTAAGTCAACTCTCCTACTGTCGGTCCTTGCAGACAGTCACAGCGCTTCCCGCAGCTCCGGATACCGCGGCACAATTGCTTCCCTGTGGCTTTTCGGGTTGCTTTGTGTTTTTGCTTATGGTGCATCTGCAAAGCCGATTTCTTCCTTCCACAACCAAATTAGAAGATAGCAAAGTTTTACCTCTGAAGAACAGGCTCAGCATTTATCGTGGCTTTATACATAGAGAGAAAAAATTACTTTTTTATATTTTTATTTACTTGTATGTATATTTATATATGCTGCTTGCGTGACCTTGTGAGGTGCCTGTGTGCTGTGCTAGCCATTGGCTTGCCATCTAAAATGGGACTAAGCCTTTTTTCACGTTTCAGTAGCCAAATTTGATTCACCGATACGGCACGGTAACACCTTATATACATTTTAATGGTCTTGAGAAGTTACGTTAGCAAAATATCTAATTAATGTTGTAATTCCATCAGGGCAATCTAGAGCGTAACCCATGCAAGCCGCACCAGGGCTCTATAAATCATTAAATATCACAACATAAAATCACTAACGATAATCTGACTCCAAGAGTCTCATAGGTGCAATGGTTATTAATTAGGTGTGTTTAAAATAAAGCAGAGAGTCTGCTAAGAAAACTTTAATGTAGGACGTTTAGTTTTCTGCTCTCAGTTTGGCATGAGGGGCTTAATGTTCTTTTGTCTGTTTTAGCCCTGGAAACCAGTAGGTTCGTGTGGACTCCCACACTTGCAACACGTGGGTCAAAATTCACAGTTGCTCTTTTGGCAGCCAAGATTTTATAAAGATAAATAGTTTAGAGGTTTGGGGATGGATTTTAGTTTTGTTAAACAAAGTCTCTCAAAGGTTTTCCTAATGAGAGGCAAATCCAGGCAGCAAAAGCCTTTGAATTTGCTCGTGAGCAGAGAGGGAAAGCTCTGACTTTGGCCATCGGTCTGCTCTGCCGGGAGAGGTTATCTTCAAAGAACAAACCCCAAACTAATTGGTCCTGAAATATGGACGTATTTAAAATGCACAAAGGGCTCCCTGGGAGGCTGCAGTGCGATTTGAAAGACTAATACAGAACACAGGATTATAAACTTTCTGACAAATGGGTACAGGAATGACCCTGAGAGACTGCAAGGTGGGATTTTCATCTGGTTTCATGCCCAGCAGCTCTTTTGGGATCAGTTGGGGTTAACAGAGCGCCCCAGCCCTTCCCTCTGCTAGCAGACACGTTTTTCACCAAATAGCCACTTAAATAAGAGCAAAGCCACCGAATTCTCCACCATGGAGAAATGCTTTTCATTAACTGGGTCGCGTTGCAGCCCGGCCGGGGTTGCACCGCAGGGAAGCGTCGCAGGGAGCGGCGGTGCGGAGCCGCGCGGAGCCCGCGCAGCGTCCCGGGCCTCTCTGAGCCGCTCGCAGGCCAGCGAGTGCTCATCTGTGTCCAGGATGACGAAGAAAGAATGTGAAAACAACAAAAAAAAAACCCAAAAGTAAGACCAAAAGTATTAGAGGCAGCAGGGGGTGGAGAGGATTTGGGGTTCGCACCGTTTCGCTTCCAAATACTTGGTGCCCAGGTCTGGGAGGCTTTTGGTATCCCAGCTCAGTCCTGTGAACCGACACGTCACGCTGACTTTCCATCTTTATTAAACCGGTATATTTTAAGCCCAAAGCAATGTGTTATCTCTCCAGGAAAAGTAAACCGCAAAGTAAGATGAGCCTTTTTTTAATAGGCTAGGAGTTTCTGTCCTAGAACACTTGAGTCTTTGGATATTTTAAGAGATCTATTATCTTTGCACTCGGAGGGAATATAATAAATATATAGAGGGAGAATCTTGCTGCTTTGAAAGCGAAGCAGAGGGTCTGAGCTGAGCTGACATGAGCTGAAAGGTGTGTTCAGCCCCATCAGCAACAAATCACTCCGGTGTCCAGAAACCCTTTTGGAGATGGGCGCCAGCTTCGTGCCCACGGCGTGCGGGAAACTTGCTGCCTGTCTTGGGTTTTGCCCCAAACCATTCGAGCGGTCACGACCACCTTTTACGTTCCCCGAAATTTTAATTAAGGAGCCGCAAGCCCGCGGGGAGGCCGCCGGCTGAGAGCGCTGCAAGCGAGCGCTCCCTCCATTAGCGGGCGAAGCAGCGGGCGCTTGAGTGCGCATCCCCGCTGCAGCGGAGCGAAACGCGCGGCCCGGGGCTGCGGCGCCGGCACGTCATTAGTGCCTCCATAATCAGTGACATTTCCCTTCTCCATCTGACACAAAGCAAGTGCAGCGCTCCGGAAAAAAAGCCATTAAGCGCCAAGCGTGGCCTTCGCCCTGCTCCAGGTAGGGCAGGGACGGGCTCGAGCGCCCGGCAGGAGCGGTGGTTTGTTCCGTAGCATCCACGCATGGTGCGCCCGGGGCCAGGCGGTTTGAACGTCGTGCAAATACGGATCCCTCCACTGCTCCATGGTAAAACAGGGAGAAATTTGCTCCTTGCTTGCATTCACAGGTGTAGCTTATTTGCATTAGAAGATTTAAGTAGTAAAAAGTATAAGCTAGACTATTTTGCAGCTAAAAAGTGCATTCTTGTGATTGAGGGAGAGGTACCATCAGGTGAAGATCTGGTGCATCTGGAATGCGTTGGACATACGATCTCCTGCAGCAAATTCCCATGGCCGCTCATGGAGTTGGCTGCTACCCTGTGTTTTGTTTCCAGCGTTCTTAGGATGATTTCCATCCTCTCTGTGAGTGGAAAGTGAGAAATGTCAGGCAGGAAAAAGGAAAGGCCGACACTGCGAGCGCCCGGTCTTTGCTTTCTTTGGAGGACGCCCAGATGGGCGTCTTGTGAGCGTGATTGCCCCGCCGTGCTGCAGGGAATCAGGGAGAGATTCCTAAAAGCTGAAGGTTAATAGAAGCCAAGCTGCCTTGTGCGAGGGTTTCCTGGGGTCTAACGCAGAGCCTCTTTAAGAATCTTCTGGCTGGGGGAAGAGACCCCATGGGGAAAACTTGTGCTGGGCAAAAGCAGTGAGGAGCACTTGCCTTGGAAGTGGTGTTGTCTTGGAAACCCCCTCCTTTGGGCTGAAGATGCTTGAGCTTCAACCCCTCCCTCTTGTTTTTTTTAAGCTTTATGGACCTAAAAATAGAAATTCTTAGTGCAGTCAGTGTGTCTTTTTTTTTTTTTTTTTATCGGTGGCTCTAACTTATATTTAGCCCCCGTCTGGAAGCTCCAACACAGTAGTCCTGGACTTCTTAGGGACCTGGTGAGCCCTTCTGATCCCCCTAAAGTCCATGGGGATCTCGTTTAATTCAGTGCCGCAACAGCAAGGTAAATGTCCTAAAAACGATGAGTTCAGTGATGCTCTTCTTTTGCGCTGTGGCTGATCCTTCCAGCACCCAAGTGGCAGCTTCCAGCCACGAAACAACACGTGAGAGCAGCACCCAGCTATGAAAACTTGAGTCGCTCCTGACCTCTTATCAAGCTTGTTGCTGTTTGGAGGGTGACATTTTGGCCGTGTTTGGGCTACAGGTCTAAAATTCGGTGGAGAAGCGCTCTTTGAGCCTGCTCCTGCGAGGCGCAGCCTTGTGCTCGTCGTGAACACATGAGTGGCCAGAGATAAAAGTGCATTTTTCCCTGAGTTTGCAGAGTTTGATAGTAATGGGGGAAGAAATGGCGCAGGAAAGTTCATAAATGACTGAGCCCGCTCCCAGCTATTGTATGGTTAGTTATGGCTGAAGGCTCTGAACAGTTTTAATGCTTAAAAAAGGCATGTTGATGCCATGTTGCTTTGGAATAAAAAGTCTTTATTACTCTGATTTGGGTATTATATTTTCGATGCAACCTTAAGTTGCATATGCAAGCACTTCCAGCTCTGTAAATGCAAGCAGCTTGTTGCAGGAATTGCCATGCAATACTCTTCCCTCTGCTCAGTTGCAGAGGGATTGGATTAGTGTAATAAGCTTTGGCTTTGAAATCTATTTAGGAGGCTGTTCTGAAGCTGTGCCGGAGGGTACCTCGGCTTCGGCGTTGGGTTGGGTGCTGGGATTTGTGCAGTTTCCACTCCGGCTTCGACATCGGATCCATCAGTGTAACACGTACAGTCTGTGTGCGCCTGTCTCCGTTTTTTCTCGCGCAAATGCTCTTAGACGTGTGCTCTTCAAGTCGCGCCTCTGCGTACCGCGAGGGAGCTCAGGCAGGCAGCAAGGCAATTAAAAATACCTATATTCCTTAATGGAGCGTGGTTTGAACAGGTTGTCAACACCAGCACTCTCAGTTCTTCACTCTGCTCCAGCTCCCGGCCCCTTGCTGTGGTGCTCAGCGCCTCACGCACTGGAGAGGGGTACAGAGTATTGCACTTGTAAAACTAATGCCTTAGCCAGTCCCCTCTTCTCAATATGTCACTTATTTTTCACCCCATGCCTTAATTACATACATACTTTCATACATATATATATATGTGTAGCTACATAAACCAAGTCATATTTCTGTATGACCTGGAAACCTAGGGAAAAAATGGAAGTAGGCTTTTAATTATAGTTTTGCAAGCAAAGCTGCCCTCAGACTGAGGTCTGCTGGAGCATTCGGTGTCAATACGCCCGCGTGAGCGAGCCGCACGTTCCGCGGGTGAAAGGGCCGTCGCTTTCGGGGCTGCTCATCGTAACGAGCTAGCAGAGCCCGTTGCGTGCTGGGCCAGCACCTAAATGCACCAGCATTTTACAGGAGGAGATGTCAACCATGAGCGTCTCTCTTGTGGCTTGAGACTCCTCCCAACAAGGAGGAAGAAACAGCATCTCTCGCTTTTGCGTCGGCAGGTGACGTGGTGGACATCTATCAGCGGGAGTTCCTGGCGCTCCGAGACCGCCTGCACGCCGCGGAGCAGGAGAGCCTCAAGCGCTCCAAGGAGCTCAACCTGGTCCTGGAGGAGATCAAGAGAGCCATCGCGGAGAAGCAGGCGCTGCGGGACATCAACCGCACCTGGAGCAGCTTATCTGGTGAGGAGCAGAGACGTTGAGGGTCTCGGGCTGTTTTGTGGCTGTTGCTGGTGAGGAGGTAGCGAGGGGTGCGTAGGGCGCAGAGCGGACGGTGCTTTTCTCTCCCCCAGTGCAAGCAAAAGGGTTTTTTTAGTTATTATTTAATGCAACGGGCTTGGAAACTCTTAAACTCTGGTGGAACTAGCGGTGCATCTGCGTCATCAAGCACTGAGATTTGCCTCTGCAGATGATATTTGCTAACTTGCTCGCTTACAAGCTTTTTTTTTTTTTTCTTGCAAGTCATACATGCCGTTTCCTATGGCTGTAGTGAATCCATATGGAAAATGGATATCTGAGGAGAGAGGGGAGGAAGGAGCTAGACTGGCTGAGCACCCTTTGCCAATTTATTTATTTACTTATTCATTCACTTCTTTTAAGTTGCTCAGCTGAAGAAAGATGTATCTCTGCAGAAAGATCAGATTTGATCTTCATTTGATCTTCATTCTCCCCCCTCCTTCCCAAATATTTTGGGACTCTTTAAGGCCCTCATGGCTCCTGCTGAACTTTAATTGGGTTTGTGGTAGCATGTTAAAGGTTGGCCTGATTTTGTTTTATAACCCGTCAGTAGTCTCGGGTGGCCACACTTCTCTAGAAAGGCTTTTGCCTTGCAGTCTCTTCCTACATACCGTTCCTTGCATATTGATTCCCTTTTCCTTTTTAAGACGAAACCAAGTTAAAACTGTGGAATATCACCAACAAGAATGTGCTGCACCTTCCCACCATCTTCCATCATTTGCCACATTTGCTGTCAAAGGAGAACAGTCTGCAGCCAGCCGTGCATGTAGGACAGGGGCGCACTGGAGGTAAATGGGAATTGGCGCTGCTTCTGGTGCTCCTCCTCTCACTTAGTGCCTGTGCCTCCCCTTTCCCCCGGGCCTGGCTGGTGCGTGTGCTGAGCAGGACCGGAGGAACGGCTGCATGCTTCATGCGAGCTTCCTTCTTGCGGTGGCACGCGGGGGGGAGAAGCCATGTGATGCCTGTGGCGTATGGGGGTGCTCTCTCTGCTTTGGGCCAGCACTAAAATGTTCTTGATGCTGCTGTCCGGTGTTTTGAGCTGCTTTCCGTTTCCAGAGTGCTCTAGATTTTGCCTGCAAGGTGCTCTGATAAGAGCACAGTTTGCAGTGCATTTCGTGGAGACCTTAACCCACTTGAGGAGACCAGCCCACCTGGAGTGGGACTTTGCTTACTAGAAGATCCCCCCACCCCCAAATCCCAACCAAAGCCCAACAGCCAAGTTATCCCTCCTGACCTGAGGTGCTTCTGTCCATGGGAGGGATTTGGAGAACAATGTTGGTCTTGAAGTTACCGCTCGACACCGTGTGAGCAGCAGATCCCTGGTGCCCTGGACATGTTCCCGTGAAACCTGGAGTGCTGCTGGTTGGCACCGGGGCCATGGCACAGGAATAAGGGAACCCCGTATAGTCCAGGCACTCACTAACATATCGATCACTGTCCGTTTTTAATGGTGCAGCATGGCAACAAGCAGGTAAATCACAAGGCGGTCACGGGGGACAGAGTGAAACGTCCTCCCTGCACCCCCCCGCCTCTGAAACCCTTTCTTGGTTCCGAGCAGTGTCCGTCGTGATGGGAATCCCCAGCGTGAAGCGGGAGGTGCATTCCTACCTTACAGATACCCTCAACTCCCTCATCTCGGAGCTCACGCAGCAGGAGAAGGAGGACTCCGTCATCGTCGTCCTCATCGCTGAGGTAAGGCCGAGCGTCTCCCGTCCGTCCCGCTTCGCGGGCCCCGTCCTGCCGCCCAGCCTGCCGCACTTGGTGCCAAACAGGGCGCCTGCGCGGCCGAGGGTCACGTCCACTGCTCGCGGGGCAGATAAGCCCAGCCTTGGGCTGCTCTCCGACCAGGATCGTTAGATGCATCCTGCCCAAAATGAAACCACGGCTGGGCCGCAGGGGTCAGGCCAACGAGGCACGTGAGCAGCCGCCCACGTGGCCGCCCGGCTCGTCTTTCGGTGCGAATCGTGCCGCTGCTTGCAGGATGCTCAAGCGGCTGTAGATCCAACAGGGCTGGTGGGACTCCATTCCCCAGGCTCTGCGAGTTATCCAAAGCCCTCCTGCAGGAACTTTGTTTCTCAGCCCTACCTGTAAAGGAGCACCAAGGCCCTCCAAGCACCACAGCACACTTGGGGCTGGGACTAATATGCTGCTTTGTGGCCGTAGCTGGAGCCCAGAATCGGTTGCTGAATCCAGGGGCTAAAGAGCCTTGATACATTAATCCACCAGAGCTGCTTTTATCTATGGGTTTATATGGTTATTTTTCTCCATGACTTTCCCCTCAGGATTATTTTCTTGAGCCTGAAATGCATTTGTCTTAATTTCCGGAAATCCGTCGAGAAAGATAAACCTCAGTGGCTTGTCAAAGGGAGCAGAACACAGATAATGCCTGGTTTTGCTGCCTGTTTACCAGTAATTTGAGTAGCATTTGGAGTCTCTGGCTTCTATTGGCATCCAAGGGGAAAACGTGCTCTTGGGGCAGGAAAAGGGGCAGCTCCAGACGCTCCCGGAGAGCGTGGGCTGGCTGCTGCCTGCTGGGCCAAGGCTTCCCCCAGGCCACCACTTGCCTTCCAGGCGGGACAAGTTTGCTGTCTGCTGGCACAACCGCTAAGTCAAAGCATGGGAGACCTGAAGCTGCTTCAGCAAAACTGTCTCTTGGGTTTGGATTAATTTGACCTTTTTTTCTAGCTGAAATTGTGCTTTACACGTGCACGTGAGTGCATGGTCAGTGTGACTGTCCACAGCAGCGCAGCCACCGGGCAGCCAGCGTGGTTTTACTCCTGGATCTCCTGGCCTTTATTTAGGAGTTTTGTTGTCCCAGTCACTGGGAAAATGTTTCCAGGCCCGTGCCAGTCCCTGGGTGTGTGTTTATCCCTCCTATAAATAGCGCTGTGCAGTGTTGCTAACCTTTGCCTCTGAGCCATAACAGCTTGCCAGGTTGGTTGTAGGGACAAACTGTTGTGTTGAAATGAACCTGAAATGTAAATGCTTATAAATAGACCCCTCTTTCTTCACAGAAGGGGTGGAAATCCTTTTCTGCCAAGAGTATTCATTTGGACAAGAGCCAATGTGTATCGAAGGCAAAAAAAACAAGTGAAGGCAAATGAACATCCCTGGCAGAGAGAGAAGTGCCAGGAGAACACGTGGGGACGATTCGCAGGGTCTCGCAATAGCCCGTGTGCATTTTGCCCTGTGATGTTTTAGGTTAATATTGGCCGAAGAGGGGGGGTGCTAAGAGACTGTCAGGATGGGGAGCTGGCTGGAGCAGGAGGAGCGGAGACAAGGAGACATGGAGATAACGGGAGCGATACGGCAGCGCTGCCGGCGTGCCCGGCGCGACTGCAACGTGGTTTCTGCGGCGAGCTGGGGCCGGCTGAGCCCGAGCCATCTAACCCTGTTTAACTTCTGTTTTCAGACAGATGCCCAGTACACAACTGGAGTGGCAGAAAATATCAAAAACTTGTAAGCACGTCCCCATTGCTCTGCTGGTGTGCGGTCTGTGCATGCAGCAAGGCCAGGGAATGGCTTCAGTAGAGAGAAACTACATGCTTCTCCGCTTCTCTCGTGTGTTTTTGCTGCTTGGTGTGTTGTTCTCTCTGCTCTAAAATCCTGGCCTGGCTTTCCCCTGGCTATTCCCAGTTTCTGCCTGTTCTGCACTCTCTTCCGAGCGCAGCTCCCAGGGGGCTGCTTGGTGCCTGCATGTATTTAATGCACATGGTCATGCCATTTTGTTGTGCTCTTTCTGTCCTCTGGCGTTGCGAGAAGATGGATTATTTAGATTTGCAGTAATCCTGGCAATTGTTTCTGCCTTCAGTGCAGCCCTCTACCTGCTCTGCCGAGTCAGAGCAACTGGACGGGCTGATAAGCACAGCCCGATGTCACTGGCTTATTTTGGTTGAAAACCCAGATGCCATTTTTTCCTTCCTGCTCCAGCCTGTTTGTGCTTTTTCCCCTTGTTCTCGCCGCTAGTTGCCTTTTTTCTCACCCAGTAGCTCCTGTTAACGTCCCGGGGGCTCGGGGGCTGTTGCAGCGCTGCAGTTGCTGTAGTTGCTTCTCCTGTGGCTGTGCGGGGAGCAGCCCATGACGGATGATTAACAACGAGCGGCAGCCGGGGGAGACGGCAACGGCGGCGGCTGCGACCGCAGTCCGGATCCTTCTGCCCCGTTTCGGAAGGATCCGAAGCCCTAGGACGGGGCTGGGGCAGGGGGGGCAGCGCATCCTCCCGACGGCGGGAAAGGGGCCGGGACACGGGGCTGCGAGCGGCGCCGTGCCGGGCAGGCAGCCCTCCATCTTGCAGCGCGCAAGCCGGCGGCTCCCCCGCTCCCGCCTGCCGGCAGGAAAACGCTCTTAGCGGCGGATAACGGACTGCTTGTCTGAGTATCCCCGTGAAAGCACCGCGCGCTGCTGCGGAAAGGCCTCAAACATTAATTGGCTTAATGATTTTATTTCTTGCTGTCCCCCAGGCTCCCCCTCCCCAGGGCTTCCTCCTCCATCCTCCCCACCAAATTCACTTTAAATCTTTTTTTTTCCACCCAAATTGAGTGGAGGGGGTGCAGGGACACGACACGGGGCTCATGCTGCAGCACGGGGAAGTGGTTGCTGCTTCCTTGCAGATCTTGGCATCTCCGGGAGAAGCTTCTGCTTCACTGCTGCCCGGGGAGGGGAAGGGTCAGAAATGTTAGCTGGAAATTGGTAAAATTTCCAGCTAACCAAGAAGGGAGGAAGGAAGGGGAAAAAAATAATAATGACCAGTTTTTGTCATTCTCACTGCTTTGTTTCCTTCGTTTCTGGACAAACAAAGGAAATCAACCTTACACCAGATGCTCTCAGAAAGAGCAGAGTAAAAATAACTGGTTTTGCCGCTTATCTCTTGCACTTACCGTAATCTCCGGGTATTGCTTGCAGGACTTGTGGACGTACACATTTTTCAGCTGAGAGAGGGCTTTTTTTTTTTTTTTAATTTGACTCTTCAGAGGGTTCTTAACTGTGTTAGAGGGAAACTATATGCTGATGTTATCCACATAAAGGGAACAGGTAGGATTCCTGCTGGCTGTCCTAACCATGGCACCGTGCGGAGTTTTAAATAACTCATCGGAGATGCATAACTTCATCTCTACGAAATGGCTTTTAATTACTGGTGCATTGGAAAAATCTGTAAATACCTGTAAAGCCAGCAAGTCTTTTTTTTTTTTTTTTTTTTTTTAAAGTACCAGTCTGCAAGTCCATTTAATCTGTAGAAATTGCGTGGGGCTTAAGGCTTTTCTTTAAAGCAGACCCGTGTTTTTTTCCAAGCACAGTAAATAACAGAGGACGGTCTGTGGGATGTCTGGGCAGTAGGGAAGCCAGCTGCTTTCTCAGTTTTTCCACTTCGGCTGGGCTGCTCCTGCTGCCCTTTATCCCAGCTGTCCTGGGAGCTGCCCGGCTCTGCATTCCCCCCGGCTTGGACCATGATGTGGTTCCTTGGATGCTGAGGCCTGAGTTTCCCACTGCCTTTCTCCCACAGGTTCCCCAGGGAAATCCACTCGGGACTCCTGGAGGTGATTTCCCCATCTCCACATTTCTACCCGGATTTCTCCCACCTGCGGGAATCTTTCGGGGATCCCAAGGAAAGAGTCAGGTGAGACTCATCTTCAAAACACACCGACTCTGAGTTAAGTAATGGCAGGGTTTTCCCTTCTGAGTGTGATGTGGGAAAGCTCTCTGCACATCCATGCTCTAAACCTGCTTCCTGATGGAACTGGGTGGCTGTGGTGGGGGCATGTCCAGCTGCAGAGCTGGGACCTCTCTTCACCCCAAGGCTCTTCCCTATGCAAGTCCCTGTGCTTTCCAGTAACTCCAAGCTGATTGTTAGACACCAAAAGGGAGAGGCCATTTGCCCCCAGCTTCTCTGCGAGCTGGATCACGGTTCCTACTTAAACCCAGTGCCCACGGGCTCAGCCGAGCCGTGCCGGCATCCCGGGAGCAGCCGGCGCGCTCACCACGTTCCTCTGCCGCAGGTGGAGGACTAAGCAGAACCTGGACTACTGCTTTTTAATGATGTATGCCCAGTCCAAAGGCATTTACTACGTGCAGGTAGGTTTGGGACTGGGGGCACGGGACACATGGGTTTATGTGGGAGCTCGCCGCAGAGGTGAAGGGGCATCCAGCCCTGTACTCTAGGACTGACAGCTGCCTTTGTGTCTAGCCCTGCTGCCTTCCTCTGACTAGCTGCTCTGTATGCAGCTTTTACTTTGAATTATATAATTTCTTTTTTGTTAATGCATAATCTTCCACTTTTTTTGTGCTTCTGGGTGGCTTAGTTTCCCTTGCCTGGTTGGGCTGAGCTTGCTCGGAGGGCCCTGCCTGGCCCATGCTTCCTATAGGGACAAATGGGCTACCTGGAAGCCCTGGCTGGCACATGGCTGTGGAGGGATGAGTCCTTCTGGAGGCACCTCTGGGGCAAATGCTGCAGCAGAGTCTCTTCCAAAGGGGGCAGTGATGGGGAAAGTGTCATTTCCTTGTGATTGGAATAGATACTGGAGCTGTATCGTAGTCTGGAGTTGCAGGAAGGGCAGGAGGTTGGGAGTCACTTACCCGTTGGCTTTGGTGAGAAGAACCAGCTTGGTGCATCTTCCAGAGTAAACTAGATCTCTGCCAACCCTTGCCTCTGGTCCCTGCCTGATTGCTCTGCAGAGACACTATGAAGGGGATCTGGATGTGTCATTGGCACTAACGTCCTTTCCTCTTACAGCTGGAGGATGATATCGTGGCCAAACCCAACTATCTCAGTACCATGAAGAACTTTGCCCTGCAGCAGCCCTCCGAGGAGTGGATGATCCTGGAGTTTTCTCAGCTTGGGTTTATTGGTAACCTTGTCCTTTTTTCACTCCCATCCCAACAGTCACAGGCATAAAACCCTTGCTAGTTCTTGTAAGCAGTTTCACTCTTGATCCAACAAGTTGTTCCCCTGAGCTGGTAAAATATTTGGGCTTGATTCCTTCTTTATTTTTGCACTCTTTTATATGTATAAGAAATATAGATCATCAAAGTCACAACTGTCAGTTCTGATACTCACTTTTAGTAAAAATAAACCAGGTTGGTGGCCCACTGAGCAGCCTCATAACTCAAATGTGACCAGAAGCTTTTTTGACTGGATGGGATCGAGAGTTGCCTAACAGCGTGCAAAAGGAAGTTTACATCAGCACAGAGCTATTTTGGGAACAGCAATACATGGTTGCAGTAGCAGCTTGATCTGTTATTCTGGACACTGGTCTTGACTAGCTTAAAAAGCCCAGTTCTTGGGGCAGGACATGGTCTGCTCTGCAGCCGTCTGAATGCCTTTCAGACTTACTGCGCTTGGCAGAATTTAGACTTTTTGATTATCCTTGTGGCCTGTGAGACACCAGTTCTTTGTATAATGAATATTAAATCCAGAACTGTACTGTGAGTGCTACCAGTGCTGGTACATAAAACAGACCTGTGTATTATTTCATTTACATTGAGAGATGGACATATTTAACCTCCCCAGGCTCATCTTTTAATTCTTTTTCTTCCTGGCTCTGGTCCTTATCTGTTCCATGCTAAGGCTGCTCTCTCTTCTCCCTCTCTGTGCCTGCAGGAAAGATGTTCAAGTCGCTGGATCTCAGCTTGATTGTGGAGTTCATCCTGATGTTCTACAAGGACAAGCCCATCGACTGGCTTCTGGATCACATCCTTTGGGTGAAAGTCTGCAACCCTGAGAAGGATGCAGTAAGTGAACGTGTGCCAATGAAAGGAAACCTTATGTGCCTGTGCAAACATACACTTGGTTTGCATCTTCAGAGGCCTTGGAAGATCTTTTCAGTGAGCTCTGCTGCCAGCTGACTTAGTGTTGTGTGTTGCTGCTTTTATGGAACAGGCGGTGGGGAATCCTTGTAGATCATGGGTGGGGGGGGAGGGGGGACGGGAAATCTGGGAGTTCAGCCTGCTGTAGTCTGCAGCTGTCAGCAATGGCATTATTTCTGCACCTCCGCACTAACAGGGTATTCCTGCAGTCCTTGAGGAGAGCAGCCGTCCCCTGTTCCTCTGTCCTGCTTTCGATTCCAGCCTGCATCCCCCCCCGAAGCCGTTCCCTGTGCTCTGACCATAACCCCAGAATAAACCTTTGGCACTGTGCTCGTGTGCCATACATGCAGCCTGCCTGAAGAGCTCACCTCGGATGACCCACGAGCAAGCCTGCCATGCCTTTCCGATTGAATAGCGTGCCCAAATGGAGCCCAAACACTTAAAGATATTGCTGGAGTTTCTCTTTAGCTGGTAGGATGTGGAGAAGTGAAGTGGGATCTTTTTTAATGTGGTGGTGCAGGCACCGCTGTCTTGTTTGTGGCACAGTGTTTGAACAGAACCTTGCAAAGAAAAAATAACAGCAACAAAAATATCTGTGCCCTACAGAGCTTGTGTTGAAGTCAGATGCGAACAGCAATGGTAGGGACTAAACTGTGTGGGAAGGGCAGAGGAGTGTTTGTGATCGCAAATGTAAGATGAGATCACCAGCAGATATTCTCCTCTCTGAACATATTGTATTTACTCGTGTAATGGTTGTGTTCCCTCTCCTCCCTGACAGGGAATGAGCAGCTGAGTCCCGGTGGCCTAGAACAGACGTCGTGGTTGAAGCCAGTAGCGTAGGGCGGACCTAGTGGCCACAACTATTTTGTGGTGGCAAATGCCAGAGCAAGTGGTCACCCTCAGGATAAATACTGCATTTACGTGTTGAGGGTGAGCAGGGCACCCTCCGGGTGCTGCAGAACTGGGGCAAGGATGTGGTTTCCTTTGGCTCGGCGTCCCCAGGTCTGTTTGGCAGCACCAGGGCCCTTATTGCAAAGGGGCAAAGTTGGGGCTGCAAGGCAAGGGGATGAAGCAGGGATTGATGCTGCCATCAGCGCCCCCCTCCCCTTCAAAGTCTTTGCCTTCAATACTGATTTAATGCAAATCCTGCTGCGCAGCCATGTGAGCTCATCTTCTCCTACCTGACCAATTCCCTGCAAGGTTTTCCCAGAGGAATCTGCAAACCTCTTAAATTCATTGCCGCTTAAAAATTAACCTACTTTTACTATGGCTTTCTGGCTCCTTTTCCCCACTGTTTGCATGATTAACTCTGTGCATTGCCCTTTTAAACATGACTTTCACTTGCAAATCCCACTGTGCAGAATCAAATTGGTAGCTGGGAGGATTTGTCTTTTTGATTGAAAGTTTGTTTGACCCGAGCTTTTGGTAAGTGCTTTGCCTGATCTGGAGATAGTCTCTACTCTTTCTTTTTTAACTAATTTTAGCTTTACCTGGAGTAGAGCTGTGTGAAAAGATGACCTTGTTACCACCAACTGAGCCATGCCCCCTCCTAGCTCAAGACAGCTTTCAGCAAACGCTTCTTTTACCAAAGTAGCAAAGTGGAGAAGGAGAAATGGGAAAATGTTTTAGCTCCTTCCTTTCCCCTTCACTTTCTCTCCCCATCCAGAGGGAGGTGCAGACGTGGCGTGAGCTCTCTGGGGTCACTTCTGTTGTTGCTGGCAGTGAGGAGGGTCCCTCCCTTTAGCAGGGCTAGTTTTAATTTTCTAATGTAACCGGAGCTGGATTAGGGGATTATCGCCTCCGCAGCTTGCAGGGGGCATGCCTGGAGTTTGCCGGCCCCGTGGCCATGACGGGGGCAGGTCATCATGGGCATTCGGTGTCCCTTGCTCCTCCTGGTCCGGTGCCGGCAGACGGTGACAGCTCTGGGACGGGGGCTCCGCCGATGTCGCTCTGCAGTGGGAGGTTGTGAGAACAGATGGTGTTAGGGGGGTGTCTTTTCTGGGAAATATACCCTCTTCTTCTAATTTTTGACCCTGTATTTTTGTTCACATGCTAAGAGATAGAAACTGTTTTTAAAGTGTTACTCCTTGGCCACTTAGAGATCCCTGTGCAGGATGCTTGCACTAAATCCCATGCTCCTTAAGCCTGGCTGTTCTCCATATGCGAGACTGGGAAGAGCACAAAAAAATAACTTGACAAAACCTCCTAGGATTCCCTAGCTCTGACTTCCTCTCTACTCCTTGTGCTCTGTGTTTTTCCCCTGTGTCCTTTACTGCCTCTGTCCCTCTCCACCCCGAGGAGGGTCACCGTGATAACGGCTGGTCAGGTGGGAGTTGTGTTTCCAGGTTCATGTGTTGGGATGGGTTCAAGAGAGCCCAGCAGCTTTGACCGTGCCACACATTTGTTAACAAAAACTACTGAGAAGCTGAAAACTACTCAAACCCCTCAAAGAAGAGACTGTAACTGTTGGTTTAGCCTGTAAATCGTGTCAGAACTTACTGTAACTTCAGATATCAGAGATCCCAAGACAGAAAAAGCCATTCCAGACAAGGCAAGGACAAAAGAAACTAGATTCACTGTCTGCCTCTACCTCGGCAGACCCAGAGGGGAGTTGCTTATCAGGAGGATGCCAAGACTTGCCTGGCAAGGAGGACTTTGGTACTTGAACCTGTGAAGTACCCAGACTGAACCAGCTGCTCAGCAAACCCCTGTGGGTGACCAGCTGAGAGGCAAGAATAGATCCCTCCAAAGTGCGATTAAAAGACCTCCTGTTGCCAAATCAAAGCCAAAATAAGTTAAAGACATAATAATATATAGATAGATGGACAGGGCTATTTATGACTCCTCTTTCCCCGGGGCTTTGGTCCTGCCCACGTCTGTTCCCCCCGTGCTGCTTGGGCACCGTGGCGCTGATGTGCGGGCGCTCTCGTTTCAGAAGCACTGCGACAGGCAGAAGGCAAACCTGAGGATCCGCTTCAAGCCCTCGCTCTTCCAGCATGTGGGAACCCACTCCTCCTTGGCCGGGAAGATCCAGAAGCTGAAAGTGGGTACCCGGCACTGCGGCGTGGTGCCCACCCGGCCTTTCTGCTCGGTGAACGAATTTTAGGAAAGTTTTGGGATTGCCCTGGACTTGCACGTAGCTGCCACATGTCAGCACAGTAATAGCGAGTACTGGATCTTGTGCCGTGGTCATTTCCTTCAGGGAGAGGAGACAGTGGCTCCTCTGCTCCTGTTTTCCACCACATTTAACAGAGTTGTTACCTGAGCTCCTGAGAGGGCTTCACCTGGGGGGTTTCCAAGGGAAGGAGGCATCTTACCAAGGAAGGACCCCCTGCTCCGGATGTTTTAAATGGGCTGGAAGGAAACAGGTTCCCAGTGAGGAAATAAGGTCTTTTAATTGGGGAAGGATCCAGCCTGGTTTTAAGGAGGCCAGGAGGGATTTGCCCGCACAGCTTCCCCTGTCCTGCTCCAGCCACAAGGTGCTGAGTGCAGCTGTGCTTGGGCCTCAAAACATGGGCCTGGGATTGCCAAGCACCAGCTGAAAAACCCCAGCAGGCCAACACCTGGTAGTGTTTTCCCTGGATTTAAAGGTTTTTTGTTTGCATTGAAAGCTCCCAGGGCAGGGATGGGGTTCAGGCTGTTGCAGTTCCCTTGGCACAATGAAGCTTTTTTTGGTGCCAGTTCAGAGTGCTGAATGATGGTGCTTCTGTGAGTTTTGCTGCCTCTTCTGAACTTTCATCCTCCTGGGACCCAGCTTCTAAAATTTGTCTAGAATTTCCATCCCTCATTCCTCTGGACAGTGCAAATGGAGAGTTTTTTGCATGTGTTGCCGCTTGCTCGCAGGCTGGAAGCAGTTCTTGATCCTTTTCTGAACCTTTTGCTTTGTGTGCCTTAAGGACAAAGACTTTGGAAAGCACGCGCTGCGGAAAGAGCACGTCAACCCTCCTGCAGAGGTGAGCACGAGCCTGAAAACCTACCAGCACTTCACCTTGGAGAAGGCTTACCTGCGAGAGGACTTCTTCTGGGCCTTCACTCCCACTGCAGGGGACTTCATCAGATTCAGATTCTTCAAACCGCTCCGCATTGAAAGGCCAGTGTCCCTGGGGCTGGCGGGAGAGCCCGCTGCATGCGCAGATGCTTTCCTCTTGCTCTTCCTACTCTCCCAGCTGTTTCTTGCCCTTCATTGCTGCTTGGCTCCTCGGGAAGTAGCTGCTTCGGCCAGGGAAGGATATCTTGGCCCATAGGGTTTGCTGCTCCCATGTGTGCCAGAGCCCTTTACTTCCTATGCTTCCAAGCAAACCATCCAGATTTGCTAAGCTGGCTCAGGTGGCCTTCCAAAACCCTTAGGGGAAGGGGAAGGTGCCTGTTAGACCGAGGGGCTGATGGTTCACCCCGGGTGGAAGACACCTTGCCCCCTCTCAGCCTGCTCTTGGGTTTCAGTGCCTTTGGTCTCTGTCACAGGTTCTTCTTCCGCAGCGGGAACATCGAGCACCCCGAAGACAAGCTCTTCAACACAACGGTGGAGGTCCTGCCATTTGATGTACGTGCTTTATCGAGCCTCGAGGTGGAGGGCAGTGGGAAGAAAACAAGGTGGAAACCCAAAGGCTGCTGCGAGTCTCCTCCAAACGGCCGCGGGTGCTCGCGGGCAGGGGCTGCTCGGGGGTTATCGCAGTTGCTTGGGGCTTGTGGGTGGCTCTTGCTTGTCTGGGGCCCCAGCTGCTCAGCTCTTGGTGCCGGCTTGCCAAAGCCGCTCCCTTTCCCACAGAGCCTGCAGTCGGATAAGGAAGCCTTGCAGGAGGGACGGGGCACGGCCTTCAAGTACCGCAGGACGCCGGACGGCTACATCCAGATAGGTAGGAGAGCGCTGCCCGCGGGCCGTGGCCTCGGGGGCCGAGCTGCAGGTGACCACGACCATTGCTTCTCTTTGCTTCGTCTGTAGGGCCCTACCTCCTTCCTTCCCTTCTGAGAGTAGGTGTCGTCTTCAGTTCATTCTCAGTCCTACATTTCTGCCCGCCTCTGCTCTGAGGCAGGATCAAATATTCAGATTATCCATAATAAAGACATTTGGTTGACCTGTTCTTAAAATCCTCCACCAAGGGGGAAATTTTGCTGTCTTCTCCTGTAGGCTGTTTCAGTACATACGACGCTTGCAGCTTAAAATACTGCTCCTGATACTTGAGCTTGTTTTATTTCTTGTCCTGCCCTTGGACAAGAGCAATCGATTGTCATCCTGCCGTGATGCATTGTAAAGAGCCTGTGTCCCTGCTAAGGCTGCTGTTTTTCATAGACAAATAAAAAAAAAAAAAGTCACTGGAATTCACAGCTTTTTGCCTTTTTAGCATTCTTTATCATGCTAGCTGGTTTTGCTATGCTCTCTCTCTCTC
>VZSV01000015.1:9192769-9224286 GCA_013398735.1 Nothocercus julius
TAGAGCAGCCCCGAGGCGGCCGCCGCACCTGCGGGGACAGGGCCGCGAGTCCGTCCCGGCCGCGCGGAGGCCGCCCCCCGCCCCTGCTGCCCCCCGCCAGCGAGGGGCTTTTCCTCCTTTACCTCATTTTTAGAAATTTGCCCTCCCCCTGTGCCAGTTTTGGGTTTTGTTTCCCCCGCTCGGCCCGGCCTCGCCGCAGCCCCATCCCCTCCATCAGCGACTGGGACACGGAGCAGCAGGACATGAGTGAGGGGGTCCCCCCTCTTACCTTGGTGGAAGAAGATCCCGGCCACCCAGAGCAGCGAGACGAAGATGGGGAAGTACTCGGAGCAGTTCACCCTAGCGAGAGGCAAAACCAGGGGCAAGAGGGGCAGCGCTGGGGCGCGCGGAGGGGTCGCGAGCCGAAGGGGCCTCGCAACGACGCTGCAGCAACGCGAGCGGCTTCGCGGCGGGCAGGGCGGCCCCGAAGCGAGGACACCCCAAACCCACCCTGCCCCATGGCGAAAGGAACCCAAAGCCACCAGCAGCCTTCGCCTCACCCCGAGGGGGCCCACGCTGCCGCCGGGAACGGCGAGCGGCAGAACCGGGTCCCCACGGCCCGCAGGGCTGCGGTGCCCACCGGCCCCACCGCGCTCCCCACAAGCATTTCGGGAGCGCTCGCTTCCCCTTTGCGGAGCGCAGGCCGGATTTTGGCAGGCACAGGCCGCGTGCGCCAAGCAGGAGGGTCCTGCCGGGCCTCCTCCAGCACCACAGCGTCAGCGCTGCAGCTGCACGCGCTGCTTCCCTGTTCTTTTATCGGCTTTGAGTGACCAAATTACTGATTTTTTTTCTGCCCAAAAGAGGATGGGTAGGTCTTGTGAACTGCACTGCTCAAAACACAGTGAGCTTGGCTTCCCAAATTCCCCTACAGCTCTACAATTCCTTAGAGAAAAATCTTAAATTTGGCTCCTGAAAAAAAAAAAAAAAAAAAAGAAAGTCGTGAGGCCTCAGGGAGTCGGGGTGGCTTGGGAGTTTAGGAAGGGTATTAACATAACTTTGGATGCTTTGGTTGCACTTCGGAGCCACATTACCGTCACACTTACTTCATGACTAATGCATTGACACTAAGCACCAAGTGCTCCGTATGGCTACTGATTTGTAATTTGTGCTAGTTGTAATTTCTCTCCCTCTGCCAGAGCAAGAATCCACTTTTCTGGGCAAAAAAAGGAGACACTGAGCAAACCGCTCGGCCGCAAAAACCAGCGGCCCCCGAGCCCTTGCCCGGTGCTCCACGCTCGTGCCCCTTACCAGCTGCAGCCACATAAAGACAAACGGAGGGGAGGGGGGCGCTAGGACAGCCAATACCAGCAGCACTAAGAGCGAGAAGGCGGCTTCACTCGGCCCTTCCCAGAAGCGACAGCAGTTCCCTCGAGTCATATCTAGATGTGGTCACTGTAAGCGCCAAGTCAAAACCTTACTGAGCTCTGAAGATTCGCTCGAATTCCGGGTGCCCTGTTGTCTCCGGAGGAGAGATCTTGTACTTCCTCCTGGCATAGATCACCTGCAGTGCAAAATAGGCTAAAAAACAAACAAATGCAGAGGTAAAAGGTAACAGTCCAGCGGCATCGGGTCCGGACGTTATCAAGTCAGGAACCACGCTAGCGGTTAGAGGAGACCAGCTGATACCATCTAGGTTCACAGCCCAGCTCCATGAAAAAGGTCACGCTTCACCTGGAATAAATGGGATAAACGTGCTCGTTGTTTCACACTTGTATTTGACGTTCAGGTGTGGTTATCCAGGCAAGGGACGTGGTGGCAGCAGGGCCACTTTGCATCGCCATCTCGCACCGCCGCCAGCAACGAGCCCGTGGGGGTTCGAAGCAGATGGGGCTGCCGGGTGCCCAGGGCCCTGCATAATGCCCGCAGCACCCCGGAAACCATCAGCGAGCCCTCACCCGCCACAGAATTATTATCCTTTTAGTCTCGCTGAACCAACAGCATTAGGACCCCCCGCCGCAAGCAGGCACTGGGAAGGAGGCAGCACTTTGCAGGACGCCCCACAGGTATCAGTCAAACTGTGAAGCCCTGGGGTATTCTTAAGCCAATTACAAGTGTTGCTAGTCACAGCATTATGTGGAAATTGGGAAGGGGGGAGGATTTCTTCTCCCCTCCGTTGCCGCAGGCAGCCCCAAGTCTCAAGGCCGCTGCCAGCGACAGCTGTGAGTGTGGCCCAGGCATGGACACGGCTCCAGCACCCGCCACATCGCTCGTACACAAGGGAAACGAGCATTTCATCACGATGAAAATTCGTTAACACAAAGATTGTGAGGCCATTTGGCTGCCTGATGAAAGCCCAGCGGCCTCTGCTGTACACTTTTACTGGAAACAGCAATTTTGGTACACAAGCAAACACCTAAATCATCTCCAGCAAAGCCACTGCCCCAGTGGCCGGAGCAGCTCGTGCTGAGCTTGGATGGGCCACGTCCTCGTGGAGCCCAGGGTTGCTCCGATTTCCCCGGGAGAGACGGGCAAGGAGCGGGACACAGCTGTGTCCTCTAAGCAAGAAGTTAAAAGCAGAACAGTGGGACAGCTGAAGGAAAGCAGAGACAGATGTTGCAAGATTAAAGACCGGGCAGATCCATGTACGCCTACAGAAGAGCATTAGAGCATATGTAGAGGAA
Source organism: Nothocercus julius (assembly GCA_013398735.1). NCBI lineage: Eukaryota > Metazoa > Chordata > Aves > Tinamiformes > Tinamidae > Nothocercus > Nothocercus julius. The sequence continues at coordinate 9,195,430 of VZSV01000015.1, forward strand.
GAAGGGAATTAGAAATGTAAATAAACCAATGTTACGTGACCTGAGTAGTGTAAAATATATTCTACATTTAAATATACACAGAAAATAATTGAAGAAAGTAGACATGAGTGTGCTCGTGCCTTACACGCTGCATGGATGAGCCCAGTTCTGAACGCGAGGTGGTGGCAAGAAGTGAGGAGGGAACAAACACCCCGGTTATTCCTTGCGGAGGTGCTCGAGGGTGCCGTGCTGCCCGCGCGAGGCGCCAGGCCCGTAACACCAGGCGGGCGGCTCTGAAGCCCTGCACAAGGTGCCGGGCGGCACAGCCAGCGCCGCTCGAGAAGGCTCCTCGCGGCAGCGCCTCGCCCGGCCTCCTCCCCTTCCCAGCTCCGCAGGGCACTTACCCTGTGCCCGCACAGCTCCAACACACACAGCTGGAGCTCCCGCACGCGGATCCGGGTTCGGATGTAAAGGGGCACCGGCCTTCATCCCACCACAGGCTCCGCGGAGCCGCCCCAGGCCCGTCGCGCCGTGAGCTCCACGCTCGCAGTCCTGCCTCGCTCGCCCGGGGCAGAGCTCCGGGCAGGGGCTGCCCCGTGCCAGGGGCCAGAGCACACGGGGCGGCCGGAGCGCCGCGGGCAACGGGCTCATCCCGCCCAGGCCGGGCACCGGCTGCGGCGCTGGGGCCCCCCAGCAGCAGTTCTCAGGAGGAGGTGCCAACCGTCCCCCTTGCAGGGATCGTCCGAGCAGGGGCGGCTTTTCAGAGAAAGAGTGTTCGGTCTATTCAGCCGAACCTTTAAAACAAACGAACCTCCTGTGACTCACATCGGGAGGTGAAGCTGCTGGGCCGAGTCCCACGCGGCTCAGACGCACCAAGCGCTCCCCGCAGACCCCCCCGCGCTGGGGACGGTAGCAGGACTCTCTGCTTCGCTGCCTAGAAACTTGCCAGCCGGAATTACCGCTGGCATCTGGCGCACTCGAGTGAACCTGACCGACCAGCTTTGCGGGCGCTGACAGACAGCGACGTTGCATAAGCCTTATTTCCTTTGAAACCATACCAAAAAGGGGAAAGAAAAGAAGCATTTCTGGCTGCCACATTCTTGCAAGCATCCAATGCAGGGCAGCAACATGGATTTCCACAGCACTGGGCTCAGCGCCTTGCTAAACTGGACAAAATTAGCTTAAAAAAGGGAGAAATTCATTAAGGGAACGGGGAAAGCCTGTGGACTCCCAGAGCAGGGTATTCTGTGATGGCTCCGGTGCTTCCCAAGTACAGACCACAAGATCAGGATACTCTGTCCAATCAAGCCTAGGTCGAGGATACTGCGTTTGCTCTCATGCTTTACACCCGACTGTGGTTTGCAGAGCATGAAAGTACAAAACGCCCAGGGCTGTAAACATTAGAAGACACTAAATTCTTGTAAAACAAGCATATATATTGAACCGAGACAGTCACAATTCAGGGACTGGCTGCTGAGGGATTTCTCAGTGAAAGGGATCTAGAAACGTTTCTACGACTTTCAGTTTTAAACGTTGCTTTGTGCCTTTTCTTCTGTTTGCATATTTTCTTTTTGTTTGCATACAACACTCCATTCCCACTTAGTTTAGCAATAAAGAAAAGATTTGTAAGAAAAATAATGTTCCATTTGCAGTTATGGGTATTTCTCTGTAAATTGTTTGAGGGGAAATAACTGATAATTCCGAAGTCTCCTATACTGTTAAAGCACATTTGTGTTTTTAAGGAGGTTTAACATTGAGCTATTTGTCACCTAATGGCTGAGAATACATAAGACTGCTCAGAGAATCCCATCCAAACATTGCTGAGCAGAGAGGTTCAAGAGCTCTAAGGCAAAAAACCTCAGTAATAAAAAGAAAAAAAAGAAAAAAAAGAAAAAAAAGAAAAAAAAGAAAAAAAAGAAAAAAAAGAAAAAAAAGAAAAAAAAGAAAAAAAAAAAAGTAAATGCTCCTGATCAAACCTTCCCTTAGAGAGAGGAGAATATTTTAATTTGTTAACTTACACTGTTTTAATTCTTACATTCTAAATATGCTTATGTCTTGCCGGAGATCACTCTTCAGCAATAGATCTCAAAAAAAGGATAAACTTCTCATGGGGAATTGTCCAAAGGCCAGAGAGGTGTGAAGTTGAAGCCAGCAGTGAAGTTAAAGCTCCCTAGGTGATGTATGTCTGGGAGGGGCTGGTAAATTGTGGCTGTTCAGCACCTGAACTCCGTGGTTTCCACTTTGCTGAGCTCTGACAGGGCAGTTCGCAGCCCTCTTTCAGAGGGGGCACTTCTGCAGAATGGAAGTCAGAGCAATTTTGTAACTAGGGTCAAAATAACTTTTCATCTCCTAAATGTGGTAACACAGCACTAAGCTTCCTAGTTCCACATTGGCATATCAAATTCCCAACATAACATCACTTTAGGAGCAGTGCTCTAGCAGAGCCAGCGTTGGCATGAACTAAAGCGACGTGCAGAACAGGTGCATTTCACCTCTCCCTGCTCATATGCAGAATATTCAAAAAAAAAAAAAAAAAAAAAGTTTTAAAACCATTTAGACCAGGAACACACAACGTATTCCAGAGACCCCCATGCTATCAAATCAAAACTCCAAAGTTCAACGCATCACTCCTGCCTCTCCCGTCACGGCCCCACAACACGTTTATGGGGACGCACATACTGGGCTCAGACACCAGACACATCCTTTGGTTTCCCCCCGTGCTCACCGAGGACGCAGTGCAGACACGCGGAGAGGGCGGTCGTTTTGGAGAGGGGCAGTTTCTCCACCAGGCTCTCTGGAGGAGACCTCCTCACCAGCGGGGAGGGAAGAAGTCTGGATTTGTGCAGCACACCAAGAGCGACCACCACACGTGTCCTTCCTAAGGGCAGAGCGGCTGCAGCAGCTTTCTGAGCTCCAGGCATGAATTTTCATGAATTTGCACTCTTACATCCATGACAGAAAAGAAAGGTTTGACACTACATCATATTATCATGAGCTCATTTAAAAATATATTCTAAAACTAATTAACACGCTCAGTTATCAACGTTCAAGAAATTGGTTTAATTCTTTATGAACAAGTTTGGGAACATTAGTAAGACCTTTTTTCGTTACACAGAGACTTATGTCACAGTTAGTAGAAAATAACCAAACTTAAATAGGCATCAGCCTAAGACTCTTATCTCTAATTTCATTATCCCGTGAGCAACACCAGCTATCGCCTCTCACTTAATAATCTTCCTTGCTTAAACAGCTCAAACACTTGTAGTTGGTTGTAGTCTGCCAGTCATTTTACTCTCATTTTAATCATTACTGCTTAAATTAAGGCATTTTGGTTTGCAATACTAATTAAAGTCTACTTGTTTCAACCTTTTGTGCATCTCTGATGGTACAAAAATACGTTCCAAGTGGAAAGCTGGGTATGAACTAAGAATCCTGCAAGAAAGAGTTAAAGGTTTGCAGCTCTGTTAGGCAACGCTAGAGCTATCACATCAGCCCAGCTTGATGCATTAGCTTCCAAATTAATCTGGGCTGTCAGCACCTCTATTTGTCACGTGCTCAGCACAACTAAGCTACATGAATTAAACACTGGCCACAGAGAAATACTTGCCTACTTCAAGCTCTTTTCCATATGCATTCTTGTCACCAATTATTCATGTCCACACATGTGTTTGTGCACTGACTTTTCAACAGCACAGCCAACTGCACGAGAACGTCCTCGTTCAGCTTGACTTCGTTTTGGCTACCTGCAGCAACTTTAAATCTTATAAACTACCCGCTAAAATTCAATCATAGAAAATATTTCACCTGAAAAGCCTTCAATTGTTGGAACTGTTCTAAGTTTCCAAGTAAAACTTAACTTTCACTTCCTTGCGGGGTACAGGCTTTGAGGCTTGCAAATCATTTTAGCCCCTATTAAACAGTGAATTTCCTCATGTGTAACACAGCCATAGGGAAAAGCCAAATAATTTGCATTATTTTACCATGCCAGACAAAGGCGTTTTTCATTCTCAGGGACTATGAGCACAATATAGGAACCAAGCACAGTAAAGTTCAGAACAATGAGCTTAACACTATGTAGGGTATATAAAGGACATTTACCTTGCTCCAGCACTCCCAGGACAGTGACGGTGGCAAGCAGGTCTATCTGATTTCTCATGTTGCTCAGTACTGAGTGGACCAAAAAAAGAGTCAAGTGCAAGGAGTGTATGAGAGCTCTCCAATTCCCTCTCCCACCCTCCCACTAAAGCATGCTGTGTAGCACAGCCTCCTTATTGCTCTGCAGCAGCACGTGTTTCCTCCACAGCATTAACTCTCCCCGTGCCACAGAACAAATTTCCACAGCAGGGCCAGGCTCCTCAAACATTCAGTTACAGCCAGGTAGCTCTTGCTGAACTTCGTAACAGCAGCTGCTTTGGGTGCTCAACAAAGCTGCAGTTTTATTTACAGATTTTTCTACCATGTCAGAATGATTTACATACCACTGGCAATTCAAAAATGGAGATTTTTCCAACCCTTCTATTACCAGCTTTAATCAGTTCTAAAGCATGTAAGTTATGTGTGAGATTGTAAAAGAAAAAATTAACGAGCATTTAGAAATGACTTGGCCTACTCCTCTTCATCTGAGTACTATGTTGACCTTATGAAAGATGTTCTATAGTTTAATTACAATACTTGTTAAGCCCCTTAACTGGCTGCTTCTGTAAATTCACCAAACAGAGTACAGTCCTTGTTCAGTGCTCAGTCACTTCTTGCAGTTTTCTGGGGTTTTCAGATTCTTCAGAAGAAACATTTTCCTGGCTAAAAGGCAGAACACAAGTTCCGAGGTCTGGATGGGTAGCATGCAAAGGATGTGGAAACAAGCTGACCTTCAGAAATGTTAAAACTGACAGCAGACTAAATTATATTGTAAAATGTACAGCTTGAAAAGTGGAAATACCATAGCCCTCTGTATCTTTTCTTCCTAGTCCACAAAAAAGAGATGTCTATCAGTTAAAACATCAGCAAACTTGCTCCAAAACATGGTATATAAATAAAAGACTATTCTGACTTCAAAGTTTTGGACCCTAAAAAGAGGAAAAGGGTATTACTCATTACCAACCTAAGTTTCTCAACCTAGGTTTCTGTTTGATTCTCCATGTACAGACACAGTCATCTCAATACAGAATTTGTACACGATACCAGCAAGAGACCGCAGTCTAGATGCTAGATACTTCTATTCTAGATCTTCATTTCCTAAAAACCCCACTGTGACTCATCAAGTTAAAATCTTCCCAATTTTTTCCAGTTAATTCAAACACACATACTGTACATATTTGTAAAGCGGCAGGGTAAAAAAAATAAGTCTCTCCATATCTTGACAGAATACTTGTGCAATGCAGCTTCTTCCCTCCAGTCTGCTAGCAGACCCAAACTGGAGGTTAACTTTATATTTCTATTTAACAAAATCTATTGGTGACCAAAGACTTTCATAGGTGTCTAATACATAAAAATCTCAGGGGAAATGTCCTAAAATCTTCTTCTGCTTACACCATCTCAACGACCAGTTCAGGCTTAGAGATCACTTACATTACGGATTTGTAACAGCCTCAGGAGAGTCAGTGCATTGAGAGGGAGGAAGAACAAATAAAGTGTGTGAGGGGGTTAGTTTCATAGCAGAGGCTGATCCCAAGCTGCCACTGACTCCTTAATATCCTTAGAAAAACCTGCACGTGCAAATGCTCTTCAACCTGATGACACGTTAGGAAGTTTCCATTTTACCCACCTCAATAAAACACCTTTAATAGCACAATAAAGCAAAAGTTAAAAGTAATAATGTAACAGTTCCCATAGGCTACAAATGCCCCCCTGCTATTATACCTTCTTATTACATTTGATTCTTTCTAACCTTTTGAAGTTGCACTCCCCCTCCTCCCTCCAGACACAGCTCAAAAGACAGAGAAGGAAATGTACCCCAGCAATTCAGGGTGCACCTTGTGGAAAGAGTTTGCAATCTCCAAGCTGGGGCATTAAACACCACAGCAATACAGAAACACACGTCAGTCTGCGCCGTGGGGAAGGATCTTTCAAGTGTTTGCAGTTGATTAAAATTCTTACCACACAGAAGGATGGCTGAAGTTGCTCTAACATGTAGGATGAACACAGCCTTGGCAAAAAACACCTCAGCTACACTTTGCAATTTTTTTCTTTATCACTATTGCTGTATCTGTGGTTGGAGAGAGATATTTGAGATGCCGGTTTAGAACTTCAGAAGTCTAGATACCATCAGTTAAAAGTAACACTTGACAAACAGGAAATGCTACATGAAAAGAATTCTTAGGTCTGCATCGAGCAACATGATTCAAACTGTTTGAAATGTTCAAGTCATTGCAGTAAGTCGTCAAGTAATAAATGGATGACTACCTGATAAAAACAAGCACTATTAACATCCAGACTTACAGCAGTGAAAACTAAAGTCCCTTGGACAAGGATGGGGCCAAAGGATTTTGCTTTACTTCTATTCTCATCAAGACACACAAGCTCTATCTTAACAGAGGCCCAATGATCTAACAAAGTCTGAAGAATATTTAGGAATATTTTTCTCCTACATCATCTTTGGTCCATCAACCCTATACAGTGATTTAGTGACCTTTACATGCCAGCTTCAGGCCGAATGCCTCAGGTAACTTGCTGCCACGTACTTTACTGCTGTTTAGAAACAAACTGACGTTTGTAGTGTGTGTCTGACTTCTCACTTCTCTTCTGTGTGGTCTGCTTACTTCAAGCTAATATCATCTTTGTCTTTTTGCAAATCTCATGGAAGCAAATTTGAATCTTTAAGCCTGGATATTTTGAAGGAACGCGAGCACTTTAGGGGGGAACTACCAGTGATTTTGCACATGAGAGTTCTGAGAAACTGCTGATAACTTTTTCATCTTAAATTTAGAAAAAAGAATAAAATATTACTTAGTAACAAGTAATTACAAGTATTATCTGCAGATGTATTACCCAGCTTGATGACTTCAATTGCATTAAAAGACAACAGTCGAGAAGCAGCAGATATGGCTTAAAGTTAAGCCTTGTTTTTGAAATAAAATTGAAGTCTGTATTTTAATCCAGTATTATGCTGTTTAAACAGACTTTTTGAAATCACAGAAATTGGTAAGACATGGCAGAGAATTTGGGTAACTGGCTCACCAGAATTCTGTACTGAGATGAAGGAAACCATCTCACTGGGAACAAGGATGCAGAACTCTGCTCAGTTCACACAAATGTATAAAGTCACACTGTACGTTTAATACACTAGCAAAATATTTATTTTATAATGATAAAACAGAAGTGAAGGATTTTTTTGGTGTGCACCAGTAATTGTAGTAAAAGAATAAGGGGATTAATGGACTCTTTATACATTTCAATGACAAAAAAAACATAAAGGTTAGCAAATTCAACTGTTCTCCATTTACAAGCATAAAACTTACCATAATACCCCCCCCAAACACATATATAAAGAATTATAGTTTTAAAATCTATAAAAAGTAAAAAATATACAGTCAGAACATCTAACTCTTATTCAAATCTTTAATATAAAATTGTAAACATTTATTTACACAAAGGAAATGTGTATAACAAAATTTTGAGCACCCTTTTCAATTGAATTGTGGTTTTTGGAAGGCAGTGGATGTTGCACAGTGACACTCTCACCTTTCCTACCCAACCAAGGCCGCAGTTTATAAATAAAGCCATGGGCGGCTGGCTAGGTAAAGTTCAGGGGAGCTACATTTTATTGCTCTGAAGCCGCAGCAAATGGAAAGCCCAAGTGCATAAACAGACAGCTACATGGGAGAGGGCAGGAAGGCAAAGCCCAGCCCTATCCATGCACCTATGTACAACTAAGCCCTATTTTCATTTCTATTGAACTGTTTCAACATTGCTACAGTGATACCATATTTTTAATAGCCTGATCATATTACGTGGACAGGGACCAAGAACAGAAGTCAAGGCTGTTGTTTTTCTACCAGGTTAAATGCTGTTAGGAGCCTGTTCACATACGGAGACCAATGGGCATTGCAAGCCAGTTTGCCTACAATCGCACTCAACTTAGCTCAACAGGACCATGACCACTACAGACACGGCCTTGCCATCAGATCTAGATACCTTCCTGAACAAACCCTCCGGTCAAGCAGGGCAATATCCACCTTAACTTCCAGAAACAGGAGGAAAAAGTACATCTGCATTTCCTGGACATTTAGCTGGATTACCTTTTTGGTAGTAATAATGCAAAGAGCAGATGTTCTTTCCCTCCAATTATGAAACCGCAACTGGATGGATTGTATTTTGACTTATTCAGAAATATAATCTGTGTGCAAAATCTACTGGAGAATGTAGCAGATCTCACCACCATCTGAACAGGGAAGAAAAAGTCTGAGTCCTGCTACCCTGTTATTTCTCTGAAGTGTTTGTAAGGGGGAGAAAAAAAGTGACACTACAGGATGCCACCTGAAATTATGAGGTCCCAAGCACCCCCAAAAGGAAGGGAAGGCACACTGGTGCAAAGTTAACCCTTAAAAATAAAAATACAGCAAATATTCCTTCCCCTGCCATTGCTAGTTTATCTATACTCTTCTAGTGACACTTACCTTGGACCAGTTTTTGGTTTAACTTAATAGTAAACCAAACTCACTAGCTTTTTTTTTTTTTTTCCTCTCAGATTGCCTGTATAAGAAAAATCAGCATCATTATTTGCATATCAACTACTTATTCTAGAAAATATCAGAAGAGTGTCAATAACCAAAGTCACTAACACCTTTGTTTCCCATCCAAGGACAAGCTATAAGTTATCTTTCTGAAAGCTCTAAGAGGGATTAAGTCTGCTTCAGTAAAGTTTTATCTGCTATTCAATGGTGGGAACCACTGATCAATGCACATTTTCACCAACAGTTCAACATGATACAATATCAAATCTGTTTAACAGAGCATAACTAATTCACACTAGGTAAGTGTGGAGGACAAACCATGTTCCATGCATATTTGGAAAGGGTTAAAATATTAGTGTTAAAAAGCAGTTTTTTAAAAGTGCAAATTGTCTGATAAAGAAGCTGCAGATACAGTAAAATATTTTCCTTCTTCGAATTCAATGTTATCCTTCACTTTCCCTCTCCTAGTCTCGAAAAAAAAAAATCCTCTCATTTCTCTGCAGTGCAGAAAACTCCTGAAGAAGCCAGTCTGTGTTGAAGGAAATTGCTTTTAAATCACAATGCTAGGTTTGGTTAGAAAATTTAAAGGAGTTTTTCAAAAAACAAACAAACAAACAAAAAAACCCACTGGATTTAGAAAGGGAAGAGGTATTTGTGCATTCAAAACAAAAAACTTTACACTTTATTTTCATTTTAAAATAAACGTTAAGGCAAGGTGGCTTGTTGGTGGATAGGGGATTTTTTGGTAGAAAGTAAGGACTTTGGAACACTGAATGTTCCTGCTGTGTTTTCATCCTTTCTGGGACTGACCCCGACGTGTGAATGAGGGTCTCCTTGGGCCAAGCTGAAGAACCAGCATCTGCTACAAGGGATATTAAAGTACACCCACCTGTCAATAGAAAGATTATCAAACTCACAACCCTTTTTTTTTTTTTTTTTTTTTTTTTTAAAAAAAAAAAAGGTATTTAAAGGGGGAGACTTCCATATTGGAGCAATCCTGACAACAAGTACTCCCAGGCTGCCTGTGCTATTATTGCTGATAAGGACTTTTCACCTCTCAGGCAAATTCGTTTCTCCTCATTTTATCCTGAAGTGACAAAGTCTTGTGCTCATGTCATCACTGGTAACTTTTGGAAATTAACTGCTCTCAAAATTTAGTTTTACTTTTTACAACAAAGAAACAACAAGATGAACTGTCATGAAGCAAAGTCTTCATTTAAATACAACTACCTTTGGAAATAAGTTATGAAGAAACAGGTGCAAAGTAAATGGCTTTACAATTCATGTTAAACCTACTATAGTTTAAAAGTTCTCCCATAAGAAATTCCCCCTTTAAACACAGCAAGGTATAAGCCAAGAACTGTGCCCCTCTAAAACAGAGTGCAAACTGCAGCTTAAAAGACTACAAATCTATTAAGAAGACTACCTAGGCTAACTGGCCAGGTTTTAATACTTTCTTTCATCTATCACCAGCATCTAGAAACATTTACCATGAAATATCACTTGCTTATTGGGAGTACAGGCACATGCTTCAGCGATGAAAAAAGAAACTGAAAACATCTTGTAAGCGTACTCAGTTGCATATACCCTCTGCTCAAATAAAAAGTCAGAAGCCTGATGGAAAGTACTGTAATAGCATGTCAAGCTATGAACAATAATGATCACAAGTAATAGCTGCAGGAGACTAAGCCCTAACCACAATTTGTGCAACTATCTGCTTTCTTTCTGAACTATTTCTGTGGAAATTCATTTTTAAATAATAAAAAATAATAATTTCAGAACACTGCAAGTGAGATTTCTGAAAGGCTGGCTAGGGTGTACACAGTTCTGTCTGACCTGTTCAGCTGTGCAACAACCTAGAGACATCAAGACAAACCGCACAACTCCTGTGGACCTGCTTGGGTGAGCCACTGCCACACAGCAGCGTTCACTGAGAAGTAGCTCCAGTCCCTTGCCCAAACAGTTACCTCTAATACCAGCAAGTCTCCTCAATGCCACAGGTTTTTTGGTCCAAGTGTCATTTATATTCCATGAAATAATTAAAAAAAAAAATACCCCCCCAGCTCCATTTTAATGAGTTCCTAACAACTCATCCAAATCATTCATCCACTCCTCTGAAGTCCTGTTTTTGAGCAAAGAGTCTATCAGATCTGTGTCACCAGTTAAGTTCTGAAGGCCATTATTGCCCGACTGGCTGCTGTAGGCAAAAGGCAGCTCTTGGCTCATTGTCCTCACAGGGTACCCTTGGCTACAGTGCAGGTTACCCCTGTTGGGCAGTTGCTGATTTGGATTCTGGTTGAAAGCAGTCAGATCTGGAACAGCCTGGTTCATGCCAGGCAAGACTTGCTGCGAGGGTACCTGCTGCTGTGCAGGTGGGTTTGTCCGCTGCTGTGCGCCCAAAGATGACGACAACATCTGCCCAGAGACAGCAGCATTCATGGAGGTCATGGGTCTGCTGGTGCTTAGGCTTACCTGAGGCATTCCTTGAGCAAACTGCTGGTTGGCCATCTTTAAATGAGTTTGTTGCATGTGGAAAGAGGAGCTGGCAGTAAATGGTCCTAAGCCACCATTTCCTTGTGTCTGGCTGTTAATATTAGGGATACCTTGGTGTTGCCAAGATGGATTTTGAGCCCCCATAGCAGCTGGTACTCTTGCCATCTGCGGCTTGGATAAAGTTGGATTCAGTGCACCTTTATTGTGCTGCTGAGAAATACTTGAGTTTGCTAAGGTGTTCTGCCCGTAGGCGGCAGGAACAGCAGCACCCTGGCCCAAGCTGCCTTGTCTCTGCATGGGCGGCTGCCCGTTGGCACTCTGCGCTGCGTGCTGCGGCACCAGCTGCGGCAGACCGGGCGCCAGGTTGTACAGTGCCCCGCGCTGCATGTTCTGCAGGCTGTTGTACTGCGTCACCGCCCGCTCCTGCGGGCTGGAGCCTGACTGCAGTGGAGGCACAGAGCTGTGCCCCGGTCCCATCTGGATCATGTTCTGCGTCTGAGGAAACATCCGTGGGCTACTCGAGTTGGACTGTCCTAAATTGCTTACCCCAGGCATGGCTGAAGATGACCCTGAAACACAGAAATGTTTTGTATATTAACCATTTCGGTTCAGCTAGAGCCAGGGGAGGCCCGTTGAACCTATGCTCCAGCAAGGAAGTGCAGCTGCCTTTCAATAAAACAATTAAAGGAGCTGACAGACAGCAGGACAAAGTGTCAATTACTGCCCCAGCTGGCAGCGGAGTTGATCTCAAACACAGATATGACAACATCCTAAAAAATTTGAATGTCACTTCTTGGAGTTATTCTGAAAAATTATTCAGCATTATTCTGAAAAAAGCAAAGTTTAAAAGTAGGACTCCACTATTACCTCATGTACAGAAGTACACACACACACACTTCAAAGTACATACACAATATAACTGGCTCTTAAGAATACCTGACTGCACAATACTGTCAGTTATTCTGTGCGCATATATCGTATCTCACCTCATACCACTGTGCTATTTCCAGTCCTACATTTGTCTAATTCCAGAAAGTTCTTCTGCTTTGTATAACTTTCAGTACTTTTTTTGTCAAGTACCTTTGACTCTCCCGTGATGAAACATTCACTACGATGATTTGCAAAGACTGATAATCACACAGGATGATTTGCAAAAATAAATCATCTCAGCAAAACAAAGAGAGACGAAAAGACCTTTGTCCTGGTCAACCCTGAGTAAAAATGTTCTTGCTGCAGAAGAGAGCACCCCTGTACTAAAAGAAACCAATGAGGGGAAAGGGAAGGGCACAGAAAAGCCTGTGATATTCATTACGGTAACATGTATTTTAACAGACCTTCTCCTAAATTTTTGGAAAAAAAAAAAATGCTACTTGTTTTTGTTTGAGGGATGCTACTTATCACAGTGATAACTGTGATAGCTTCTGTGTATACTGTTAGGTAAGGAGTGTTTTTCTTTTTTTTTTTTTTTTTAAACTGCTCTCTAATTCTTCCACATTCATGGTGCTATTTTAGCTTAACGGTAACATCTTTTATTTATCAGTATTAGGACACTAAATACATAGCAAATTTCTTCTAGAAAACACCCACACAGGATACCAATATGTAATGAACAGAATTAAGAGCCTGCATTCCCCTCTGAAGATAGCAAGAGTAAAAACATTAAGAGTTTGAATTTCATCCTTTTAAGTGAAGGCAATAATAAATCATGTGTCTTTTGTTAATGAAGGTCTGCAGCAAATACAAGTAGAAGTGATAATAGATTTCAGAAAAAAAATTCTAATATCACACAAATGCAAGAAAGGAGAATTTACAGTCTGCAAACTGAAGGGGTGACACAAAAAAGACTTTTAGAAAAAAAATAAGATACTTAAGAATTATAGCCAGTTCCAAAGCAAAATTAAAGAATCAGCAATGTAAGTCGACCTAAGCAAGTCACCAGGGACAAAGGAGGCTGTTTTCAATTGAATCACAGTATAGCTCAAAACATAATGGCACAATGACACAGCATGTAATTAATTAAAAGTTATCCAATTCGGGAATTTTGAAGAATCTTGCTTTTAAGCCCTTCTCTTTCTTTTGGCCACTAATTCAATTGCCACATCTGCTTACCTGTGAACTGTCCAACCTGTTGCTGATAAGGATTCTGTGGCTGATCCTGATACTGGGGAGGTGGCCGAGTCAGGTGCCGCTGCAGCTGCTGCTCTTGCTGGTGCCGCTGTTTCTCCTAGGAGAGAAGAGGCAAATACCAAAGAATAAGAAAACAAGTGAAGTGATTTTTTCCAAGAGCACCTCTCTTGGATAAGGATCAAGAGGTGTGCACACTTTTACAAGGAGCTGGTTTCAGCTGCATTAAAAAGTTTTTCTTCCCCCCAAGGTTCAGTCAATTAAGTCCAATAAAGAACAAAACGAGGAACTTGGAGATAGCAGCATATGTTACAAAAGCTATTGCAATGCATATCTGAGTCCTTCAGAACACTGCAAAAATCAGGAATATTAGCCTTTCAATCACTAATTCATTCAGTAGATTTTCAGAAATCCTTTAAAGACACTAACTGGTACAAAGCAAGGGAGAAAAAGCGAGCATGTATAAAAAAAACCATGCACATTCTTTGCTCCTTGTCCCCATATCATTTAATCTTAACAAGATATATAAAGACATTATAAAGTATAAAGAAATTTTAAGTCTTTGGTGGGAGGGAGAGGGTGCACATGTGTGGGAGTGCATGTGACTGCACCATCAAGATCTCAGTGTGCTGTTAAACAGCCAAAATGCTGTTTTTACAATATAAGGGGAAGCCTTTCTGGCTTTTCTTCTAGAGATGAGATTCAATCATACTAAATTTTGGGAAAATGAAGTAGTGATACAACAATCAACTGCCTACTTACCTAAAACATTGCACAGGGCATAGAAGGGGAAAGAAATTCCCTTCCAAGAATACAGGAGTGAACAAGCAAGCATTAAGCCTTTAAAAAGGGACTAGCACAGTGAAGCAAATAGGCAGATACAGGTCCCTGCTGTGCTTTTAAAATGTCTACAACTAGGAAGTTGTTGAGACATGCAGAGGAATGAAGAGCACAGGCTCCTTCACAGAAGGGACTTGCTGCCTGCAGGACCAGTCAGACCTGAAACGGGCTGACCACAGAAGCCGGGGAGAGATGCCACAGATCTGCAAGAGAGCACGAACTCGGGGTGTCGGCCTCAGTGAAATGGAAAGGATGCAGAACAGCAAATGCAAAGAAAACTTTAGAGTGGTAGGGAATGGCACTGAAGTTAGTGGAAACCACAGTTCTTTTGCAAAATAGAGACTAAATGTTTTAGAAGCCTTTTTGTAGAACTACTTCCACTATCATAAGTAGGTATAGAACATCAGATTTGAACACTAAGACGTTCTAGCCAATGCAAGACCAAGAAATTGAACTAATGCAGTATGCAAGTCTGATCAGCTCCAAATTAGCAAGAGTGCTCAATCTAGTCTTAGTTATAACCCAAGTAGCACACATGGTGATACTCAAAAGATGAGCCAGAACTTGTCATAACTATAGTCCCACAATGCTGCAGATTCTCCTTATTCAAGATTTCACACATATTTACAGTCTGGAGGAGAGTGTCATTTCCTCTTTTCTTAAATAAAGCTTCTAAAAAGATAATCGCTTCAGTAAAAGCTAACTTCCCCCCCAGCCCCTAACAATCATTACCTGACCTTCTTTCTCCAGCTCTATTTTCTACACTATCATTGTAGTGAAAATCCTACCTAACAGGACAACTCGCAACTTTAAAAGCTTCTAACAGTGCTTTAAACTAAAGAAATGACATATTCTCTGGAGATCTTCAAAACCCGCTTGGACGCAGTCCTGTGCCACATGCTCTAGGCGACCCTGCGTGTGCAGGGGGGTTGGACTAGATGAGCTCTAGAGGTCCCTTCCAACCTTAAGCATTCTATGATTCTATGATTCCCAAGCATTATTATTTGAAGGACACCGCAGCATTTCAGTGTACCTTTTTATTATTATTATTGGGCATATGTACAGTTCATTTTCTTGTTCTCTGAATCAATGGTTCTTTTCTTTATTATCCCCAGAGTCAACACTTCTGAGCAGTACAGATTATCCCCCCCCGCCACAAAAAAGAAAAACAAAAACACGCACACACAATAGCAGGTTCTCCCTGGCTCTCACACTTCTTTGAAAATTAATCTCCCACTTCCTCCATACTAGGCACTAGTAATTTCTTTGTACATATAGTAGCTAGAACAGGCCTTTATGGGTTTTTCCTCCTCAAAGATACAGGAAAGCACAGATAATGGGAATTAAAGCCCTCTAGGCTGATTTCCAACTAAAAGACTTGCAAAAGGTTTAAAGCTTAGAAAGGTTCACACAGGAAGCTGTTTCCAAGAGACACAGAAGGACCTTTCTGCACAGTCTAAAGGGTAGCAGAGTTAATTAGCTGTTTAATCAATTTCCCCAGGAAAAAAAAAAAAAAAAAAAAAAAAAAAAAGAGACATTTAAAATCTGAAACATAACTGTTGTAGCACTTACATAGGAGAAAGCAGATAACACATTCAGCTTACAGAGTCCATCTATACTAATTGCTTCCATTTCCAGAGCTCTGCAAGCTTATCAGCAGCCTCCCAGCCTTGACTTTTTGTTTTGCTGATTTCATTTGCCTGTCTTCCTCCACAAAGGATCACACCATCCCTGCCACAATAACTCCTCTCCTTGTAGTTATCATCTTGCACTTCCACACAAGTAAATTCCACGTTTTATACTCTTCATTCCCAACTCTTCATTCCACTCTTACAATAGCAGAAAAACTATGTCTCAGCAGTTAAATGTATTTGAGATACTCATATAAGCACACTGAACAGCAATTACTTTTATTACATCAGAATGCCTGGTTACTTAAAAACCCTGTTTGCAAGATGATAACCATCCTGCAAGATTTCGAGCGCTGCTTCAGGCCCCCAAAGCCAATCAGCAGAAAGACAAAAGACTGATTCTTACCTGCTCAGCGAGAAGGTGTTGCTGCCTCTGTCCCATTAGGAACTGCTGCTTCTGTTGCTCCATGAGCAAGTGCTTTTGTTGCTGCTCCCTTTGCTTCTGCTGATCTATGAGCAGTTGGTGTTGCTTCATCACTGCTGCTTGCTGCTGGTTGCTGAGATAGGGCGCGCTGCTGTGGTTACCTGCCATGGACACTGTAGGAGCCGGAGCACCAACGCCGGGGCCCGGGACGGAAACAGGGACACGAGGAACATTAGGAGAAGGGTTTTGATCCTGCAGAATACAAAAAGCGACACAAGTTGCAGAAGGTTAGCTCTCCGGGCTTGACAAATGTCATGTAGTTACACAGCTGAACAAAGTCACTTTCACAGTGAAAGCTGCAAGGTATATTACTCTATATTTTGACAGAATAAAGCAGAGGGACTTTTATAAAGTATATGCAGGGAGGGGAATCACATCCTCAAGAAAAAAAAATGTCAATTACTGCTTTTTGTGAATTCATACAGCTATTTAATAAAAATTAGAATGGTTGTCATCTTTATGCAATAACTTCTCTGTTTATGAAGCTTCTGAGGGAAGAGACAAAGTGCTATACAGTTCTCACGTCAGTTAATCAAAGACACCAAAAGCCCCATTTCTCAAGCACCAGACATGAAAGTGAGAGAGTGAAGGTAGTGTCACAAGCTCCAAAACATCCAGCAAGAGACGTGTTAACTGCAATTTCACCATATTCCCAAATTACAAATCAAGCAGATGGGTACAGCTTTGCATGCTTCTAATCAGCCCAGGTACAAACAGCTCTTCAATTCCACCAGCTTCAGTTACCTTTGGTAGCAGGATTTCAAACACTTTAATTATCTTTATATAAAACACTTAAATTCTACCATTTCTGACACTACTTAATTCAGCAAGTGTTTATTCCTCTCCTCTGGAAGTTGTTTTTGATATTAACATAGTATTTAATACTTGCAAGCAAAGGGGAAGAAGGCTTATCAGTGACCAAAATGAAGTCTAAAGCATCTTTTCCAACAGTGCAATTCTACTACCTTCCCCAGAAATACCACTACAGAGTTAACCTAGTTTCATTATTTTTCTTTATAAGTGTCTGCTTTTTTTTTTAGGAGAAGAGAAATTAGGTGAAAAAAATCAATTACCACTAAGTAAAAATAACACGAAGCAATTAAGACTCGATACTGTTCTCCTTGTACCAACAAATCCATTTGAAATTTGACTGGAAATTTTTGCCATTTCCAAGCACAGTTCAACCTCAACTCTAATTACATTAACAAATATCACTTTCAATATTAGAATTTAGCTAATGAGCTAGGCTGTTGGTTTTTACTCCTTGCAGTTTCATCAGAAACATGGGCCAAATATAGGTAATGCTGTGTTGTGCAAGTATGTGCAAACTTTTGACAAATTCTCCAGAAGTGTTAATTAATATTTTTGCTATTTCAGTGCAAGGGTGCCAATGCACATGTAAGGTCACCTTCAGGGCTCTCAGCTGGGAGGGGAGAAAGGGGGGGGAGCAAAGATTTTTGTTTCCCAAATATTTTAAGGGGATTTAATTTATCTGCATCTTGTAAAACATATGTTTGTCTCTTTTATATCAGTGTGATCTCTCCCACAGATTAACCAGATATTTCTTTTACTGTCTTTTGCTTTGCCTTATTGAGGAAACATAACTAGGTAACACCTTTGCTAGAGGAGTTTTAATCCTTCTAACAGACACGTCTTCAAAAAGTCACCCAGTACGTGCATCACAGGCACAAGTCACAAAATTCCAAGTCTCTTCCCCTCCACCCACTTCACAGGTTTCGTTTGCAGGATACCTGTAATACCAGGTGCACACTGGTATTTATTGTTGCAAAATCTTTCATATATCATAAGCCAAACAAGCACAACCAACATGTCTTTACAGAAATAAATAAATAAATCTGAAGCTTATTACTTCGGCACACAAATATTACTATTAACTTGATTCTTAAAGGCAGATCTCTTCCCACGCTTCCCCTATTCCCACTGACTTAACTAGGGCAAATTCTTAGCTTTGAAAAGCCCAGAAACATCCCCCAAAACAAGCAATGCAGCTCACCCCTTTTCAAAGAAAAGCAACTCAAGACACATCTGTTTACAGCAAGCCAGCTTTGAGAGAAGTCAGGGACTGAAAAGCTGCAGAAAGGAAGGCCTCTTTGAAAAGGTTGTTTAACAGCAAGGTTTTATAAAAGTTATTTTAGGCAAAAGTTTACAAAGCATCTATTTATCTTTGCAAGTACTAATTTCTACAACGTGTGACAAAATTTGTTGCCCACAAGTACATTAAGCTGGAAATCACAAGTTACCAGCATTAGACTTGTATATTAGAAACTGTCCTCAGCAGAAAATATAGTTCTTGATTCTTTTCTCAGCTTATTGTATATTCTAATTTTCTACTTTAAAAACAAGCAGCAACTGTTTTGAAATATTACTAAGTAATCTACAGTCTGATCTTACCGATCCAACAACCTGTTGCAAAACCTTAAATCTGCTATTGAACAAAGGCAACAATAACAGCAAAGATTCAGAATATGCACCTGATTGTGAGGCAGGAGAGGTCGGTAGGTGATGTTCCCAGATTTCGGCTTCAGCAGGATCATCCCATTTTGGTCATCGCTCACGTGAGGCAGTGGTGGCTGCTGCCGTTGCTGTATGTAAGCCAGCATGGAAGTCTTGTTCTGAGCAGGTAATGTAACTCCCTGTTCACATTCCACTTTGTAATGGGAAAGAGGCTTGGTGTTTCCATAGTCTAGCATGGAGCCTTGACTACTCACAGGGTTCTGATTCAAGCTGTTTTGCTGATGGCCCAGCATGCTCACATGATAATTGCCTCCAGCTCTTGGTGAGCTTTTATTTCCCATATTAGACATCATGAGCTTCTGATTGTTGAAGTCTGTCTGGTAAACTGAAGGACTAGTGGGATTTTCCATGTTATATGGGACAGCCAGTGGACTGTGAGAAGGCCCAGACTGTTGCCAGCTGGACATCTGATTAGGTTGGTGGACTTGTGAAGCTTGTTGCTGGTTCTGCAGCATCTGGTCTCTCTTCTGCTTGGCAGCAATCTGCTGAAGTTGATGAGCAGAAGACATTTCTTTGGCACTTCCTGTGCCCTTCCCAGGTAATAGCACATTGGGGAGAGGCCTCTGGATGTTCTGAGAGTGGTTTGATGCCTGCATCATGGGCTGGTTGGGATTTTCAGTCATTGACTGACTGGAAGGTTGAAACATTGCCTGAGAACTACCAACTGCTGGAGAAGCAGCACTTACAGGCACAGAAGTAGCACCCATAAATGCTGACCCTGAAGAAGTGGATCTAACCTGTGGAGATCCCATCTGTTCCTGTTCAAAGGCTGGGGAAAACTCAGTCTTTATGTTAATATCCTGTGGCAAAGGAGTCTGTGCAGCTGAATTTGAAGAATCTGCATCCTTTTTCTCTTCAAAGTCTTCATTAAAGAGATCCTTCATGTCTTCATCAGGCACTGATCTATTAAGCTCATCAATAAGCTCCTTCCATTCTTGCTCATTAAGATTAAGATCAGGCATCAAGTTGTTCTGAGAAATAGAACCCCCTGCTCCAGCAATCATACAAGGAAGATCATCTACAGGCTCCTGCTTGAGTTCTTTGTTCAAACTCAAAGGAAACGAATCATCAGCATCACCACCTCCATTCATTTGCAAGTTGGAATCTGGAAGACACTTCTTGCTAATGCCATCTAGTCCCACTGAATGTTTCCCATTGAGTTGTAAGGTATCTGTGCTGGAAGATTTCTTATCAAGGTGATGCAGTGGAGAAACAGGGGGCATCCCATTGGAAGAACCGCTCACTCCACCAAGACCATCATCACGACGTAGTTTCTTGGACACAGAAAACACATCACCATAGCCATTCTGCTGGTCTCCATTCTGAGGGGAAGCAGCACTATCCAGCTTTCTTTTCACAGTCTCATGGAGCTGCTAAAAACAAAGAAGAAGTTATTTAATTATGTAAAAATTGTATTTTATACATTAATTATTTCTCAAAAGAACATAGTTCAACTCTAAATAAAAAGTTAAACAATTAGACCTTTGATAAGATTTGTTTTACAAGTCATCACACAAGATGACATCCTTCTTATAATCTGCTAGAAAAAACCTTAAGTACATACTGGATCAAACACAACCATCTTCCCCCCCCCAAAAAAAAAAAGGCAGACAGATAATTGGAAAACAATGAAAATTGAGATTCCTGTGAACCAGAACATATTATGCCTTCTCTTCCTCAAAATGCAAAAAACACTGAAGAATGTTAATATTCTGATTTTGCAGAACAACAACAAAAGAAAGTATTTGTTTAATGTACCTGAAGTCTAATTGTGCTGCAAGACTGCTTTATAAAGCGGTCACACGTTTAAATACTTAAAAAAAGATTACTTTTGAGATTATAATTTTTGGAGGAACTTTACGCAAGTTTCATACACAATCACGTTTTTAACACTAAGTAACCACTGTCCATTTCACACTTATCTAAACAGTAATTCAGAGTTCAATCAATTTTACCAGAGTATCTTTTTTTTTTTTTCTCCTTTCCTCCTACGCTTGCCAGCTGCTGGTCACACACAGACCTCGTAGGAGCTAGAGCACCAGGCAGCAGGTCTCACTTTCAGGGAACTCTCCTATTTGTTTCCTTGTAGTGCCACCTAGAAGCAACTAGCAGGAACAGCAAAAGGACCTCAGCTTCACAGTTTGGGACCCTTTGCTCCACGTTTCTGGCAAATCTTTCAAACATAAATTTCTTTCCATTGATCTCAAAAAAAAATCTGAAAACAATTCATGCACACACCAAAAATGGCTATAAGTTTTTCCTTCCCCCAGCTGTATTCCATGACACAAGAAGTTTTGCTTTGCCTCCCCTGGGACTGCTACACCAACACAGACAAACCTGCAGGGCACAAACACTGCTCAAATGGAGCAGTGCATTTACAGAGAGCTCCCCACTAGCTCCCCTGACCTGCACGAGATGCCTCTTCAGTCCCCAGGGGGACACGGGAGGAAAATCCCAACAAAAAAGGCATCTGTCTGGAGCTCCTGAGCTGCCCTCGTGGTTTGCTGCAAAACACTTCTCACAAATGGCAAAAAAGCCCCCAAACAAGTATGTTTATTTTAATATTACTTGCAGTCTCCATAGACAGTTCACTAACCCCTGGGGAAAACCGCCTCATTTGAGAACAAACAGGGAAACCCTCAGGATCTCAGCACTCAAGCAAAAGGTAGTATGCAGAGCCAGGCCAAATTATCAGAAGAATTTCACAGCACTTGCCTGGGCAACAACACACTTTGATTTAGGGATAGGAGGCTGTTTCATAGATAATTTTTGTTTAACATTCTACTGTTAGCTGATCTTAGGAAAAAAATCCACAGTTTAATACTTGCACAGGTAATGACAAAACATTATTTTTATCTGAGTGTTAGACTGCAGCTTCCAGGAGACCAGGATCTTTTACACTCTTCTTGGAAATAGCAGCACAATAGCGAAATCAGCAGAAGACTTGGTAAGAAGGGAGGTATATTTAAAGGGGAAGCTGGAAATCTTTTTTTTTTTTTTTTTTTTTTCCCTTAACACAAATATTAGATCTACAGCTGGAGTAGCAGATTGAAGAGTTTTTTTTTCTTCAAATATGACTTGAAAGAATACAGGAAACTAACTTTCATGAAAAAGGCAAAACAAGAACAAAGAGCAAGGGAGCTTTAACTCAATCGCAGCATTTGGCTTTCAGCAAGTTTCCTATTGTTTACTTAATATTCCAACTGGGAAAACTGAAGCTCAAGGTGGATGAGTAACTTGCCCAAGGTCATATGATGAGTCAAGCCCTCAAAGATTGGAAATGGATCCTCCTTAACTTTAAATCATTAGGAAAAACAACACTCCCTGAAAACTGACATGAGAGCCGTAAGTTTACTTTGTGCTCTGAACATTCTTCTCACAGCTCAAGCAAATTCCTACAAGAAAACAGAATATGCCCTCACTGCAGGCACTGCTGTAATCATAATTCATGTAGACAACTCAAGCCAACCAGGATTTTGCTAGAATTACAGCTGCAGTTGCACATAGTTCATCATGATCTGCAAAATCCACCTACGCTGCTCAACAAGTATTCCAGCAATTAAGCTATGCAAAGGTCTTTGATGCTGCACCTACAGCACTTGCAATATATACAGCTAACTAGTCTAAGAGGAACCCATTCGGGCTGACAACCTGCACTTACTATAAAGATACAGACCCCAATATCCATCACACGCTCTCTCTTTCTCTGAAATCCTAGGAGCATTCAAATCTGTGTGGGCATCAGCGGCCTCCATAATGCTGATTCTGAACCGAGGGGCATCAGTCTTTCTAAACTAAGTCATTCTTAGAGGGGAAAAAAATTAAAGAAAAACTTTCATCATCAGCGAGGTAAAAATTTAGGATGACTGCCTCCAACCTTGCTTTACTCAGCCTAAGATCATCTGGAAGATATCCTAGCTTACAAGAGAACCAATACATTGAGATAGAAGACAATCTGCTTATCTGTACGAGGAGAGATCAAACCCAGTTTTTAACAGCACATTTGACATCTGAAATTTAGAAGCTATTTTCCATCTGCATTTACATGCACTAGTTCATTTTTCACATTAAAAAACAAAAGCAAAAAGTGTACCCGAGCACAGCAGCAATACCTCTGTATTGAGGCTTGTGCCACTACAGTTACACTGCCAGCTACCTTAAAACTAACCTACAAACTACCGAGGAATAGAGCGGCCCATTCTCCTTCTTTCCCCCAAGACAGTGCTACAAAAATTTGCAGAAGTTCCTTCTCCTCTGCCAAGGGAAGGACATCCCGATACTTTCTGTTTATTCCTTTTTAAGTGAGTGATAAAACCTGAAATTCTCACAACATACTCATACAACTGTTCTGCAAATACAGTTGTACTGCAAATTACTGCAAATACTGCAACCTTCTGCAATACTGCAAATAACTCACCCTTCTCTTGAAAGGTACCATTCCTTCCATACCAACTCAGCTCTCAACTTCTAAACAGAAAAAAAAAACTTTTCAAATACAATTCTTGTGCTTTGCCTGGCTCTATCTAAAGCTAGTTTTTGAGGAAAAATAGCAAGGAGATTGAGAGATACAAGCCAGATAACAAACCATGAGCATATCAAGCAGCCTCAGCAGAGTTCTCATGGCAAGAAAAACCTGTTCTCACCTGATGAAACTCAAAAAAAGTAGAAACACGGGGGAGGTGGGGGGGGGAATCAATCACTACTAGACTATTTTTTATTTTATTTTTTTTTTTTAAAGTTTGAAGCTTTTTGTCTACCATCCTTTTGTTAGGTATGGGGCCCTCCGATATGCTGCTCACAGTTTTCTTAGTAGGATCAATGTTTGTAACGCTACACAAGGGATGTCCAACACAAACAGGGCCCAATCGCATAATGCATGCTATACATAATTGGGGCATAAAAGCAAGATGCAGAGATGCACCCATGCCTTGTCACATGACAGGGTTTTCACCAGGCTCCTACAAACAGGCAGCATGGCCTAGGTATGTGAATTATTCTACAAAGATTTAGGCAAACTCTGCCTTAAACCCACCAGGTTTACCCCAAGGAGCTGCACCTACGCTGCAGTCTCACTGCACAGACCAGCTGTCAAATTTCATAAAAACTGGCCACAAATTAACATGGAAGCCAAAGAACGAGAACTAGGGAAAGATTTAAAACTTGATCTCCAGGTTTTCTATTAGGAAATCCCCTGACGGAGGTCCAAAACTCAGAAGGCAAAACTCAGAAAGCAGCAATCCCCTCCCATACTCCTACTGTGCTAGGAGATGAGGGGAAAGGGTCACTTAAATCAAGAGTTCACTTACTACTAATAATGTGAAATCAACATTTCAAGGTGTTAGAACATAACAACATGAAATGCTATTTCACGTTACTTTCTAGAAAGCATGAAATATTTCAAACAGTAGCATTTTAAACAACAAAAGATGGTTGACTCAGACTACATTTCTGAAAGTCCAATGATTTGATATACTTTGAAACTTGTAACTGAAGGCAGAAACAACTACAAAAACTGCTCAATTTCTGTGGAAAAAAAAAAACTAATAAAATTATAGTACCAAAACTTAAAACTCGTCTTTTATATTGCATTTTTTGCTGTTGTCCTTAAAGTATCTGTCCTTAAAGTAACAAAGCATGCTTAAAGGATTTAGAAGACTCCCCTCCCCCCCCCATTTTATTCCAAATAAGTTTATCATTTCAGGCTTAGAATTAAGTTATGTCTACAAGGATTTGTTGTGAAATACCACCAAGAAAAATGTAGTGTTGATCATTTTTGAAAGGAACAAATGCTGCACTAATCTCCAAATACAGTTTAAAAAAAAAAATAGTTACTACTCTGCCTTCCAGCCTGGATACCTGGAAGGGGAAGCTAAACTAGAATATATTGGGTTTTTGTCAGTGGAAGTGCCGGAAAAGCTCCCATGGAACAAAGCTCCCAAGAGCAGCCCCTGTAGAGACACAGTCTCCTCTCTTGCCTGCCCAAGGACAAGAACAAAGATGACAACATCTGGACCTGGAACAATGATGCAATAATATATGCGTATAGGATAGGAATCATTAGGCAGTTTGACTGTATGGTACACTAGGAACTCCCCATTTCCTGAGCACCCATCTCCAGCTTCCAAAGTCACACTCTCCTTGCAAGGAAAGCAATTTCTTACCAACTGTGTTGCTGCATCCCAGCATGTTGTCAGAACCAAACTGCTGGACTAATTTTAATTTTGACTTTTACTTTAATTCCAGAAGACTTCTGGATTTGGGTGCCTGCCTGCTGGAGTGAAGAAGGGCTGGATATGCGTGTCTATAAATATCCCAGCCTGCATTAGTCACAAGGGGCAGCTTCTGCTACAGGAATTGTTCTGCTGAATCAAAAAAAAAAAAAAAAAAAAGAGCAGAGCCTTCAGCTGCAATGCCGGATCCTCCACCTCACTTGAACTTGTAAAGCAGCAGCAGAGCAGTCACTCCCAGATCGTTACAATTTAGGAAACATCGCTGCATGTCTAACTAATCTTGTAAGGGAAACGTATCAAACATGCAACAATACCTCGCACAGAACTAAAGGGAGACAAAGAAAAACCTGTCTGAGTTGTTGGGCAACAAACTATCAGACTTGTCAGCAAAAACAAACAATGGTGGCAAGACTACAACTGCACTATAGTTATGTATAAATAATGTGGAAATAATTTGCTATTTTTGTGGTAAAACATAATTTCACAATTTTACACCCATGTACCACAGCTCGCACAAAAATCAGATCTGCAGAACTGTTACGCACCAATCTGAGTTCTGTTAGCAGAATGTTTTTAGCACTTGTCTTTACAATCCAGGCAATATTTCTTTATATTTATTACCTAGGGTTTTGAAACCAAGACACACATTTCTCCACTTTCCTCTGGGTTAAGCTTACTTTAAAACTGTTTCCTGGGTGCCTCTGCTCAGCTAAGGTTAATCAGAACTTAGCTATTGTCACTATAAAGACTTCTGTCGCTCCCAAGTAAATCCTTGGTTACTAAAGCTCTTCAGTTTTAGCACAAGGCACTCCCAAGACAGGCCGCTCACTAGATCTCCCTGCCTGTTCCAGAAATAGTCTGTGGTTTTGTGGCAGTCCTAGACAAAGCAAACTCTCTACACAACGACTGTTCACAGGTGAAAAAACAGTAAGAAACATGGAGCAGCTCTCTTACCAAGAGCCCACATAACAAATCAAGCAGCAACAAGGCAGATCTTAACTCTGCTTCTTCACGTGGCAAGAAAATACTTTCTGCTCAGCTCAGTATTAGACTATATTATAACCTATCCAGAAGGAAGCCCACCTTTCTGGTGTACAGAGCTTAAACTTATGAAGTATTAAAATGAACTTTCTCAAAACTGAATCTGGCAAAGAGGAGAAAATGTGCTAGATGACAAGCCCTTTCTCTTTCCAACTCCTGTTTCTCAAAAATGTAAGATTAGAACAAGGGACAAAACAACACTAAACATGATCTGTTTTGAACATAGTCGCAATAATGTAATCTTAAAGAAAAACACGAAGCACATTCTGTTTTTTTCCATTTTCCATTAAATAAAGGTCTCGAGTTCTCTGTGGGTTTTTTTTGTTTTGCTTTGATCCTTTGTTTTTTTAAAAGGGGAAGCTGAAGGGTTTTTTTTATTTTTCTGCCACCAAATGAAGAGCAGGATTACCTGCTGCACCAATCACCCAGGGTACTTCTGTACCAACAGCGTATTCTCTTGGTTTCTGCATACTCAAATTCCAGCACTACCGAGCAGGAAAACACAGGATGAAGCTGTCTCTTCTGTTTGGAACTCTAATCCATCCAGTTGCAGGAGCAAAAAGACAGAAAAGACTGCTGGGAGAAAACTTCCATTTGGGCCATACGAAACATCATATACATGCTGGGAGGGAAGTGACAGCGCTCATCCTGTCGCGCAGCTACGCGGAAGCCGCCGAGCGCAGCGCCCGGGAGCGCTGTGCACCGCGCACACCTGCTGCAAGGGCAGCCCCAGGGCTCCTGCTGCCAGCCGTCAGACACAGGACAATTTGGCAGCTCACATCTCCTTATTGACATGGGCTCCTTGCTCTTTGAAAGACCAAAATAAGGGCTTCATTAGCTTTCAATACAGAGCATGAGCTTGTAAGAGAAGATTCTTATGGAGCTCTTGATCATAACAGCAGCTACAGTGCTATTGTAACAGTATTATACCAACAGTATGTTGGTATAATGCATGTTTAATTGTCCTAGGCACATTCTTTTCAAAGAAATGTGTCCAGGATATTTTAAAAAGAAGATAACTCGGGTGGTAATCCAAAAATTTACTGGACACTGTAAACCATATCCACATCCTTCCCCCAAACAGCACATGCTTTGTCTTGATAACAGTTACAGGATTGCTGGAGGCAAAACATCAACTTCTAGCTTAGAGAGGAACCCTTTAGGCTAAAGGGATGAAACGAGCAGCAGAGGTTTCTTTCTTTCTTTTTTTTTTTTTTTTCTCTCCTCCCTCCTCCAAAAACTTGAATTACTAAATAAACCAGCTTTATACAATAGTAATGATGATGAATCAGCAGCTGCAATTAAACCTGCAGTCATGTAGCCTAGCAAGGAAGGGGTAGGCCAGCACGAGGAAGAGTCATTCACACACTAAAACCCTCTTCTGTTGTGCAAATTGGCCACTGGCATCAGCTTCCTGCTCAAGAAGGGCTTCCCCAGATGTGCACTCTATTTCAAAACCACATTGCTTTTGAGAATCCTCATTATGATGGATGCTAATTAAATCAGATCCACATCCAAAGTCATTGGGAAGAAATGCCACCAATGAACCAACATCATATTTTAGAGAATCAGTCAATATGAAGGAGTGTGATGGCAGCTAAAGCAACAGGATTTGACATGTTAAAGAGCTCTGCCTGTGTGTAACAAAAATACACATTATTAACAGTTAGAGGCTCATGCACCCAAAAAAAAAAAAAAAAAAAGCCCAGGAAGGAAACAAACAGAAATCCCATCAAGTCTTTGGACAACAGGACACGAGTTTGAGCCATCAGAGCTCTGACACAAATTGACATTCAAGATCAGCCCACAGAATCACTGTACTCTTTCTCCAAGACTTAAACCTATCGTACGTGTGCTCTAACTGTATCACAAGGATTTTGGTCTTCAAAAAGTCTGCGCATCCTAGATTCTCATATGTACGTTAACAAGACTATGAATATGAACAGGCAAATATCACATTCACTCCATGCTGTCTACGTTATAAACCACATACCTGCCTATCTAGCACCAGGTACACTGAAGCTGACAGGGTGTCCCCTCTCATGCACAGCACAACAGCACAGTACAGCAGCAAGTTCAACAGTGATGCTATTTTAAAACCTGCAGCCAACTGAGGTCCAAGAGAGCAGGGAATCACAGCCTCCCTTCTCATCTAACTTGACCACGCTTGCTCAAAAATTCAAAACACAGACCATCATAAAAGCATGATTTGACATATATATTAACTTGAAAATATACCATATTAATGCCAGCATCACATTTTAAAGGCACGTGAAGTAGCATGGTGGCAGTTTAAGCACAGGATTTGACATGTTGAAGAGCTCTGAATATGTGTAATAAAAAAACCACATTAATAAAGTCCTAGAGCCCACACAAATGTTTAGAGAGAGAGGCGAAAAAAAAAAAAAAAAAAAAAAAAAGCTTAGAGAATGGGGTACGGAAAAGAGAACTGTATCATTTTCAAGCAGGTCCCCACACAGAAATATCTATTTTTGTGAAAGGCTGTAGGTGCCTTTAAGCAGTTATCCTACTAACCTACATTACTGACACATTAGTACAGCACAGTATATTTCAAGGACTTGAGGTAGAGTTAAGCAATAACTACCCTGATATACAAACACAGTTGTATGAATATATCCTGACAACCAGAAATGCTAGCGAAGCCAGAGAAACATTAAGGTTTTGAGTTAAGCCAGTTCTTTTAAATGGGTGGAGTGGGATTCCCACAGTGTTCACACCCACTAGAGAGCGGCAAATAAGCAGCTGCCCGGCCAACACCACTCCAAGGAAATTCTTCCCAACAGGCAGCAAAATTATGGGAGATATAGCTA
>VZSV01000015.1:9225456-9239005 GCA_013398735.1 Nothocercus julius
CGGGCGGGCGCCGAGCCCCCGCTCCCCATTGTTATCCGCGCCGCCGCCATCTTGAAATTGTTTTTCCCCTCAAGAGCCGAGTTGAGGATAAAGGGGCGGAGCTTCCTGGGTGGCGGGCGACGTCACGGGCACGTTGCGCGTCACGAGCGCTGAGCGACGCGATGACCAGCCAATAGGAGGCGGGCGAGGCGCAGAGGCGGGAGCCCGCAGGATGCGGCCGGGGGCGCATTTAAAAGGCAGGGGGCGGAAGAGGGAAGGGGCGGGGCGCAGCTCAGCGGGGGCGGGGCCTTACTGAGTGACGGGCACAGGCCCCGCCCCGCACTGAGGGGACGGGAAGAGCCCCGCACCGAGCGCCGCGGAGGCCGCGGGGCCTCCTGCGCCCCGCGCCGCCCTCCACCTGCACCGCTACGCTCACGGCCCCCTTGCTCCAGGCTCGGTCTCATCCCTTCAGTTCCAAACAAAGCCGAATATAATTAACGAAGAAGAGTTAGGCACTTCAAACTGACAAGAAAGCCACAGCACTTTTAAGTTTCTTTATTAATTTTACATCATAATTTATTCGGTTTTTAATATATGCATACTGCATCTACAGTTACCTTTCTGGAATGGACAGGTCTTTTGCACAAAAGAAGTCACAGTGCTGGTTCAGGAGCACTACAAGGTTGTTTCTGGAGCCTCGAGGCAATACTGGTAATTACAGATCAAGGAGGAAGGCCGGAGGTACCGAGACTTGTCACGAGCCCCACACGCATCACTACCAGCTAAACTGAGCACTGCTGGGGAGGAAGGAGCAGAGAGCAAGAGACAACCAACAGCCACGGCCCGCAACGGCACTGCGAGCCCTGGGCACCTGCAAGGAACCCACGTGAACACAGGCACTCAGCGCCATTTCACAGCCCACGCAACTGAGCTGTGCTAACTCCATGTTTACCATCAGAGCTGCAGGGCCAGTTCACATTCACTTATATTTCTAGAGGAGGTTAGTGGGTTAGCTACATCTGCACTAACTCCCAGCAGTGAGGGGAAAAAAAAAACTCTCCAGCATTTCTAATAGCCTCAGTGCCAGTAACTGCCTATAAACACTCATGTATGTTTGCTCCATCTTGAGCAATCTCAGAAGAAACTCCCTTCCTCACTCTGCTCCTCAGAAAGAGCAAGTTCAGGTTCTGCAGTCCATCCTCTCCAACAGCTGCAGTCCCATCAAACCCACCCTCAGGGACCCAAGGGTGTCTCAAACCTAGGTTACAGGAGCAGCTAAGCAAGAGCTACAGTACTTGGAAAACACAGCCATGCTTTACAGGCCTCCTTTATACAGAAGGAGCATGCTACTTTTTCCTCCAAGGCTTTTTTTTTTTTTTAAAATAATAATAAAAAAAGAATAGCCATTCTAATCTTAAATTGAGTGACCCAAGTGAGAATGCAGGATAAGAAGTAACATTTAAGTTGTCTATCTGCTCTGGAAAGTCTTCATTTATTGTTGTGATTACTCAAGAAGCATACACTAAGGTATCAAAAAAGCCATAACATGCAGACAGGAGACCTTTCCAGGAGATCTAGCAGAAGCAAATGTAGATTTACAGGTAGCTTTAGTATAACACTACTTAAAAGCTGATAGCAGATCTTAAATTTGTTTTTGATGCTTTGAAAGAACATGTATGCACAAGAACTGTCCAGGAATTTAAGGCAATTTGCATATTAAGATCAAAAATACCGATTAGAACAACAGCTTTATGTTGTGCTCAGAAGTGTTAGCTGGCTTCAAACTATATTTACTTCATCTCAAAGGACTGAGAGTCATAAAAAGCAGCTGCTCCTTGATAAAAATACAGTCCTGAAAACAAGCTAGTAGCAATGCTTAGGCTATGACATCTTCCATGTCAGAGTATAAGCTATTTTGGCAGTAAGGAGCAGTATCTACCAGGTGCTCAACAAGCAGAGGCATTCTAAACATGCAATAGCTCCCAACACAAGTTGGAAATTACTTCTAGTATCTTGCTTACAATGGTTTCTTTGCACACTGCAAAAAGAGCAAGAAAACCTGCTAAGTTTTTGTGATCTTTAGTATTTCCAACATAACAGCTAAGGGACACAACATAGGAACAGGCAGCAAGAGTTGTAAAAAAAAAAAAAAAAAAAAAAAAAAAATCCAAAATTTTTTTAGTAATTGGTTAGATTTTCTGCAAGGTAATTAGAACACTCTCCTCCCCCGCTCCTGGGAGTTATTTCCCACAGGATACCTATGACCTACCCCCAAACAACACTGGAGTGTTTATATTCAGTGCAAGAAAAGTAATTTCAGGACATTTAATTCACTCTGAACAAAGGCAAAAGCTTATCTATATAGACATCCAAACTGCAACATATTTGGTACAGTGTAATGAAGTTACATAGATTTAACCCTCAGAGGTATGCTCTTGTAGTGATCACCTGCATTCCACAAAAAAAAAAAAGTGTTTGAAACAGTATAATATTGTAGACTCAACACTTAAAAAAAAATTTATTCATCTGGAATTGGAACTCCCTAACATTCACAATATAATTTAGGATGCATTTGTTACATGAATAGAAGATAAAAAGTACTTGAACAGTTTCACATACCAGTTAAGAGATTCCACATGCTCCTTCCCCATCTACAAAATACTGACATCTCATTTTTGGTTTTTTATTTTTTATTTTTTTCCTTAGATATTCATTTTGACTTGTGTATCTGCCCACCCCTCCTGTTTCTATAGGAGCAGACATACAGTGATAGCAGTGAGAGGATATGGGACACTGTCCTATCCAGTGCTTAGACCCTGGAAAGGAGTGGACCTAGCTATAAAGTTTGACAATGAGCAGAACATGAAGCACTTTTCAGCAATTGAGGCAAAGCTGCACTTGGGGAGGGGGGGAAGCTGTACAGTTACAGGGAAAGGAGAGCATCAGTGACCGAACAGAGGGGAAAGGATAAATAGTCTAAATATCCCAATAACTCTTCAGCTTTTGAGAAGAGTTCAAGGACTAACAAAAATCCAATTTCTGCGGGATTAAATGCCACATTAAGATGACCTACTCCAAATCCTAGATCATTTGTTAACACTAAGTCGGCTTTAGCCACGGACAATGCTCATATTCCATAAGACCGGTTAGCCCCTTCCTTCCACCCCTTCCTCTTCCCCTCCCTCGCAGAAGAACCAAGTTGATTATGAAGTTTAGCAAGTAATTTTCCCACACATCCCATCAGTTTTTTTTTTCCTCTTTGAGGGAAAAGGAGTGTCAACTACATCAACCACCTTGAGCATAATTATCAAATTTTAAGGGATATAAAGACACCGGTGCATTTAGGAATTTACATGTCTGTAAAAAAAACTAGTTATAAAACTGCATTTAACACCTAGCATTTTCAAGATTTTTCATTGTTATTTTTTACTAATTAATATATTAAATTAAGCCATGGTTTGAGACTGTCGAAGTTCTACTAATCTACTAAAAAACAGACAGAGTATTTAAAACCAAAATGAAAAAGGTTAGTTATGTTACATTCCAAAATCCACAGCCCATTATATTAAATGCATTCTTTCTACAGGAATGATGTTTTAAAACAGATGATTGCAAAGATTTTACTGCTAGACACTCCATTACATTGGATAGTGTAACTGGAACCTGTGGATGGCGAGATCTTGAGGTCTGTCCAAGTTTCAATGTAAGGTGTCCAAGGTCCTCTCCCAGAACAGAGTTTGAAAAAAAATTACAGATCAAGTTCTTAGGATTTTTTTTTTTCCTTTTAACTTTTTTTTTTCTTCAATCTCTTCTTGGCTTTCTGTTTCTGGGTGATCTATTCACAGTCTCCTCCTCCTGCAAGAAAGTCATTTGTGTCAGCATCAAGGAGATCTAATCCAAGACTGCTTTTAAAGAGAGATTAAGAGGGGAGGGGGAAAACAAAAATAAATCTACACGCCACTTGAATTCTAATGCAGAAATCAAAGTAGCTTCTCAAAGGACCTACTGCTGTTATTCCTCCTCCCTTCCTTTCCATACAAGTAGACACAGGAATCCTCCACCTTCATAGTGGATGCCCATTATTTGCTAAGTGTTTAACAGCTTCCACTGCTGTAAGAATCTCTTTAACTTCAGATTACGGTACACTCCACCCCTTTTTAGGTTAGCCATTATGCCAGGACAGAACTCTTAAAGGTCACATCCTGACTGTTTACAAAGCAAAACAAGCTTTTCACCTCTGGAAAGCCGTCTGCACCACAGTCCCACTCCTCTCAATACAGGCACTTGGGCAGGGCCTCAGCAGGCCTTCTTGCTAGGCTTAAGCTGGACAAAGTAATTCCCCTTCCGCAAGGCAATTGAATTCTGTTTCTAAACTGGGGAGGGGGTGTACCCTGCCAGTGGGAACAGTATCACACAAGCCAGGTTAAGATTTCAGTAAGGCTGTGTAAGTTTTATACTGATTTAAGAACAATCCAGAAAATTTACTTCAAAGATTAAATGTTTTTACCTCTGATGCATGTTTCCTGTCTTCTTCCTCCTCCTCTTCTTCCTCCTCCTCCTCTTGACTAGCACTTCCTATATCAGCATCACTTTTCTGCTTCTCTTCTAAAGAAAAGAAGAGTCTCATTCATTCTCTTTCCTTAATATTAATGGCATTAAGCTACTGAATTGACAATATGCACCAATTCTGTTGGCTTATTATTCTAGATAGGAAATTCAAACGGCCCTAAAGATCATCTTGTTTGTCTACCTGGCTTTTCATCATTTGTTTCTTCTTCTTCCTCCTCCTCCTCCTCTTTGTCCCCCTTGTCTTTTTCTTCCTCTTTTTCCTCATTCATCACATCAGGTTGAGGAGCATCTGTCTTTTTGTATTCTGCAGCACTTGTCTGCTTCTGGAAAAAAGTCATTTTTTTGTGAAGTTAGGACATGTTAAGTTGAGTATCTTTAAGTATTCTGCTTCGTACTACCAAAGGAAACACATACCTTCCCAGAGCAGCAGAAAAGGACAACAAGGAACACCGGCAAAGCCACAGTGAGGATGTAGACTACCCAAAGCCAGGGACGTTCTTCAGCAGCTGCCATCATCTGACCCACAACTCCAGGCTGTAAAATAAAATGAACTGTCAAAATTCATCCTATACAGCACAGTTTCTGTTTAGTTTCTGTTAATGGCTACACTGATTTCCAATAGGGTTTACACATCTTTGGACATAACTATTTCATACCTCAAACCTTAAAGCTAACCAACACAAGTATTTCTCCATAGTCTATAAACTAAAAGCTAGAATAATGGCTTAAATTAGCAGCACAGTTGGCATGAGCAAAGCCTCATAAAAAAAGTCCTCAGTGTCAACAAGTGTCACAGTACAATTAAAACTGAGGTTCCAATGGAGTTTACCATAATCTCTAGCCTTGCTACATATGCACGCAGAAATGTTTTGGTTGAAATTATGGGAGAAAAGCAATACTCCTACTGTTCAAGTCAGCAGCAGACAACTAAGCCTTTGTTTCTCACCTCAGCAGCACCATCAGCTGCTTTTTTCAGTCCCCATCCATCATTGGCCCATTCATCAGCCACAGCTCTCTCAGTACAGATGATAAAATTGTCAAAAAAGATGTCAGAAGTCATTGACCATAGCTCAAGCCCCACAGCACTAAAGGGAGTCATCTTGAAAGGCTCCAAATCTTCAAAGAAATCTGGATTTGGGATCTTCCTGGGTTTCCATATTCCCTAGGAAAGACAGATATTCCACCATTACCTATTACCATAAAGTTTGCACTTCAGTTTTCATCCCACTTTGAACTAGAGAGACTAATCCACTCTCCATGTGCCAATGCAGTGTTTAATGAGTGCTGATCTTCATGTCCTAGGAATTGGTTTGGACTACAAAAGCATGAAGCTTAGTGAGAAAGCAGTTTGAACTGCTGCTGCTGATAGGCTAGCTAGACCTGCAGAAATCAAGTTATTCTGCTTTTTAGCAGAGAACTGCTGCAGCAGTCAACAATTTACCCAATCAACAAAACCAACCTGATAGTTCACGTTATCAATCATAGGAGGCTTCCATTTGCCTTTGTAGTTCGGATTGTCGATCATAGGTCGCTGCCAGGTACCACAGCCAGGGGCTGATTCGCATTTGGGATTTGCAATCTGAGGTGCCTCCCATTCACCATCCATATCCTCATCCCTGAAAACAAAATTTCAGTTTTGAAGTTTGTCCCTTGTATTTATACAGAGTAAGACTTATATGACCTCTGGGAAAATTACATTCCTAGAGTAAAATGGAGATACTGAAACTCAACATAGCACAGGCCATCAGATACGGACACTGCAGGGGAAACACCACAAAGTCAAAAGAGCCAGTCATGGATAAGAGCTTCTTTCAAGCACTGTACAACTGCAAAATGACTGCTCCTGTCCCATTCGGCTTACAATCTTCAAAACAAGAGTTGATGAGTGGACATAGAAGAAAGCAAGACTGTGGGATTACTTAGATCAACTCTGTCTTCTACCTTTGAAGCAAGAAAGTCCAAGTAATAGCTTTGTTAGGGAGCAACAATAGATGAGGTTTTTTTTTCCCCCTCTCTTTTTTTTTTTTTTCTTTTAATAGCTGTGAAGCCCTGCGAGCAAGCCACAAAGTATCTGCTGTCAGGTACAAAGTGTAGTCAACCTACCAATCCTCTGGTTTCTCAGCATCAGGGTCTGCTACATATTCTGGCTCATCATCCAGCCAACCCTCTGGTTTCACAGCATTTTCATCAGGAATCTTTGCAGGAGCATCTTCATCCCTTCAAGATAGCATATTATATATTAACACATATTTTAACCTCACTATATGATTCTATGTACTCTGAACAAGCTAACTGCTACCAGTCAGCTTCATTTTAGACATTTAAGTGCAGCATCATGATTTAAGAATGGAGCTGCTTTGCTATCTACATTACACAGATGTTGCCTCATGGCTCAAGTCTATGGTCCATCGAGTATAGAATCAAGGCAGAAAAATCAGTGTAGGTTTCTGATTTAGGTTGTCAAATGTTTCACTCTAACCAATTATACAAGCTATAAGCATCCTATACTTTCAGCAAGTTATCATTTAAGCCAAGCCAGGACGAAAATATCAGATAGTTTAAACATTTCTGAAAATTTCCTGTGGTAACAGATAGTAAACAGTATTTCTTACAGAACAGAGATCCTGTCTGCCTTCACCTACCAATATGGTAGTTCACCTGCCTAAACTACCTGTGTTTTGATTACAAGGATGAGGTTCAGTACCTTCTGCAAGTCATCCCAGCAGAAATTTTTGATAAGAACCAAATTCTGAAGCCAAGGCCCGCTGCAGTTCAACACCTCAAACAACCTACCAATCATCTGGTTTAACAGCATCTGGGTCTGGAATTTTTGGTCTCTCATCCCAGTCCTCCGGCTTCTGGTCATTTGGGTCCTCAATCTCCCGTGGTGGATTCACAGGAGGGGTCATATCATTTAATAAATTCCCACTGTTGACAACCGCTTGATCAACCAGTATTTCAAAACTATTATCAGGATTCAAGACTGGAATAAAAAAGCCAGTGTACATTTGCATTAACGTATTTATAGATGCACAGTATCTCAAAAAGTACCATTCATCCTCACTGTACAACGTGAATTTCAGCAAGCAATCTAAGCTACCATCTACTCAGAAATTGTTCTTAAATGTTGTTAATAACCCTTTTCCTTAAGTTTGATTATAAATAATGATTATATACCACATCTCATCTTATGAGAGAAAGAATCTGCTGCAGGAATCCTACTAATAGTTTGCTGAAGGCAGAGATTTATTAATTACCAGAGCACTTTGACAAGTTTGACATAGTAACTTTCTTTAATATTAAAAAAGGTATTTGCACCCATCTCCTTAAGAATAATTCTCCTGTATGTATTCATAATCTTACTATTACACAATTTTAAATTAATAATAGTAATAATAAATAAATAAAACAAAAATAACATTATATAAATATATAATATATAATAAAACAAATACTAAAAATTAACAAAATAATAAATTAATAATAATAAATTAATATTACACAATAAATAAGTCTTTTTTATTCCTTTATGCATTGCTGTCTTCGCAATAAGAAGAGTCAGAGATCTTTTGAGTACTCCTCAGAAGTTTTCAGTCATACCTAAAAACTGGTCAGCAGACCAGATACTGTGCTTCAAGAACTAATTCTGTAGTTGCAATACAGTAGTACAGCCTCCTCTCCACCTGAGTTAAGCTATCCAAACCTAAATACAGAACTAACCAGCTAAAAATAGAAACTGCACAAAGCTGACTTTAAAAATTAAGCCCCAAAGCCATTGTTTCCAAAGAATGGAAGTCTCCTGGGAGATGAAATCACTACTGCTATTTCTCTCCAAGTCTAAAGCCTAGTTTACACAAAGTTACGTACACAGTATTCAATTACTTTAGGTATGCTGCTTATGATTTTGGATATACTCCACATATCAAGTTATTCATGACTGCTAATAAAGTTTTAAGTTTAAGGTCTCCTGACTTTTCTTACATGAGTCAAGATTTCTCATAAGGAAAAAGTATGCCCTTGTATGTAGCAAGGACAGTTTTTGCATCCAAAGTTTAAAACTGTTTAACTGTATGAGATGTTGACTAGCATATTCAGTTGCTCATTTGGATAATCTCATTTTTTGATTCCAATAAGATAGTACTAGCTAATAAACAAGCAGAGTTAATAGTCACCATACCAAGTGTGTAAAGGTGGGTCTTCTTATCAGTAAAGTAGTTCTTCAGGTCTGCATCAGGACGCTTTGCATGCTTCTCCTCATATTTACCAGTCTTTGGGTTCTTGTGCCGGAAGATGAAATGCAACTTGTAGTCCTCTCCACATTTATCAGGGCCAAACATGATTGTGTATGGAGTTTTGTCATGGAATTGATCCTTTCAAACAATACAAAACTTGAGTTGAAGTGAATTCAAAGTACTGAAGTTAAGCTATTGACCACTATAGGAACCTCTAACTTATTAGAAAGTTATGCAACTTATATTACAAACCAGCAATGTATCACACTAAAGCTTGTATCACAGCTATATGCCTTAAAAATCTAAGGCCAGAACTATACAGCTTGACTTTGCATCTTCGGTCTCCTTTTTCCTGATTGAAAAATTAATGGCTGTTCAAGAGTTATCAACAAAATGCACTTAAATTATAGTTATCGTTAAATATCAATGTATCTATCTCTACATTATGAAGGAAATTAAAAGCTATCAGTAAAGAACTACTACAATACTGGTAATGAGTGGTTAGCTTATCCAGCAATTTTATTTCACATGGGTAGATAAGCACTGGAAGTGAACTGATATGTATTGGGTTTACAGAGTTACATATGAGCTAGCCTCAATTTATGAGTTAACCAGGCAAAATGCCACCTTTTAACACTGCAAGCAAGTCTATTTGTTCTTGCTAATGTTATTTTGATATTCAATGTACATAAAAGTGGTTAAGACAGCCACTTGGGCTAGGCTATATAATATATTGGACTATATAATATTCTGTTGAATTTGACATCTGCATTGGTAATGCAACTCCAATGAGATAGAGGGAAAGAAGAATGGTAAGGGACTTGATAGAAAGTCTAGAAACATGGCTAAACAAAAGCTATGGGCTATACACAAACCTACAACAAGGCGACCATGCAGTTAACTGACTGAACAGACTAAAATATTTAGAATGGGTATGGATTGAGGAACAATTGCAAATCACTCTTCTCAGGAAATAAGCATTAACTGTACTTTTAAGTCATTGCAGAAGGACTGCATTCAAGGGTCATTGACAAAGCACGCCTCCTATGAGCAGCTTAACATAGGCATCAGCAAGGCCAATCTTTAACAGAACTGTTTTTTCTTTTTATATCATACTCAGTACCTCACAACTGACCTTAGATGCCAAAGTCAAGATAACAAATGTAAGGATACTTTAGTTATTGGCATTAGTTTGTTTTGTAAGATAATACATTAAATTTTCCTTCTGGGCAGTGCTTCCTATGCAAGTCTACCTATCTACACTGGCTACTTCATAAAATACCTTGTTTTTGGTCCTAGAACATGAAGAAATCAGAAGTGATGCAGACTTCAGCAAACAAAAAACAAACACACACACCAACCCACACACCCACAGGCCAAAATGTTTCACTACTAAGAAACTCAGACCTCACACAAGTTCAAACATTCTTAAATATTCATCTTCTCCAAACAGTGAGAAAATACTGAGAGGAAAGTATATTGGAGATCAGGCCCTAAATATGCACCACTTTACTGAAGGTGTTTCTTTAGAAAGAAGCTGAAGGCAAAAAGCTTATTTTCATGGCATAATACTCAAAGTAGCAGCATCACTCACCAAGTTCAATTCAGGGGTTTTTGAAAGCAATTTCACATAGGCCCCACCACACTCTATTCCATTTTGGAAGTTTACTTCATACCTAGTTTTAGTTTTGGGCAGAAGTGGAGAATGTGTTATACATGAGGGAGAAAGTCACTTTCATAATTCACAGCAATACTTTCCAAGCATGGATTCAAAATAGCACTGTTCAGTTGCTGTTTGCCTCATGTCACATGTCCAATTAGTTCACAAAAATTCTACACATTGAACAGATATTCACAAGGGTCTAAGAAACAACAGGAACTAAAAACTTAGAAGACTTAACCTGAGAGGAAAAATTAAAGGAATTGAGTGCTGGTCCAGAAGATTATAATTTAGAAAGAAATATAATCTAGAAGATTATAATTCAGAAAAGCACTGTTTCGCATGTAATAGACTGCAATACAGTTTAAGGCAAAGCAAATATTTTCCCCAAAACCAATAGGGCACACAAAGACAACCCAATGTGCTGGATGACTAAAACCAGAACAATCAGTTCCTAGGAAAAGCCCTGCAGGGTTGTAAGCATACAACACAATACTTAGGGATACCCAGGAGCCTGAAAAAGCCAAGATATGTGTCAGAAGTAGGCTAACTATGCTTGAAACTCTCTCAATGCCAGCAGCTGTGATGGGTGACCATTTAAGTTTTATTTTTAGCACTGTAGCCAAAACTAAGCAGCCATGCAAAGCAAAATGACTAATTCATCATATTAAACAAATACGGCAGTTTACTCTCTTTACAAGTAAAGTCGGTCATATCCTACACTTCAACTCTTCTTACTGAAAGATTTTTCTCTTGCTAGTCTAAGATGCCCCCAAGTAGATTCTTCTACATCAGTTATGGCCCTACAGATCTAGGCAAGCTGTTCCTCTTCCATGTCAAATGAACTAAAACAAAGGAAGGAAGGAACAACTGCATCTTTACCACTTTGCACAATCCACCTTGGAAAGTAGGGACAGTTTACTAAATGCACCAATTTACAGATAGACCATCTCTTGTCCAAAAGCACAAGGACTTGGACAATTACCAGTGGGGGGGGAGAAAAAAAAAAGCAGCTGGCTGACCTTATCACAATAAACCAAATTAATTGAAAACTAGAGACTAATGACACAGTCTAGTTTTCAGGGACTACTTTCCTTTTCAGGCTTCATCACACTGTTCTTCCTTCAAAGGAAAGGAGTCATACTGTTCATAACTTCACATTGCTTCCCTCTTTATGAATTTGTGTTGCTACTTTACTGTTACTCAAATGACATAGGCATAGATAACAAGATCTTGTGTCATTCATATCCCCTAGACAACAGAAGTTCAGTTTTTGAACCGCCACCCCAACCTGCTATGTCATCACTGAATAATGAACACTGTAATAATGAACACAAAGTTATCTGTTACTTACTGTATAATAAGGGGTTTGGTTTCAAATACAAAGGGCTTTGAAAGTTTGGATGAAATTGCATGATGTTTGGCTCGGGTTACCAGTACAAGCCCCTTGTCTCCAGGAAGCCTCGTGTCCTTCATATCTTGAACTTCCCATTTACCTGAGGAGGGGGTAAAGTTACCTACTAGCAAAATTTATTCAAGACAGTCTAACTTCAAACAAGAAAGTCAGCATTCTGCAATCAAATCCCACAGGGTGCTTTCTAAAGTTATTACCATAACATCTTCACTAAAAAAATGTTTAAAACATTTAAGTAGATTGTTTGTCTAAATTAGGACACTTTATATTGTTAGCAATGTATATAAACATTTCCCTTTTTATATAGGAAATATCTCATCTTGAAAACTGAAAAGACTTGCACCTCTTCAGAAATGACAAAGACATCAGAAGTATCTTACTGTTTGGACAAAACCTAGCTAGCACTCACCATCATATTTGGCAATCTCATCATCTGTATCATCTTTCTTTGCTTTGGAGAGGATCCACCTAGAAGGAAGACATCCACTGCTTAGACTTTTTTTTCCCCCCTTCTCTCAAAAAAAAACTAATTTACTTTTCCTTTTTATCTTCCCACCTGCTCTTAAAAAAAGACAGCCCTTAGAAGAGAGATCCTATGACTAAGTCAGAGTCTAGCGCCCCTCAGGAGTTTTGTTCCTTGAGTCTGGATAATTCTCTAGGATCATTGCTAGTGTCTTGCTCTTGTAAAAGTTCCCACTAAGCAAATCTCTAGTACCTCTCTATCCTAACTTATTTCTTGACAAAGTTACAGAAATTAGAAGGATTAAAACAGTACAGCTGCATGACACACTTCCCCCTTATTAGCACCTAAGGATATACTAGTTTAGCTCAGCACTTTAACAGCCTGCATTATGGAGCCACTGTTTAACCCACCAACCATTGACATTTGATTCAGTTTTGAAGAGCACAGGCTCTAGATGGTACTAAATTTAGTTATTTGTCATACATTGCATTCTACAATTATATTTACCCATCCAGAGTTCCTTTATCAAAGGTTTCTGCAAAATAAACTTCACCCGTTGGGACAGGGACCCTGTAGGTAACCTATTGGAGAAAAACTGATATTTAATGCATCTTTAAAATTATATGCCCCCACTTCAAAAAAAATCAAAAAGCAATAAATGCATGTATAGCTCAATTCTCCTCAGTACTGAGTTTACCTGAAAACCTCCAGCAGCATAAATATAAAAATTATGTACATACTGCTGCTTATGCCAAGTCATTGTGTTCTTGTTTGCAACTAAAAGCAAAGTATGTATCTCCTGATAAGCACACCACAAATTTCAAGCATGGATCTAAGTCTTCAGAAAGACAGAGGACAAAAGAAAAAAGGAAAGATGCAACTACATTTAATTTCAAATCTTACTCCTAGGCAAGATTTCCCAATTTACAAGACATTGAATGTGAACAGCGACATCTCTAATCAGGCTCATATTACCTATATCATAAGCTAACTTGATTTAAGAGTATGTTCATGCCAAACCTTTGGAGGTGGTGGAGGAGCACTGCTTTCAGACTTTGACTCTTCCATCTCCTCAATGGCATCATCCAAGTCATCCTCAATATCAACCACATCATCACCATCGCTGTCATCTTCCATATCATGTGCCTGGACAGCGAGCGTTCCAAGAGTGAGCAGCATCACACACAGTAGCCATTTCAGCTCCATGATCTGAACACAAGACACAAGAGAGA
>VZSV01000015.1:9246788-9267846 GCA_013398735.1 Nothocercus julius
TCCCAACGGCGCTTCCCTTCGTGGAGCGCTGTTATTGGTCCGTCGCCTTGCAGGAAGTGCGCGGCTATTGGCTAGCCTGAGGCTGGCCGTTGAAAGGGGGGAAGGGGGGGTGGAGAGCCCGCGGATTCCTTGTCCCTGGGCGCAGCGGCGCTTAAAAGGGCAACGCCGGGAGGGGGGGGCCCGCAGGGTGCGGGACGGTGCTGGCCGTGGGCCCTGTGGCCTGTGCGGGACCGGGGGTGTCACCCCGAGAGCGGCCCTGGCGGCGCCTCCTCGGCCCGGAGCGGCGCTGCGGGCGCCGCAGGGACTCACAGGCGCTGGCGGGGGGCACGGGCCCCTGCCCGCCCAAGGCCTGGGCTGCACAGTGTTAAGCACCAAATCTGCCTCTAATAAATAGTCTTATATTTCTCTAAATCCTTGGAAAGGTGTTTTTTTTTCCCTCTCTTTATTATAGTGACTAAGGTTTTATATATTAAAAATAAAATAAAATAAAAGGCCCCGCTCAGTTGCAAGCTGCAGTTTTAAGAAAAGCGGCAGCTGCAGCGCAGGTTCCAACCTGCCTGAGCCCGAGGGCCCTTCGGCGCCGTCCCGCAGGGAGGCCCTGGAAGCGCCCGGGCTTGGGGCCGTCCGCGCTGCCCGCATGAGCCGAGAGCCCCGGCACGAGCGAACGCGGCGGCCGTTGTGTAAATGCGGAACATCCCTTTGCCCCCGTGGCTGGAGAAGCCCGGGGAAGGCAGGAAATTCTGCCCCTGGTGTTGGGGATGGGAAGGGAAGGCGGGAAGAGGGTGACGGTTTCCACGAGCGTGCAAAGAACGGGGGGGGGCGTCCCTGTGTCCAACCGCCCGGCATGAGGCAGCGGGAGGTGGGAATGAACAGGGAGCTGGAGAGACTCGTGTCCATAAGCTGCGCTGGGCTCTGAATGGCTCCAGACGGGCCCGGCGCAGTCCAAACCCGGATCACAACTCGCCAGGGCAAAGCAGCCTCCCGCCGGGGCCGGGGCCTGCAGCCTGTTCTGCGGATCCCGGGTGTTCCCGAGGACGGCAAATCCAGTAGGGCTAGGAGGGGTGGGAAGGAGGACGGTAGAAAGAAGAGCCTTTTTTTTTTTTCCTGTAAACACAAATCTGTTTTGAGTCGACACAATGAGTCAGCAGCACAAGTCTCCCCACAGAGAAATTTCCACTACATGAGGACA
Source organism: Nothocercus julius (assembly GCA_013398735.1). Lineage (NCBI taxonomy): Eukaryota > Metazoa > Chordata > Aves > Tinamiformes > Tinamidae > Nothocercus > Nothocercus julius. The sequence goes on from VZSV01000015.1 coordinate 9,247,978, forward strand.
AAGCAAGCAGGGGCCCAGCGCTTGGAAATAGGTTCAGCATAAACGAAAGCAGCAAATCCCTGTTTACACTGAATTTTGGAGTCAAACGCTCACATTTTTTGTTTGTTTTTTTCCAAAAAGCCACCAACCTGGCTTGTAAACCTCCCCAGCGCCTCGTTGCACCCGAAGGCTGAGCAGAAGATGCAGGCAGACCAGCAGAGAAGCAGCCACAAACATTCAGCACGTGAGATACCGAGTACCTTAATCACCAAACTAAAAACACCACAGAGGTGTTTTTACACACTTTAAACAACACTTGAAAGGGTAACAAGTATAACTGAGCAGTCTCCCCTCCACGCCCCCAGCTCCCCCTCGGTCTAGGTATAATCCAGTTTCTCACCAAATACCCCCAAAATTTCCTCATTGGAAACAGATTGTTCGTGCCTGGGAGTAACTCGGGATAACCCGGTACAAAGTTATTGCTCTGATCCGCACAAGCCCCGGGAAGTCAGACACTCCCCAAGTGCTGTCCACACATGCCTCCTCTTTCTCTCTCCCCAAAAAAGACGACATTCCTTCCTTTTCCAACCTGCTGAATCACGGGGCAGGCGGGCGGCCCTGCAGCCCATGCCTGCCCATTCTGCTTTGTCATGGGGGTGAGAGAATAGCTGCAAGTTAAAGAAAAACACATAATCTGCTAAAAGAACATCCTGCACTGTGATTTTCGAGGGGTTTGAGTTTAGATAAAAGAAATATGCAATCAATGCGAGGCAGTTAGATGATCCAGGAAAAGAAAAAATAGAGAAAGGGAAGAGAAGAGGCATGCAAAGAGATTTAAGTGCTTTGGCAGCTGTGAACATGGTATTTTTAGCCCAGTCTGTGGAACACCAGGGACAGGGGCAATGAAAGAGAGGGTGGCAGAGACCACACAGCAAACACGACGATGTTGAAGGAAAGTGCTTAGGTGTGCGCAGGCTTGGGCGCATGAGATTTGTCTGGATTCACCACTAAACTCCTGGGGGGCATCTTGTTCTCTGAGTTTGGAAGTTGATTCTGCGAGCCATGAAACGGGTAGCGTGGCTGAGCCAAAAAAGTCTGATGTTTAGTCCCCCATTCAGAATATGTTGGATTCAGAGGTAAAGGGCAATCCACAGTTCATGAGTGAATGGCAACTTTGAATAACTGCCCTGCAGGGGAACTATTCTGGCCCCGACTGTTCATCAGGTAGAAAAACCTGCCTGTTTTCAGCAGGTACTTTCCATTCATAATCCTCTTTAATGCATTGCCACACCGCTTGAGTTCTCCTTGCGTGTCCAGCATTAGGAGTAGATGTTTTCAGATCTCATTCTCCTCTGGAAAACTGGCAAGTGGTGAGTGGAAAATACAGCAAGCCAGGAGTCGCAGGACATTGGAGACACTGCACTGACAGATAGCAGGCAGTAAAAGCAGATGACCAGCAGGAGAACACTGACTTTTGCTCTTTCAAACTTTGAACTGCAGTAGGGAAGACAAGTCCACATCTCTGTACAGGGCAATGTCCATGCATGCGCTCTGGTTCGCTTTCGATGGAAAACACATTTCTTTACAATGAGGTCTCTGGAGAGAATCCCTACTGAGAAAAGAGCAAGGCAAGATGCACTGCTGTTATCAAAGCAAAGAGGCCTAAATGTCTAAAAGAAAAAAATAAAATCCTGCCATTTTCAAAGGTAATAAAAGCGAATGTAAGAAATGTTAAAAATTAATTGTAATAAGGGGAGGAGGTTAAATAGCAAAAAGAAGCAACAGTGAACCAGAGTCAGAGCGCTAGCAGATGGATGGGAAGAGGCAGGGAGACACAGTAAGGAAGTGGAGGAAGATAAGCAATCCATCTGATATCAAAAGGGCAGGAGAGGCTGGGAAATGACCATGTGAATTTTTACAGGATTTACAGGAGACTTCTTGCACCCAGAAACCCAGAATATTCCAGAGAAGATAAGCAGTGCGAGTCTGGTCTTGATGTAAGATAAGGAGACCCCAATGTTTTTCTTAGGCTGTATCACAGCTTTTACAGCTTACGTAAGCGTGGCAGCAGGTTGCCAGGCCACTAGCTGTGCCCCTTTCCATGCCCAAGAACTTTTGTGGACTAGACCTTGACTTGCTTGAGAGTCTCTTTCGATGTCCCCGGTCTGTGTCCTCCCTGAGGGGTTTACACTTCACAGCACTTTTGCCTGGCCGTAGTTACTGCACGTGCGATGAGAGCTGAGCTTCAGGAGTCTCCTGGCGCCTGGAGAGCTGTGCTTTTTGGTTCCTCTCCGGGGAACTGCAGCGAACCAGCGCTGTCCCTCGGCCGCGCAACGCCAAGGCTGCCGGCGGCTACCGCCAGCCATCGCCTCGGTGGCCCAGGTGCCACAGTGACTCTCCGACTTTGTGTCACAGACATGACCATCCCACCAGGAGCCACGGCCCGCGGAGGGACTGTGATTTGTATTAGGAGCTTGGCCAAACGACAGCGCTGAGGTGACACAGAGTCTTTCCGCTTTAGCTCACTCATTTCAGAGGGGTTGAGGCTGACGAGAGCTCTGCTCTTCCCCGACAGCTGCTCGGTGCTGCAGGGAAGTGCACGGTGCTCTCACTTCTAATTCCTTTGCAACTGGTGTCTACAGAGCAGCACAAAAATACCACTGTGAAACAGACTTGCACTTGGCCAGCCAGGAGGTGCCTTGTCTGGCCCAAGATTTGTCCTTTTTTTTTTTTCTTTTTTCTTTTTCACCACAAAAACTTTTGTTCATTTATTGAAATGCAGAAACATTTTCAGTCCCCGCCTGACCGAGCCCAGGAATGAAAGCAAGAAGCCTCTTCTCCTGCCTCCTGAGACGTGACGGCTTCCGATCAGCCCAAGGCCCCGCGGCCAGGATCACGATGGCAGTTTCATTCCTCCTGTGCCTGGCAAACAGCACAAGGCTCCCTCACACCCCTGGCCCATCCTAATCTCGATTTGCACAAGTCAATAAACAGAGAATTAGCGGCACTTAACTCTGTCACTTGCACAGAGCCTCCGCACTCCCATTTGCAACCGATCTGCTCCTGGAGCCAACCAGCCTGGTGACAAATATTTCACTTGTTTTGGGGGAGCTTTGTCCCTGTCTGAACAACAAAACCTCAGCTGCTTTCAAAAAAAATAAAACCCCAGATGTGGCTAGTACATGAGCACAGATTTCTAAACTTTTCCTCTTCTTTTACACTCTGCTTTTCATACTGGTTTCTCTTAGACCTCACATGTGGTTTCACACGCAGCCCTCCCTTTGTATTTCCAGTTTTCTGCTCTCCACCTCCCTCCTTCCTCGGTGCTTTCACTCACCCAGCTGCTCAGTGGCTTGAGTCAGGCGCACACTTGACTTGATTTCAGCTGGATTAGCAGGACTGTCTTTTTGAGGAGCAGCACAGAGACAGGTAAGCTTAAACCGCTTGTGAAATTGAATCTCTAAAGCCCGCTTTAATTGCTGATGAATATGGATTTGGGCTTCGCTGTGAGTGAGAATGGCTGAGGTGGGACATATGTCTCATCCAGGTGTCCTTGGTAGGGAACAGTATCTTCTGTTGCATGGCCCAGGTGGGAAACTGGCTGTGCTGGCAGTTTAAGAAAATTGCTGCTATTAAATCTGCCAGAACTGTCGGAGCACTGCAGGCCGGTACTGCGGAGGATGGACTTGCTTCCAAGAAATATCTCCCAGGGAAAACCCCTTCACAGAGATAGCTTGTTCCCCTCCCCGCCTCCTCGGGAGGAAGGTCACGGCGCAACTGCAGCGTGGCCGCAGGTTCAACCAGCCAGCAAGCCCTGCACGTATGCAGTAGGTTTTGTCCCGTAACCGTTAGGTCATGCATCACTGACAGCTACGGCAGAGTGACTTGGATCATTTAGCCCCTCAAAAAGGAAAAAATGAAGAGGGCCAATGTTGAGGGATTGTTGGAGAATCACTGCTCGAGGGTCGGTTCGTGTTTGTGCTCACGCCAAGAAGGTTTCAGCAGATGACCAGGCCTGCATGTGCTGCAGATTTATATCCATTTCACAGGTAGATTTTCAATTTTTTGGGTAGTCAACTGAAAATATTTCCTTGTAAATGGAAACCCCTTAAGAGCCATTTCACGTGACAGCTTTAAACCAGCCCCACAAACGCAGCCAGAGTCTCTGCAGGAGCTATAGCCATTGGCATCTCTGTCTGGGCCTCGTACCCCTGTCCTGAGCCCGGCTGGTGCTGTTCATTCCCACATGCCTTGTTGGGGATAGTTTCAAATCTCCAAACCTCAGGTGGGGGCTGCATCTTGCTCCACTATTTGGGAGCTTCCCTGACCTACCTGAGCCTGATGGAAAGGTGCCCTGCACACACCCAGAGACTTTCTTCTCCAAGGAGTGGCCACAAAATCTTCAGCAAGTTTATTCCAGGCTGGGATTCCTTCCCTGGGTACGTAGGGCGCCACTTAACACACCTAGGGAGGCTGCACTGCCTGCAAGGTAAAGCACCTCTAATGCCTTTGCCCCCCTTTGGCTGCTTGTGCTCTGGGAGTTTCAATATCATCTCCACTTTCCCTCTGTTGATGGTTTCTTTTGGTGATTTTATTTTCTCGTCTTATAGGGTTATTACCCAAAAAGGCGCTTTCATATTTGTTTGCTATCATATAACTACAAGACTCTCTTTGTAAGCTGCAGTCCCCAGGGCTTTCCTTAAGGATAGCAAAGAAGACACAGAATAAGGGAAAAAAAAAAGCGTACAAAAAGAAAGGCTTCCCTCCTCCGCACAGTCCTCCTGGGGAAGCTCCTGCAGCTGCTCGGATTTGCAGCTCCCCACTGCCTTCTGGTGGTAAAAATGCATCAAAATATCCTGTCCAGAGAGGCTTTCACACCCCGCACCAGTGCCCAGCACTTGTGCTTGGCCGGACAGTGTTGGGCCTGGGCTTGCACTCGTCTTGTTGTCTCCTGGTCCTCCTCCCTGCAGGAACATTTCAATTTCTCATTGAACTTCCTGGTGTTTTCTGCGCGGGAAAAGAAGACGGGGAATAAACAATCGCTGTGGTTTTATTTCCTAAGGGTCCAATTCCCCCATTACTTCTGGGAACGAGACCTGCCCCGGACATTTCGGTGCCTCGGCAGGCCGCAGCGGTCCATGCAGGAGAGGCTCGCAGGGGCTCGCGGCCCGTTGCAGACAGCACCGTGTCTCTGGTGAGGAAAGCGCAGACCTGTGGGAAGTTGTTATTTGCTACGGCTGCTGGCGCTGGCTGCTTAGGAGCGGGGGGCAGATTTCCCTCCCTGGTTGCTGGGAGCCCAGCAGCACGAGCAAAGGCTTTATGGGATTTGCTGCTTCTTGTGCTTGTGAGAGTAATCTCCTAGGAAGGCATTAGGTGCCGTGTCCGGAGGGGATCCCTCGGCTGCTCGTCCTCCGAAATCTGGAAGCAACAAGGGGTTTCCTAAGGGCTTGTTTCAGGCGGAGCAGGGGGCTGCCAAGCTGGGTCCAGCGGGAAAGCAGCAAAGTCTGCGTGGATGCAACAGAAGGGTGGGAGGAGGACTGTGGTTAGTGCCTGCTCCCAGCCTGTTGCATGGAATTGTGTCCAGCAAAGGCAACCTCAGTGGCTCCAACCTTGTGATCTGCCTGATTTTTCCCTGGGAATCCTCTGCATTTTCTTGCATTGCTCCAGCAGACAAACCCACAGTAACATTACCATGTGGTTTGCATTGCTCCCTGATTTCAGTGATTGTGGAGGAAGAGTTCCTCTGTTCCCGTCATGTCAGTTTGGACATGTGCTTGGAGCTCCGCGTAGAAAGCATCTGGTAACGGGGGAAAGGGGTGCGCTATGGAGAGGAACGGGCCAATTCTTTCATGAGGACATCCATGTTGGTGTCGTACTTGGTCCCAGGAGCTCCCTGAAGCCCAGGGTGACCCAAGACCCAGCCTTGGGGTCTGCTATGGTCTTTATAGACACCTGAAAACTCTTTCTGATGGATGGTATCTGGACTCTTCAAAGCAGAAAAGCAGAGCAACACGTTTACCTGCTGAGGATCAGGAAATATCCCTGCAGGGGCAGACGCTCTCAATGGAGAAGGCCAAGGCTGCCCCCATCCCGGCAACTCTGCGCGTCAGCCTGGGCATCTGCTCTTGTGCGCCGCAAAGTGGAGACGAGCGGCGAGGCTTTGGCTTCTCCCCTTGTTAACACTGAACATCTCTGTTCACCCTGACTTGCTTCCAGGGAATGGTACAGCCCTTCTTCTTGGTATATCCACAGAGCTCATATCCTGCTGCTACTGCAGTTTGTTTCATGGGGAAAATAAAGGAAATCACGTTCACTATTATTTCAGAAACCAAAGAATCAAACATCTAGACAAAAGTATAAGAACCAAAGAGGATGTAAATGAGAGTCTGAAATCACTGGATTTCCTTCCAGTTTGGAGTAAGGAGAGTGATTAAAGTGATCCAAAGGGTGTGCTGTTTTTGCTATTCTTTGCCATCCCGAGATTAGAAAACCCATGTTTTCAATGCAGCAGGCTGAGAAACTGGAAATTGCTATGAAAGCACAAACGTAAGAAAGCTGTGTTAATAATGTTTCTAGGGAAAAGGGTGAGTCACAGATTTAAAAGCAGCACTGTAGCTATGTGTAAGTGAAACAAACCCTGCAGTATTCTCTACAGATTAAAAAGACATAGAAGCTTTCTCATGTAGAAACCCCAAGGGAGCATAGAGTGGGGATTGATTTCAGAACTGGTTGATTATTAAAAAAGCAAACAGAAAGTGGGCAATGAGAAGCCTCCTTTGATATATGTGCTGATAGGAGAGTGAAAATAGCCCACAAACAGTTACAGAAAATGTCTGCTTGGTAGAAGCGCGAAAAGAATGGTGGGGTTGCACAAGGGAAACACCACAGCCTTTGCTCTCCTTTTCAAGCGAAATAGCTCAGAGTTAGATCTTATCACTCAAGGCTTGAATTAATCATAGGGTGAGTATTATACCTGAAAGAAAGAGATCAAATTATAAAGGCAAGCTGCTACCTTAGCTCAGTGGAAACGATACGAATGAGGAGGAATGAAAAGACAGGTCTGATTAAGATTAAATTTAAAATATCAGCTGTGCCTCAGGGAATGTTGCTGTTCTCCAACACAAATTCCAGAGTTCAAAATATGGTGGTGATTTATGCTCCTTTGGTTTAGTTTTCCTTCAATAAACGAGCCTAGCTAGGAGCCTGAATTCTTTCAGAGCGTTAACCATGCCAAGATGAACAGCCTTGCAGCGGCTCTGCCCTCCTTAGAAACTGCGGATTATAACAGTCCACTGAAGCAGCAGATAAGCTCGCTATTTGTTTTACCCTTCCAGTTCATGACATTTATTTATGTTTCCCTGTTAGCCTCTCCTTTTTTTTTTCCAAGGGGATTTTTACAATATGTAGAACTTGAATCAGTCAACTGCCTTAGTTTACAAAAACCCATCATTAACTTCCTTTGATATTTTGGGGCATTTTATTATGTGACTTTGTCCTGACAAAAGGTAAATTTTTACCTGTCCATCAGTTGAGTGACAAGAAATTTTCTTCTTATTGCTGCTGAATGACGTCCGTACAAAGTGCAGGCTGAGCTGCCAGCCCTCTGCAGTGCTAGACAGATTGTTGCTAGAGGCTGTTTCCTGGTACCCTTTTATGAGACAGCAAAGAGAATCAGGTGGATCTTCCTCGCTTCCCAAATATAAAGATTTTGAACATGAGGCAAACTCATCAAAATCTCCTCATTAAATGAAACTTGTTCCTAATTGTTTGCTAATTGTTAGAAACTGATTATTAGACTAGGGTCCACTTTACATATCTGTATGGAGTTTTTGATTGTATATGCATATTTTATACGTATATGTGCGTGTGTATGTATGATGTTAATAGTATGTAGGGTTAAGAAAGGGTATGTATATGGTAAAGAAGTTTAGTAATATAAAAAAGTTAAATACTAAAAGGGTTTATCATCATAAGGCCTTTGGAAGGACTATGAGCTATTATCATTGGCAAAGAAATAAGTGTTCAGCAAATAGTAGCTGGCCATGTTAATCTAATGTAAATATTGAATCTGATAGAAAATATAGCAGAATATTTTCCTTATTGCTTTAGTCAGGTTTGCAATAACCCCCTTTGGAGGGGGATGTCCATGTTCCACTCTGGATATACCTGGATCGAGATCTGTAGCTGTTCTGCAGAATTCTGCCATTCTAAGAGCAAGCAGTTACTGGTTTGGGAATGTAAATGAATTAAAATCCTCTTTAGTTACCTATACATAGACAATGTCCCTGTCGTATTATACCAGCAAATGATGAGCAGTCACATAGGTAAGAGAGACGTTAACTTTCTTCTTGTGGCATGGGGGTTAATGAAAGATTTTTGAAATAGTTTATGGGACACCGTTGCTCCTCCAGCAGTTGTAGGAATCTGACATTGAGTTTCTTTAAATATTTTTCTACTAATATATATACATATATTTCATTTCTAGTGTTGTTACTCCTGTTGCCAAAAGTTTAGTTGTTGCAAAGATACTAGAGCTCTTTTGTCCACTTAAAGGGCAGGGCAAATTATTCTTTGCTATTTGCAGAACTATAGCAATGGCCAAAAACTTACGAAGGTTATTCTGCATGAGTATACCAAGACAGTGACTAAAGGGAACAAGCTGTTACATGTAGTCACCAAAACTTTAGAGTGTAGCACTAGTTTGGGGTCTCCACAGATTCTGAACAAAAGGACTAGATTGCCATGTAAAGCTGTGACGAGCAGATGAAAGGCGAAAGAGCAAGTTCCTGGAGCTGTGTGCTGCGCTTGACTGCAGTTCTTGCAATCCTGATCAAATCTGCCTTTTTTTTTTCTCCTTGGCTCAGGCAGACAAGGCACGGGTGTTCGAGCAGAGAAAAGGAACCATTTAACAGAGCTGAAGTTGCTAGCAGCGTGCGGCATAACTCCACCGGCAATGGGATGGCGCAGGGTGAACTCCTCAGTGTGCCACACTCGACTGAGGTGCTTCCAAGGGCATCGTGGTTGGAGGTGTCGGGGAGGGAACTCACTTGGAGCGGCGGGTGGCTTCCCACAATAGAGTTTTGCTGGAGGCTTTTTAGTCCTGTCCCCTACTTGTCTAAATCCCTAGCGTGGTGGTGAAAGTCTGCCTAAAATGTGTGGGCCTACACTGAGCGCATCTCCCTGGCAGAGGCCGTGACACCATGTCAGAAAACTAGAGGCAGTGGAGGACTATGTGTGACAAAATCTACAAGAAATTCTCAAATTACTGCGGGTTATTTCTCCCCTTTTCTCTAGCAGAACTCAAGGGCGCAGAAGGTGCAGTTGTAATCAGGAGCTTGAATAGCTGCCCAAAGTCATCTGGTGAATGCTCCTCTTGTCAGAGCACTTATCGATGTTATCCATCACTGCTGTAGGCCGGTGGAAGGCAAATAGCCTTGCACTGTCACATCACCTGAACTGCTATTTCAGCCTCCCCATGGCTAAAAGCAAGGGCATACAGGCAAGTCTGGTATCCAGCAGTGATTCTGACTGTTTGTTCTTTTACACGATTGCATCATGCAGCCACTTCACACCCTATAAATAAAGCCAGCTGTTTTTCAAGTAGTTCCTTTGGCCCAGGGTGAGGTTGGTGACCTCCCTGTGCCTACCCAGCAGCAGCTTCTCACCTTTTGCAAAAGCTGCCCCTTCTTGATGAGCTCACTAGCCGCTTCTCAAAGCCTCCCTTGCCTTGGGGAAGAGCAGAACTTCCAAGCTTACAGCCCCCCTGAAGTCCTGCACCCCTGGGACACGAAACTCCACCTGCCAGAGCCAACCCTTCCTGCTAGTTGGCGAAGCCAAGTCCGGGCTTGGCTGTTTGGACACGAGGCCGGAGGAGTGGCGCGTGCGGAGCGGCTCCCAAGGACGGCGCTCGAGCGGGCAGCGCGGCTCACCGCGGCAGCCGGCTCCCGGCCGGACCCACCGGCCCTGCCCGGGTCAGCTCCACCAGCTCGGATCGAGTGCTCAGGAGCAGAGGCCAGGAGAAGGGAGAGCCAGCAAGCCAAACTCATCCTCTCCGAGCTCGCCTTCTCACTCGGGACCGAGGCCAACAGGGGAGTGGGAGAGCGGCCCTGTTGAGACTCTCCATGGGAAGCAGAAGGGACAAGGACCCCTTCAAGATTATCTGGGCTTGGCTGTTTGCATAACCCCCGGCCCGCGCAGGGCTGGCACCGCTGCAGTTACGGGAAGCGCAGAGCAGCCGCAGCCCTCGCCAGCGCCGGCCTGGCCAGGTCAGACGAGCCGCGGGCTCTGTGTCCTTCCTGCCTCCCCAGCCCTCGGCTCGCTGCTCGTGCATCTTCCTGACCTGAGAGCAGCACGGTTCAAAGGACAACAGGCCAAATAATTTCCTGCCCTTGTCCGCAGTGTCTTCCTTTGTTTCCCTCAAAGCTGTATTTCAAAAGCCTTAACGCTGCTGACGACGTGAGCTTTGCAGGACATCCTCTTGTCTCCTGCACGCTGCGTGTACAGCTCCCACCGTCTGCGCCCAGCGCAGGCCCCTCGTGTTGCTCATGGTGGGAGCTGCTCCGTGGCTATAAACACTCTGCTGCGCAAGGACCGAGGCGATGGCCGGGGCTCAGAGAGAGCTGCAAGGGGGGAGCCTGGAAGGGAGCCCCCAGGGAGGGTTTTGCAGCTCTTCTCCAGCAGCGAGATCCTGCTGCAAGTGCCTGTATGAGAGCTGGAGCGCTCCTCCTCCTGCACACCTCGCCATAAACCACCTCTTCTTTCCCCTCCCTGAAACTTCTCCGTTCCTCTGACACACCTGGGAGAGCGGTTTGGCATGACAAGCTGCCGCACGGCTGCTGGCTGCAACCACCTCCTCCCAGCCCGGCGCCTCCGCTCGCAGCGGAGCTGCCCTGAAAACTCCTCTTGGAAAACCGTCCTCGACTGCCCTTGTCCAGCCCCGGCTGCGCTGCCTGGCTGTGCCGCATAACACGAGTGATGGCCACCATCGCATCCGCCTTTCTGGCCCCGGCGAGATAAAGCACCAAAACGGCCCTATTTCACCACCCCTCTGATTCCGGGAAAAGGGAAGCTGCTCTCTGCAGCCTTTTAGGTTTCTTGATTTCTTGCCACATCATTATAGCATTATATAGCATATATCACAGCATATAGCATTATATAGCATATATCATATAATGCTAAGTGTGTGTTAACGTAAGAGCTGCCAAGAGCTTAGAAAGGCCTGACTGTCCCTCGGCAAGGGAAACCCTCCCGCTTCCTGCCCTGAGCGCTTATCGCTCCAGCTTCGCCCCTCTTCTTGCTGCCCAGAAGCGCAGTTGCCCTTCTGCTGTTGTTTTCTCTTTTGCTTATTTGTGTTTATGACATTTCTGCTGAAAAGGGAACAGGAAAATTGGCAAAACGCATGGAAAGAACTGGCTCCGTGTAGCAATATTATGAAACAAGGCAGGCCAAAGAGATTTTAATATTTTTAGCAGATGTTAGCCATAAGAGAATAGTTATTATTCATTTACATGTGCGAGTGCTTTTTGATGATGAGTTGATGGGAACATTCCAGCATTGCTTTTATACTGACATCCCCATAGCCACATCTAATATACATCCAAGTAAAGGGCACCGACATTTTGCAACATTTCTCCAAGTTATCCCTAAACAGTAGACTTATCTTTATAACTTCCCAAAGCCTTGGCTTTCTCCATTGTTTTTAGAACGAAGGATTTGAAAAGATTTTTATATTTTCTTTATATTTTGTCTTTGAAGTGAAGCTTTCCCACCATCACTGGAGAAGCTTCATGTTTCAATGAGATGAAAATGAGTATCAGAGGGAATGATCGATCGTGGTCTTGTTCCATGTGGTGGCAACATCCATGCAGAGGGTTAAAGCAGCTCAGGAAGGATTGTTTTAGTCCTTGAATATTTTGCTGTGAGTGATGATTTGGGAACATAGTTTACTTATGTGACCTCTTTGATATGCCACAGAAACGGAAATCCCAGGAATTCGTGCTTTATGTTAGTCTAGATTAACAGGCTAACACACATCTCCCCAGTGCATGCTGAGTTCCCACATCGAGTGATACCACACATTTTGCTTTCTGAAAGGAGGATCCTCTGCACAGACCGGTGTGCTGGGGACACAGCCTGTGGTCACTCTTCTCATGCAAAGGTTTTAAGGCCGTTGCCAAGCACGGCGGGCTCGGCTCGGCTCCGCAGCGCCCGCGCATCCCGAGCCCGCTCGCACCGTCCTGGCAGCAGCAGAGCCAGGATCACCTCCAGCTGTCCCCTCTTCCTAGGAACAGCCAAACACAGCTGGCTTTGTGGTGGTAAGGGCTCAAATTGCGGTCTTCTTGCCACATTTTTAGCCTCTCTGTCCTCTTCTAGCTGCAACATCCACTAATCCCAGCAATGCACATCTGTGTTATAAGCAAGTCCAGCTGGCAAAGGTGACCCAGGCAGGGTTTTGCAGTCCGGCTGCTCCAACCGTAAGGAGCTGTCAGTTGGCCAGACCAAGGTGCTGTGGGCTCAGCCCTTTCTACTTCTTTCGAACTTAAAAAAAAGATCTCCTGTGCGGCTTTTAATTCTTTTGAACTACAAAACCTTCTATTTTCCTATGTGGCTTTTAGAAAAACACTAACTGTTCCCAACTGTGGTTCCAGCATTGCAATTTTGAATGTACTCGGTGGCTGCAAAAGGACTGAAAGGGGGCACAAGTGGTAACTGTGAAGAGATTAGAAAATATTTGTCTCTTATTGCAATACATTAGGAAGGACGAAGACCTTTCTGCTTCACAGCTGATGAGTGAGCAGCTCTGACACAAAATGTTTCCTCTTTGACTAACAAAATCCATCACGTAACATTTCCCCTCTGCTGCTCAGAGGCGCTGCGAGCAGGGCAGCTGCACTTCACTCCCCCAGGCCGACCACGCTGCTCATTTTTCTGGAGAAAATCATTTTTAATCCAGACTAGTGTCGCAACCCAGCTCATGCCGCAGCCCTAACGGTTGCAATTAGAGGGCAGCATGGAGAAACAGTTGCAGAAAGACGAGGTGACAGAGCGATGCCATCACGGACAGGAATGTCCCCAGTGATGTCTCTGCAAGGGGCGAGGATTTTGCAATGCGCTTTTTCTGACACACTCAGGGCAGCACGATGCCTCGTTCCCCTCCGCCCTGGCCCGGCTCCGCCTTCCTGCCCCTTTCCTGCTGCAAAACCCATGGATCAGCGGCCAAGCAGATTCCCATTTGCACCCGGCACTCACTGTTGGCAAATGCGTTAGTGCCGGGGCAGGAAGGGGCTCATTCCCACTCCTTGCAAATGCTCTTTGCTCTAATTAGGCAAAGAGCTGAGGGAAAAACAAACTTCATCAAGTACTGGGACACATCTGCCCTTTTACCACTGATTCAGGAAAGTCCTTCGTTTCTTTGACAGCCGAGCTGCAGGAAACCAAACCCAACATTCCTCATACTTCTAAGCAGTTCCTGGAATGGAAACGGTTCTGTTGTGATATGAAACTATAAATCTCACATGTGGTGTTTGGAAAATGGGGACATCTGTGTTTGGTATTTGGAGAAACACCAAGCTGGGACTTTGTTATTAGCCTCTTGGATCGTCTTTATCCCTTATAGGAAGGCAAAAAGGGAAATAACTTCTTGTTTCTTAGAAAGTCTACCAAGAACAGCAGACCTCCCATATAATTTCTGTAAGCTGCTTGAGTCTGGCATGGTTTTCTGTACTAAAAAAGTTTAATGATCCCTTTGTCTTAACCTGTTTTCATTTTCCCTCAGGGCTGAGGAGAAAATTCTTCAAATGAATGGAGAGGAAGGAAACCACGCAGGGAGTCTGTCCCCTTGTAGCTGCCCAGTTTTGCCTTGTTAGATGGACATTAGCAGGGCAGGTTGCTCTCCACATTCACGTGTGAAAGCACCATTGTCTTTGTGCTGCATCCTGATGAATTCTGCAGATTTTTACCCATGCAAAAGCCTCCCTGTATTTTGCTGGGGGGGTTATTGTGGTTGAGGACAGACCAGAAGACTCAAATGCAAAGTTCCCTGCCTTTCTGGTCGGGGCGCTGCCTCTGAAGCCTCTCTGTGTTTGGCTGTCGTTCTGCATCACTCATCCCCCAGTAACGCAGAAAGTGCGAATCATTCCCAGCTTTTATCCTTTTTCACTCTCTGCTTTCCAGCTGCAGCACCATTTTCATTCGGGAGCTTCCATTGCTGCTGGTCCCGCGCAGCGGCGCTGGGTCTTGCTCGTGCCCAGGCACGCGGCGCGGGGCGGCGTTCGCTGCGGCCGGCGGCCCCTCATGAAACGCGGAGCAGCCCCAGTGGGGCTGTGGCCTCCCTGCAGCATGAGCGAGAAAGAGGCGCCTTGGAGCTCACCACGAGCGGTTTTAACCAGGGACCGCAGCGGGAGTGGATTGCTCTTGAGATTTGTCCTCCCACGCAGATGCTAGTTCCCCTCTCTTATCTCTCATGTTAGTTCTCTACAGGCTTTCCCGTTTCCTCATAACATATTCCTGGAAAAGAGAGGGTGGGAACAGAAATACTACTTAAGGCAACTCTCTGTCGCTTCCCATTGCCACTGTGCGCGGGGGAGCAGGAGAGCCAGAACTCTCCTGGTTTTCTGCACCACATACGGATCTTCCCTGTTGGATTAGAGCAAACCTTTGCTGCTAGGGGCTGCCACATCAGCAAGGACTGAAGCCGACCAGAGGAGTTTCTGATCAGGAAATCGGGGTGTGGAAGAGGCAATATGCTGGATCAGATCCATCTGCTGGCTGCTGTGACAGTTCTGGGTGTCCTGGAGCAAGGTAGGGACCATCCTCTGGGCAGGTCCTAGCACGGGCTGGGTCAAGCTACCATCTGCCTGCCGACTGCCTTGCACTTCCGTGCTCCCTATCTGCTGCCCTGCTACTGCCCTGCTTTTGAGGTGATTAGCCTGTTCTGTGAAATTCAACAAAATGAGTCTTTGGGACACCAGTCCTATAGATGTCCTTCCTCTGAACTACCATCCTAGCACCCTTATAAAAAAAAAAAAAAAAGTCTTTTTTTCTTTTTAAGATTTTTGAAAGCTAAAACTGGCAGCAACAATGCGCATCTGAACTGTTTAATAATTCCTGTCAATAATAGCTAATGTGTTAACCATGTGAGCAAGAAAGCAGATATGTGCTGGTTGTACAAGACTGCACTGTCCTTGCTTGTCTGTCACTGGGTCCTTCCCTTTCTGCATGTGAGACGTTTCTGGGATATTTACCCGACTTTTGCTGCTGATGGGTGCTGAGTTAAGAGGGGGCTGCACTACCCATGTCTGTCCCTGACAAAGTTCTGGTCCTGACGAGCAAAGCCAAATTACTGATGCAGGTTTTCTTTTTCTCTTTCACTGCAGCCTACTTCTTCCTCCAAGTGATCCATGCCAGGCGGGCATTTGGCATTTCTCCTCCAAAGATCTCAGGCCCACCTGAATTTGAGAGGATCTTTCGAGCTCAGTAAGAAACTTCTCTTACGGGGCTTTTGTTTTAGACCCTGTGCATAACCTGCCCTGCAATGCCATTCATTTCTGGCTGGAGTAATTCAGCAGTAACTCGCTTCCCTCAGGGTTACATGAATGAAACAGGGAGTCAGCTCTGGGACCGTGATGGCTTGTGAGTCCTAAAGACACCGGCCATTGCTGGTAGAGACCACACCAGAAATCCCTGCTGTGGAGAGAAGGGCAGTGAAAGACAGAGCTGCTGGTACCTGAGCCCTGGGCTGGTTTTAGGTTCAAGCTCCAGGCAGCTTCAGGACTGCTCTCAGCTCCACTCGCTGGTATGTACAGGCTCTTGGACACTCTTAGCTGGGATCCGGAGGGGATTGCTGGAATCCAGCATCCCTGTGGCGACTCTTGCGCCACAGATGCAGCTGTGGAGGGGAGTGGAGAGGGAGAGTTTCCACTTTTGCTTTAGCTGAGCAGCACAGAGAGAACAGGGATGAGGATGTGCCCAGCCATCGCCTGCTCTGCTCCCCTGCCGGCCTGGCCTCATGCCTGTTGCCTGTGGGGCCACAGGCCCAGCTGTACAGACGGTCCCGCCGGCTCAGGGCTCCCGGCGCGCTCTGCTCGAAGCCAGGGCTGCCCTGGCCTTGTCTGTATGAGCTGCACCTTCTCCTGACTCTGATCGTGGGCAGTGGGGAGGACCGGGACCCTGAGACCCCGTCTCAGGACCTCGGGATGCTCCAAGTACCTCATGACACGACCCCGTCCTCCAGCACCCAGAGCTTTGGGCCCCTGACGTCTCTCCAGCACTTCCCTCCTGGCATCTATGATTGAGCCTTAGTGCCTTGTTCTGTGGGGTTCAAGCTGCAGCACTTGGGGAGTGGTGCTGGGCATGGGCCATGGAGCCACTCGGTGTGGACTGACCTGGGCATTTTTCTGACCTTCCTGCAGTCAGCAACTGGACCTGGAGACCCAGGTCCTTCCACTGTCTAATTTCTGCAAAAAAACAATGGGAAGGAAAGTATGGGAAAAGGAGAAAACCTGGAGGCTTTTTATGGAGGCATCATCTCTTAAATGCAACAGTTTACAGTCTCTGGAAACTGCCAGGGGGAGCAAGAAAGAAACATCTTCCTCTTCTCCCTTGTTTATAATTTTCCTCTCTCCCGCCAGGGTGAATTCCTCCGAGTATTTTCCCGTTTTCCTGGCTCTTCTCTGGCAGGCTGGCCTCTTCTTCCATCAAGGTGAGAACGGCCCATTACCTGGTTTGATCCTGGGTCTGTTCCCCTTAGCATGGCAGCTGTGCTGGAGCTGCTCACCTTCTGAACAATAAAGTAGGCGGAAATTCTGTCCCGGATGAGACTGCGGAGCTGGAGGACACACAACGTCTGCAGCTCCCCTGCCGGCCGCCTGTTTGGCTTACAGCAGCCCTAAAAACCCTTAGGATTCGGTCACCAAGATTTCTTGTCTCAATTGTAGGTCTGGCTGCAGCCCTGGGTCTGCTCTATCTCTGCTCTCGCTACTGCTACTTTACAGGATACAAGGCATCGTCATCGGAAAGGTAAAGACCTGCTTGAGTGAGCAGCAGCCCCCGGAGTTTCTAATTTGGGAACATCATGGGCTTCAGGAAAGGGGCTCAGGACTCTTTCTGCTTCAGAGCCCCAGACTGAATGAGCCCAGCCGGAGCTTGGCCCTGAGCGCAGCACGGGCCTGGCACAGACCTGGGGTCGGAGAGACGGATACGGGGTGAGAGAGGAGCTGCTCCGAGCCCGTGCGGATGCACGGGAGCCTCCGGGCGGGAGCGGGAACCCATGCAGGGACAGCCAGGGCTGCCGCCGCACGCGCTCTTCTCCCCGCTCTCTGGGGAGGTTCGTGCTGGCCCGTGCGGGTCAGTCTCAGCGCACGTCTCTCCTCCCAGGCTCGCTCCCATATACTTCAGCACCGGAGTTCTCTGGGTCCTCGTTGCAATGGCCGCCCTGGGCCTCTTGCATTTCTTCCTTACTCACTACATGGGCCTGAATGTCCTGCAGCTCCTCACAGTGTGACAGATGCCTCGGTCCTCGCAGGTGTCCTCTCCTTCGAGTCCTGACCTCGCTATACAAGGCACGTTGTATTGCCCCTAGTGACAAACGCACCCTTGCCGGAGTTTCAAACACCTCCTTCGCTGCTGCTCAGCGTTGGCAGGCAGCACTGGCTATCTGGGAGGTATTTTTCCCTCCACATCTGGGCATTTGTTTGAAACCAGCTGTGGGCTGGGGTGTAACAAGAGAGGCGAGGGATGAACAGGGGTGGCCACAAACATATCGATGTCTGGGCCGTGCGAAACACCTGCCTGCAAACCAGCAGCGCCAAAGGGAGTTGGTTAATGCCTTTGCAATGGCTCTTAGCTGTTGTCCATGGATGATAACATAAATCAGACTGAGCAAACCTGTAACCACTATTGCATATACAATTTTGAATATTGCTCTGCCACAACATGTACAAGAACTGCTGCCAATAAAAGGCACAACGCTTGCTGAGCTGTTTTCCTCCTTGTGGGTCTGCGTCTAGCACAGAAAGAAAATTTCACTGCGGGCTTGGAGCACCGGGCTGCCGCCTCTGTTTCCCTGCCGGGCAGCATGATGCTGGCATCTCCCTCTCCCATGGGAGAAGTGCCCGCAATGGGGGTAGCAAGGTGATTTTCAGGGGTGCTGAGCCCTGGAACGTGGTGCTGATTTCTTCTGGACCAGCAGCACCTGCACCAAACCCTTGTGAGGGGGCTTGGCCCTCCTCTAGTGTAGGACAGGGAGGGCTGGATTTTCAGTGATACCAGCATTCAAAATGCTGGTCCTTTTGGCCATCCATCCTGCAACGTTTGCAACACAGCTTGCCAAACACCACTAGTGCCCCCCACTACAGTCCCTGAGGGACTTCACATGGCTTCCAGAGAGCAAAAATAACCGCATTAACGTGCTGAGAGCTTAACCCTGCTCTAAAGCCTGCCTTCCTCTCCTCCCTTCCCTACCATCTTATCTCAGATGGCGAGAACAAAAAGAGACTTTGGCGGAAGCAATTAACTTTTTCCATTGTTTTCATTTCCTTCCCTGCATTTTAGCCGGCACAGCAAAGCTGCAGCCCGCTGCCCTGTCCGGCTCCCCCACCTCGGCCGGGCGAGTTGGCAAACTTTGCAAGGAAGGCTTCAGTCCAAACAAAAATAACTGGTCTGCTCTCATCTGCCTAAAGTTTCTGGCACAGTGAGGCCCTGTCTTTGCAGGAGCTCCTGATGTCACAGCCATGCAAACACCACAATGTTTTCCAGCAGCTTTGGTAAAACCTGGGAAAGGCTGGGTAGTGTTTAACTGTGCCTGAGCAAGCCGGCCACGCTCCCCACTGCACAAAACACCTTTAAAAACCCTAGGGAGCACAGGAAAGTGCTGCCGTCGGGGGGCTGGTGTCTTCCCTGCTGCCCGGGGATGCTGTCACGGCTCCCAGTTGCCATCGATCAAAGACACAGTGCTACAAGGCCATGGTCAAGGATGCAGTAAAAAGTTCCGGGCTTTGTCCAACTGAAAATGCTGCAGCCGCATGGTGTGAAGCACCGGGGCTGTATCGACACACACTGCCCACTTCATAGCTGCTCCAAAAACATTGAAGGGTCACGTTTGTGCTGGCAGCAAGGTGGGATATTGCCTGCCTGCTGTACCCCGGGACTTTGCAGACAGGGGCATCACCAAGCAGCTGTGAAAACCTCTCCGTGGGCTCTGCTATGAGAGATGCAAGCGCCCATCTGAAACGGCAGTGCTGCCCCGCCACCCGCCCCGGGCGCAGGGTGACGGCCCCGCGGCCGCTGCGCGGGCTGCAAGGCTTGGTGCCGCCGGGGGGATGTCTCTGCTCCCCGTCCTGCCGCCGCCCTGCCCAGGTGGTCTTGCCCTCGGGCTGCAGGGAACGGCCTCAGGCCAGGGCAGCGCCCCTGCTCTCCTCCTCTCTCCTGGGTCAGCTCCCGTCTGCTCTGGAACAAAACTGGCGCAGCGAAGGGCCAGGCAGGAGGAAGAGCGGCACGGCGAGGGGGAGTGACTGTTGTGGCGGTGGCACGTGCTCCTCCACGGTAGAGCGGAGCGACCCAGAGCTGCAGTGTCCACCACTAAAGAGTGATAAATGAGGTGCGGGGGAAGTCAAGGCCTTGCCTCAACATGCTTGTGCACACACTGGCTGCTCCTCTCGAGTTGCAAATCAAGGCGATTTCAGCTTGTGGTTTGCAGTTTGCCAGCCCTTCCCTTGCTCTGCTGCGGGTGAAGCTACAGTCACTCATTTAGAGGGAATGGCAGCCGCGCTTGGGGCTTCTCCCTTTATAGCTCTCCGACAACGGGCGCGTCCCTGGGGGAGGCAGCAGCCGGGGAAGGGTCTCGCCGGGCCGCAGAGGAGCCGGGCGAGGGGCCGCAGGGCCTCCCGCCGCCGC
>VZSV01000015.1:9276069-9360436 GCA_013398735.1 Nothocercus julius
AGGGAGCAAACCGGCCATTTTAAGTTGCAGCTTATTTAGGCGTAGCTGATCCCTGTGGCTGCGGTAACTTTCATCCCAAGCGCAGTTAGCATAAAGCTTGGGGAAGCCGTAGCTCAGTAAAGCAGAAGCTGAAACTAAAGGTTTCTGGAAGCTGCTGTTCTCGTCCAAAAATGGTGAACTCTGCCAGCTATTGCAGAATGGCCCTGCCTCACGTGTTGGTGTCTCCAGTTACTTGGTTGTCGGCCTCTGATAACCAGTTAACTCCTTCACGACTAGAGCCTGCACTTTGTTTTGATTTAAAATCTTTATTTTAAAAAAGCATCACGTATACACAAAGTGGGTACACTTTTTTAAGCATTCCGTTTTTTCCTTTAAACTGCACAAAGAATTCTATCAATCTGTTTTGCACAAGCAAAAAATGTTCTGCATATCTAAGTTTAGGAAAATGCTTAAGCTATACAGATAAAACATTCAGTTAGTTAAATTGCCTAAGCATGTAGCATTCTTTCATTAAACTCTTCCTGCACTTCTGGGACTGGGACTGAACTTCAGATCCTTACAAAGTCATAAAAGACTTGACCTGTGAAAAGAAACAAAATGAAGAATTAGTAGTTTGTTAGAAATGACTTCACTAGATGGTAGGCTTTTTTTCTTTCTGCACTTAAGGAATGCTTATTTTTTGCGGCCTTCAGCATGGTCTTGCTTGTACACAAATCGGCTGCCTTGCACCAAAGCAAATGGCCGCCGATGAGGGATTTGTGGGTTGGTGCTAGGCAGGGTTGAGCAACAAGAATGAAAGTACTTAGAAAGGAGAAAACATTCATGAGCTGTTGAAGTAGCACTCAAAAAAAAAAAAAGTTCTCCTCCTCTGGAAAGAAAGGGATTTTCCAAAAACTGAACAAAAATCTAGTAGTACTTCCAACATAGTGAGTATGTCCCCAGCTGTGACCTCTCCTTATCCTTGCATTTGGGTGCAGACAGTAATGATGGCTCCTCAGTGAGGGTGAGAAGATAAGTTGTGTGGGTGTAGTTCTGTTCTTAGCTCTGTAAGCTGCTATTTGAACCTTTTTCATAAAGATTTCATAAGAGCTTGTTGGCAAATGCCTTGATATTTTGACATTTGATATTTTGCTCCCCTCTTCAGTTTGCCCTCTACCAGACTTACAGGGTGCTAGTCAGTCCTCTTGAATCTTAAAGAGCAATCTTGGGATGTTAGGAGGAGGTTAATGACCTGCTGAGTGAAATACTGTAGCTGTATGCTTAGAGGGTTAGGGCTGAACCCAGAATCACTGCAGCACCTTGCATATCTACTTACTGAGGTGTGTCTCCAGCTGGAGTTAGCAAACACCATTTTGTTTCATGTGACCCATTCACTGTAATTTTGTTTCTTCTAATGGCTGTTTTCTTTCCTTCCCAACTCAACCTTATGTCATATCATGTGCAGAAAACTGCTATTAGAACTCAGTTATCTTCACACTTGTCAATGTGGCTTTGTTAAGGAACAGTCAAGGTCCCTAGAACAGGAGTGTATGTAAAAGCTCAGGCTACAGTGTGTGTGGTGTTTCTTTTCTTTTCCCTGAAAGAATCATGGCTGACATGAGTCAGGGTGCAGTTCTGTGAAGTATTTAATGAACACTACTGCAGTGTGGCCTTGGCTGAGAGCAGTTTGACCAGTTCAGCTGCCTTGTGCTGTCTCCTGCCCCCCCCCCAAAGTCCCCTCTCAAAAAAAAAAAAAAAAAAAAAAAACTTTAACTGTGCTATTGCCAAACTACTGTCTGATGGCTAAACTGAACTTGATGCATTACTGCAAATGACAAATTTTAAATAATTTAGAGTTCTGCTTTAAAAAAAAAAGCATTTGAGAGCCTTATTTAATGCTTACCTTATCAATCAGGTATTCCTGCTTAATCTTATCATTCTTAAAATCTTCATTAACATCCAAAACGAGAATAGGAATTTCTTTAAGGTTCTCAAAATCAACTCTGTTAAGGAAAAAATGTCATTGTAGTAAAAAGGGTATAAATACATTGTAGCTCTCCTAAGCTGCTTTCAAGTCATTCTAAGGGTACGGCATTGTTCAGATTACCACATGCACCAGATGTTAATTTTAATATCAGTGACTAAGTATAAATACCTAGTTAAGTCTGCCCTTAATTGCTCTTGTATAGCCAGTGAACATTGTATCAGCATAACTTAAGTGTGTATCAGAAACGTGACCCTTTTCTATCTAGCAGGATCTATTGTCTACAAAAAGCAATTTAGCTGACTGAGCATTTCTGGAAAGGAGGCATGACAAATCAGGAAATACATGCTTCATTCCATTCCAAACTTGTGAGCAAATAACAAACATTCTCTAAATTCCACACCATGCAGTCCATCCTTGCCCCTGAGCATCTGGCTCATCCTGCACTAAACTTGTATTTAGGAGAGCAGATGACCTGATGTATTCTTCCTGGAATTGTTATGAGTCTGTTAGAGCTTATCTGGAAACAGTCTCTTGTTTCAGCTGAAAAGGCCTGTCCCCCAAGCCCTAGAAACAGATCCTGAGCACTTAATTGATACTCTTCTGTTGCGCAGCAACTTGCTATGCTAAAGACAAGTGCTTCAGGCAGTAATAAAAGATGCTTAACCCCCTGCTTCCCATTTAGTAGAGCATTTTGGGCTCTTGGAGCACAAATCTAAGGTTCCTCACAGAGCTTTAGCAAATCCTTACATAGGAGGGTTAATAAGTCAGTAGTAAAGACTGGTAGGGGAAAGGTATGCAGAGCTAATTCAGTCACTGACAAGGCTTCTTGTGAACAATAATGCAAGCTGTAAACCTTTCTAGTAACTTTGTTTTGAACCTATGATTAATGTTTAAACCTTGCTGAAATAGTCATTCTACTTGAAAGGTAATTGGGACCTTGCCCTTCCTTATATTGGAACTTGGGAGCTGACTAGTAAAGTAACTATCTGATCAACCACTGAATATAATCTTAAACTCTAACCTGTCTGTTTACTATCTTTAGTTACCAGTTTGAAATCCTTTCTGGAAATGAAAAAAAGCTGTTATCTAGGTTACTAGCTACATAGCTTTCTAGTTGAAGCTAATGCTTAATATGGGCTTTAAATTGATGAAGTTCCATCTCTTGGTGATTCTCAGTTGCTTGCCAACAGATGACCTTTCCTTTGCATATACTCTACAGCTTTGTGCCAAGAAATCTGGAGTGTGTCTAAACTTAAAACCTTCCAGCTGTGCCTCTGAAGCTGGATTAAGTTTTAATTTTATCCCTAATCAAGTCTAGCACAGCCAGTGGTGGTGGGGAAACAAACCTTACCTGTCAACTGAAACTTCTGAAGAAACAAGCTGTTAGTTTTTACTACTGAACAGTTCTAGTTTCAGTTTGTGTTTTATTACTGCAACAGACTATTCTGCCCTCAGTAGTGACCTTCAGAAAAGTTCATACCTCATAGTCCTTTCATGAAGCCAGGTTTCATGTTTATAGTGAAGGTTTTCCAAATATTCAAGCTCAATTCCTTGTTCCTCTTCTCTTCCCCTCATTTGAAGCCTTTCCATGCATTTCTGGAGAGGGTGGGGAGGGAGAGAGGAATAAAAAAAAGAAATGCAAGTCTGAATATTAGTAGTGTGTTGGAAGACTTTAAGGAATACTTGATCAGTTTCATTCATTTAAGTCAGAAGGACTAAAACTTAATGACCAAAACTACCAAGGTTTCTCTTATTGCATTTAGTAATATGTGGGATATCTTTAATGATACAGGGCTTTGTTAGATGACTTGCTTTGGGTACAAGAACATAAGGACATGCTTACTGTGCTAGCATTAAGCAAAGGAGTGGCAAGCCTTAAAATAAAACCATTAAAAATGGAGAATGTGCCAAGTATTAGGCAGCAGTGAGCATTAGTGTCAGTCCTTGCCTGAACACAGAAATGAATTTTAGTCTGAATTTGCATCTGTTCAGAAATAACTTGAGCCACTAATTAGCTATCTGCTAATAGGCTTTAAAAGATTGTTTCTACTGCTTGACTGTTCTCAGTACACTTCTAAGTTAAGGTTGAGTTAAATTTCATTATCATGTTCAAATTCGGCCTAAGATTCTTAATAAGAGCATGGAGTGTTAGCAATTGTAGCATCTTAACATCTGCCAGCAGAATAGTACCTCAGAAAGAGGTTTTATTTTTAGTACCTTTTAAACTCCTAGAAACAGCTTTTCAGCTGATATTTTCCATCCTCTGGAGCATACCTGAGGTGTGGTTCTTAGGTAGATCATGCCATCCAGTTCTATATCAGACCCAAACTGGTTCAAAAGCCATGTGTGCCAGTCCTGATAAATAGCCCATTCTGTTTCATTGATGTTTCCAGATTCAAACAGATTAGAAGCAAACACATATCTGCAATGAAAAAATGTGAATGTGAAAAGTGAACTACTTTTCAAAAACAATTCTTTAGAATCTGAAGTGTAGCACTAAAATATAATTATCCACTCTTAAATTCATGGAATATTTATCATTTACCTGGCACCAGTGTTAACCTGTTCCTTGCAAGCTTTAATGCTTAGAGCTGAGAGTAGTTACCTGTCGCTGTACACAGATCTCTCAAAAAATTGCACTGGGTGTTCTGCTTCACGTAGCTTGGCTGAGATGGGTTTTAACTGTGCCCTTACACGGCTCAAGCAAGCATATGTCTGAAATGTGTAAGCCCATCTTGTGGGTTTATCATACAGCATTTTCAGTAGATTTCCTCCACTCTTCTGAGATGTGGAGAGTTCCTGTGGAAAAAGTGAGGATTCCTTAGATATCAGTATATCTGTGTTAGATGCATTTCTTACCTTCATCCAAAATTTTTGTATGTTGAAGAAAGAGAAAAAAAAAAATATATGCCTTGTAGTTCTGGGGAAGTGGATTGGGCATGGGAACCTAAGGATTTGTTTCTTGCTTATGGTGTTTAGTCTGACAGCTTATTTATGTTCATCAGTGCATTTTAGACTTTTAATGGGCTGGTACAGTTCAAGAAGTGATTCCCATAGGGTGGGAGTGCCTTCTTGGAAGACATACTTCATTGAATCTTCAGAAATAGTTTACAGACTAATTAGACAAGGATTGTAGTGGGGCTGACTCTGGATAGTGTCAGGAAGAAACCCAGTATCTCCAGACTAAATATGGCTGACTTCAGACATGGCTGCCTTGGCCAGTCTGTTTGGTTCCTTCCAGCAGCTCTGAGCTCCAAGCCCTGCACACCCACCTCGTACTCGTCCTCGGCTGTCTGGATGTTGCACCACTTGGCAATGGGTTCAGGGATTACCTCCCACTCATCACTGTGCTTCTCTAATAGCCTGACAAATGTAGACTTCCCTGCAGCTGTGAAAGGTTTGAAAAAATACATTAAGGATGTGGCTTAGACAGTGTCAATACCTGAAATTCAGTGGTGCTCCTGGGGTCCCTAGAGAGGTTGTGCAGAGATGAGACTTGGGGCAGGACTCTGTCTGTCCTGCCCCAGGAAGGGCTCCCAGGCGCCCCTGCACGGTACTGACTCGCATTCCGCGAAGACCGAGCTAATCTTTAGCCGCAGGTGGGCTCGCCGGGACCGATAAGGCCGCGAGCGGCGCCGCGGCCCGGGAGCGGCCGCCGCCTCCATTTTAGAAACGGGCCGCGGGGCTGAGCGCGCCATTGTTGGAGCTGGGACAGGGAGCTGTCGCGCATGCGCGAGGCCCCGCCCATGGCTGCTCGGCCCTTGCAGAAGGGGAAGCGCGAACGCTGCGGGGCAGCGCAGAGAAATGGCGCCCTCTGGGCGGCCGCAGAGGGGACCGGCCGGGCTGGGCGCTGGCACCCGGTCGCTTTCCCGCGCGGCTGCTTCAGCCCAGCCCGCCGGGCTGCGGAGAGCTGGGGGCAGCCCCGGCGCCGCTGCGGTGGGCGGCCGAGCTTTAGCGCGGGAGGAGCGCGGCGCTCCTTCCTGCCTCGGCTGCCCTCGAGCCGAGCGCCGCCTGAGGGCGGCTGAGCCGCGGGGGCGGCTGTGCGGGAGCAGCCGGGCCCTCCCCCACCCTGCCCGTAGCGCCAGTTTTTCGGGGCATTTTTCTGGGAGCGGGGCCGGGGCTGCAGCTGCGGCGCTCCCCACCCGACCCCGTCCCCCTTCGTTCTGTCCCTTGTCCCCTGCCTGCTCGCTGCCGTGGGGTCCTTGCGAGCCCCGGTCATGGCGGGAGGCACTGCCTCCCCCTTCCCCCCCCCGCCGGCGGCGCTCACCGATGTTGCCCTCAATGGAGATCTTCCTGAGGCGCTTCTGGAAGCTGGAGTCGAGGCAGCCCGCGGGGCTGCGGCAGAGCCGCTTGGCGGGGGTGGACATGGCGGCGGGAAGCAGGCAGGAAGCGAGCGGCGGTGCACGGGCTGCCCCGCGTGCTTTAAGGTTCCCGCCGGGCAGGGGGCGGGCTGCGGCCGCCACTCCCTGCAGGCGCGGGCCGGCCCTCCCCGCGGCCAGGGCTGCCCCGCCGCTTCTCCTAGTTTGGGGGCTTTTTGTGAGAGCAAGGGAAATGGAGTAGAGCTCTTTTGTTAGGAGTCAGGCGACTGTAACAGATCTGCTGCAAAACGCTTCAGCTGCTTGATTTGCATTAAGTCAAGCACTTACACTGCATATCTATTTTGTATGTGTCTGTGTGCCTTAAAAGTCTGCAGCTTTGGAGGGAGGCAGATCGTAGTGATTTCTCTCATAAAAATCAGGCTATGTAGGTCTGTAAGCACTGAATTTAATGTGTCTCTGGAGCTATAAAATAATTCTCGCAAATGACTAAATCAGAAAGAAAAGCATGAATTTAAGGAATGAGGTTTCAGAAGCTGTTCTGTGCAGCTTTACTGCTAAACTCTGAAACTCCATTTTAGTGTAAATGTGCTTGGGGCTTTATGGAGACTGATTTAACTCCTGGCATGTGTTCTCCATGGCCTTTGTGGGCAGCTGCCTGCCCTCATCTTTACTATAAAGAAGCAATACGGCTTCTTGGGTATTGGAATATTTTTCAAAGTACAGGTTCCTGAGGCTGCACTACAGTAGGTATTTGCAGTAACTCAGTGCCAGTTGCTTTAGTTACTGGAGATGCAGGGTGAAATCTAGCAAGGTCCAGTGTGTTTGGAGGAGATGGGAGGGAGTAGTATTTTTCTTTTTATTATCATAATTGTGACCCATGTCTTTTCTCTCCCCATCTCCTACAAACACACCAGGCTTCAGTGACCGAAGCGAGCAGATTGTTTCACGTGGGGTAGCGGCAGCATTTGAAGCTGGTAAGTGCTAGTTCCTATCCATCCCGTTCCATACAGGCGCCTCTCCCGGCGCAGCGGGCGCCATGGCGGCAGCGCGGGCGGCTTCCCGCGCCTCGGCGGGCCGGGCGGGAAGCGGCCTCCGGGGCATGCGCAGTGCGGCGGCCCGCGCTCTGCGCGGGACTCGGCGCCTTGGCTTTTGTTCGGAGGACGTAGACAAGCGACGCATGCGCGCACGCTCCCTCGGGGGAGGGGGGACGAAGGCTAGCGAGGACGCATGCGCAACTTGGCGGGAGCGGCGCGAGTGTGTCCCGGGGCGGAGCAGCGCAGTAGTCCCAGAGCGCATGCGCAGGCGGGGCCTGCGGGGGAGGGGCAGGAGCCCGCCGGGACTTGTGCGCATGCGCCCCGCGCCTCCCTCAGGCACGCCGCGGCCCTGGAGAAACAGCTGAGCGGCGGCGCCGGGCCCCGAGCGGGAAGTGGGCGTGGCGCGCGGCGGCGGGGACTGCGAGGCGTCGCGCAGGCCGGGCAGCACCTGGGGCTGGGGTTCTTTGTGCGGCTGAAGGCCCGGCCCAGCAGAAGCAGGAGCACCCGCTGCCATTTCCTAGCGCGCTCTCGCCACAGGCTCGCCCGCTCGCTGCCGCCTGACCGGGACTAGGCGCTCTCCGGACAGCGGATCAGGCTCGGAGCCCTAGAACCACCGGAGCCCCACCATGTGTGCGTGCGGGGACGGGGGGCTGGGCGCGGGCCGGGGGGGGGCGGGCCAGGCGGGAGCGGCTCTGTGTGTGTGACGGTGGGCAGCGGTCCGAGGTAGAGGAGGCTCGGGGGCGGGCGGGCCCAGGCCAGGGGGCCGTCGGGCGCTCTGAGGGACTGTGGACGCTGTGGCCTCTAAGTGTCCCCTTCGCTTTTCTGCAGCGGCCACAGAAACGGAGACAGAGCCAAGCCTCACCACCACCATGATGCTGAACACGGAGAGCGGCGAGGGATATGTGGTGAAAGTGAGGGGCCTGCCCTGGTCCTGCTCTGCAGAGGAGGTGCAGAGGTTTTTCTCTGGTAAGCAAAGTTGGGGGAGAGGGGTCTGGCTTTCTGGGAGTTGCTCTGGGGAAGCTTTGGCAGAAGGAATGAAGCAGTGAGAAGTTTCAGGAAGTGTTTGGAACCCTCAGGAGCAGCCGAAATTTGTAATGCAACAAGTGCCTTAGCTAGGGCATGCTGTGGAAAGCCATGTCTGTGCCAGTAGAGACTAGACAAGTTCAGCCTGGAGTTGCCTGAATAGCTATGGTGTCCATAGGTCATCTGGAAGAGAGAACTGGAGGCTTTTCTAAATAAACTTAGTTCTTGTCTCTGTTCTAATAGGCAGTAAGATGTTAGGTGTGATTCTATGAAATATTTAATAACTTATTACAGTAATGACTTATTAATGCAGCAATCACTGTGAACAATCATTGAAGCAAGCATGTGATTAAAGTACTTCTTTACTTGTATTTACTTTTGATGTATTGGAGTTGGTCCTGACTTAGTTCATTGGCATTACAGTGATTGTAACTACCTCTGTGATTCCTATGGAGCAGTGTAAGCTAAGTCTGTAATACAAAGCAGAGAGCAACATAAGCAAAAAATGTGACTTGAAACTGCAAAGTACTGAAGATAGATTTATTTGGATTTTGTCCTTAATGTTTTGACCATCTGTAGGGATTTGGAGGCTGATGTTTTGATTGAAAGATGACACTAAACTATGGGCTTGTCTACAGAGTTTAGTAGAACTCCCCCTTTTAGGTCTTTCTGATGCAACATTAGTTTTTTTAGTAAGACTTGTGTTATTATCATGGGATATCTGTCATTTTATAGCTGTAGTGTTTCCCCAAACCAATTCTGACCTTCCTGTTTCTCTTTTTAGAATGCAAAATTCTTAATGGGGCTTCAGGTATCCGTTTCATCTACACAAGGGAGGGCAGACCAAGTGGAGAAGCATTTGTTGAACTTGAATCAGAGGACGATGTGAAATTGGCACTGAAAAAAGACAGAGAAACAATGGGACACAGATATGTTGAAGGTTTGACTCAATTGGTCTAGTAAATGGCTAAATGTGTGTTTTTTGTAGTTAATGGATTTTCAGTTACTTTTTTTTACTGTCTCTTTAAAAAAAAAATGCATGTAAGAGGACAAATGGACTTGCATATCATACAAGTTGACTTGTTTCTCAAGGCAAATGACTTTTAAAACAGCCTACTGCATTCCAGAATGCATTAATTCTGAGCGCCTTTTACAGTTTTCAAGTCAAACAACGTTGAAATGGATTGGGTTCTGAAGCATACTGGTCCCAACAGCCCTGATACGGCTAATGATGGTTTTGTACGTCTTAGAGGACTCCCATTTGGCTGTAGTAAAGAAGAAATTGTACAGTTCTTTTCAGGTATGTGGGGTGAAAGTACTAGCCGTAGTTACTCGTCAATGCTAAAGCCACTGATTGCCCAGTAGTGCCTCCAACAGTTCACTGAGGGATGTTAACAGTAAATAAACAACCCTCCATTAGTTATCTGGGCTTGACAGGTCATTTGCCTAGATGTATACATTTATTCAGTAGCTGAGGAACCTCCCCAAAACTGTACTGACACGCTCATCCTGGAACGTACTGTTCCGTGTAAGGGCAGTGGAAAACAAGGGTCTTGCTTCTTAAACTAAAAGCAAACAAAGCGGGGGGATGTTTCCACCCACAGTCTCAGCTAGCCCATGTGTCATGCAGTGATGTAGGTCACTTTAGCACTCACCATGGGGCCCAGTTGAATGAGCAGAACTTTGAGACAACAAGATGTTGAAGATATTGCCCATGTTTCTCAAACTTAGTGTTAATGTTCCAGACCCTCCCCCTCCCCCTGGGCTTATCTCACCCAAATGCAGATTCTCCCCTTCCACTTCCCAGCCCTGCCCCCCCCTTCCCCATCCCAATATTTTATAGCATAAAGTTTTGATGAATTAAGAGATAATATCTTGTCTTGACTCTAATTCTCACTTTTTTCCCAGCTGTTGTGTGTTTATTTTAGGAATTGGAATGCTATTATAAGTGCATAAGAATGAAATCTGTTTTTTAGGATTGAACTTAGTATCTACTAAGTAGTAAACTTCTAAATGTGAATATTATAAAACTAGTCAGAATGTTTTGGTTTAACAAGTCTGTAGATATGATTAATATGCTTATTGTTTTGTTCTAAAATCTATTAGAAATATTTTTCCAGCTTTAAAAAATTAGAATTTGTTTTTAATATAAATCAGTAATATATTGTGAACAAGAGCAATTTCTAAGCATGTGCATTTTACATTGTTTGTTTTTATATGGTTAAGTGTTAAACTTTTAAACTGTGTAATGTAGTTAATGTGCAAAATATGCTTCTGTTTAGAAACTAATATTTTTGAAATTACTTCATGATTTTTTCTTAACCACTTCTATAGTGAACTTGACATTTGCATAAGTAATTATTTTACGAGTGACTTCTAGTAAAAATACATGTTAAATGTGAAGCTATTTAACTTGCTGTGTTTGAATTTTTAATGTTAAATTAAAATTCAGCTTAAATACTTTTGCAGAATTGAAGAGCTTTTTAATAGTAATGTAAACTTCTTAATGCACCCTGCATTAGATGCCTTATCTGAGGAGTTGGTCACCACACTCAGAATCCTTTTTGTGCTCTGCAGGGTGGGTTAAGAATGGCAAGGGAATGGTATGTGATCATGGATTGCCTTTGACATGCTCTTTATTCTAGTGTTCTAGAGTCAGCATACCATTCACTTGCAAGTATTAAAATTCTGGTGTATTTAAAGCTATAAGAAAAACTCATGACTGGGCTTGTGATGTTAATATTGCCCCCTACTGGGGTTATTTGTCCTTGGGTTGAAGGGTTGGAAATCGTGCCAAATGGGATAACATTGCCGGTGGACTTCCAGGGGAGGAGTACGGGGGAGGCCTTCGTGCAGTTTGCTTCACAGGAAATAGCTGAAAAGGCTCTAAAGAAACACAAGGAAAGAATAGGGCACAGGTGGGGATGGATGGTTGGTTGGATGTGTCACTTTTCTTATGGTAAACAATAATTAAATCCATATTCTCTCTTCTGAAAGTGTTAACTTCCAAATAGAATTGGTATTTTGGTCTCTAACTTGGTCACTAGTAAAGATATTAATGTGCACATGTCATGAAGTTTGAATTTACCCAAAGAGAAAGACAAAATTGGGCTAGGCTTAATTCTGCTTCAAAACCTTCTAATAGTGGAGAATTGCAAAACTGCTAGCTTGAAACTTGACAAAGTTGAGAGACTATGGCTTTAACTCCTCAAATAGCACCAATTACCACTTTAGTGCTAAAGACACATGCATACTCTATTACCATAAGAAAATGTGATAATTTCTAAACTTGTTTTATAAGTTGAAATGTAACAAATTTTCTTGCTGTATTAATCTTCAATGTAATAAGCATAGCTTTCAAGAAATTGTCACAAAGGGTTTTTATTCTATTTTATTTGTGACTATTTTTCATTGAAGCATGCATTTTTTGCCTATGCTGAATCACTGAAGCATAGGCTGGGCTTATTAGCACGTGCAGAGCTTTTTGAAGTATCCTGATGGGTTAAAATCTTGGTGGAGACTGGGTTTTTAACCCTCTGTGTAATTGCCATATGAGCAAAACAGTGTTGAGTTGAGTGGACATAGTCCCTCCTCCTTTCTTTTTTTCCCCCCCTTTTTTTTTTTTTTTTGACTAACACTTTAAATGTGGGGGGAGGAGGAGGGTGGGGAATCAGTATTGCTCCCCCACCCTTAAGGTTGGGATACTGTAAAGTATGAGGAGCATGTAAACCCTTCAGTAATTGTAATTTCTTGAAAATACACTAATTTGGAAGTAATGTAGTATTTTTAATAGTGTGTCATTGCCTGCATAATAAAAAGAAACCTGGCTTAAAATATATTGCCAGTTTCAAGGCTATGACTAAATGTCTTGCTTTAATGTAAAACTATTTAAGTTTCTTCTTGTGAAAAGAATGAAAGACTGACTACTTCCTGTGGAAAAAATTGTAGGTACATTGAGATCTTCAAGAGTAGCCGAGCAGAAGTGCGGACTCACTATGACCCTCCGCGCAAGCTCATGGCAATGCAGAGACCAAGCCCTTACGACAGGCCCGGTGTCGCACGGGGATATAACAGTCTGGGTAGAGGAAGTGGCTTTGAAAGAATGAGACGTGGTGCGTATGGGGGAGGTAAGTGCACGGAGTCCAAGAGTGAGCTGCTCGTCTAAGAAGCAGTTCCCCTTGGAACCGAGTGTCTTCTCTGCCCTGTAATTACTGATCCGTAGCTGTAGGGAACTTCATTCCTTAGAGAAGAAGGGAACTTGCTAATACCAGTCTTTGCACAATGTGCTTAATGCATTTGAATCTGTGGTTGAAATGAACATGTTGTCCGATCTGTTTATAGGTTATGGAGGTTATGATGACTACAATGGGTATAATGATGGCTATGGTTTTGGTTCTGATAGATTTGGAAGAGGTAAGATATCTCTAATAGGAATAGTAACTAACTTTCTACTAATGTCTAAAAAGTAACTTAAATACATCTGAAAGACCTAGAATGGACTCTCTTCTCTGCAGGAATGTCGGACCACAGATACGGCGACGGGGGATCCACCTTCCAGAGCACGACTGGCCACTGCGTCCACATGAGGGGTCTGCCTTACAGAGCTACGGAGAACGACATCTATAATGTGAGTTCTGCACCTGCAGACTTGCTTAATTGAGCGCTTAAGATACTGTGATCATAACTACAAATGTTAATGGAGCTGCTATTAAGGAATGCTTATTTAGGGAAGAGAACTTGTTGCAACACTGAGGTGTTGATTTGGTGCGTTTTAATCTCTAAATATTTTGCATGTAGTTCTTCTCACCTCTGAACCCTGTAAGAGTACACATCGAAATCGGGCCAGATGGTAGAGTGACTGGAGAGGCAGATGTTGAATTCGCTACTCATGAGGATGCAGTGGCCGCTATGTCCAAAGACAAAGCAAATATGCGTAAGTATGAGTGCTGCTGAATTGCCATGCAGTTACAGGATGTACCAGGTTACTGAAATCCAGAGTTGTTTCATTGTGACCTTTGCAGTGAGACAAACTGCACATGGATTTGGTGTGAATTGCTCTCATGTCAAACTCTTCTTCTTCCAGAACACAGATATGTAGAACTCTTCTTGAATTCTACAGCAGGAGGAAGTGGTGGTGCCTATGGCAGTCAAATGATGGGAGCAATGGGTATGTGTAAACAGCCTAACCGCACTTTTAAACAAACACTTCATTTAACAAAGCTGGCTGATTTTATACAGCTCCTTATTCTATGCCTGGCATAAAAACTGAAATTCAACATTCTGTCTTAATCACAGTCAAGGAATCGGAAGGGGTAGTTCAAGATTGGAACACTAGCACATTGCCAGGTATATAAACCTTCTTGGGAATACATTTGAACAATTAATAGGTTGAATAAACTGTGTTGGATGTAGACTGTGTGGTAGCATGAATGGTTTCTGGGGGGGAGGGGGTGTGGAGGTGAAGTGGGAGATGCCTGTTCTTTACTCTTTTCCCCTCTCACCTTTTTTAAGAGGTAATAGAGTGGGTGATGGAGGGTGTATCTGTTTTTGTCACTCACCATTGAAGCCTTGTCTTGATGATGAGGGGGGAAAAATGATTTGCAGTTTGGGGAAGCTGGCTGAGTTTCTGTAGGAAACTGTGAAACTGTCTCACTCATGTGAATTCCCAGTATAAAATTCTAAATGACTCAGAATTGTCTCCGTAAAGCAGATACCTCTCTTGATACCTTACTCTTCAGAGCTTAAGGTGGTTGGTTTTGGGGGCTTCTTCTTGGGTGGGTATGGCGGGGGGGAGGCGGGAGGGTTTGTGTATGATCCTACTTACATTATTTTGATTATAAACTGCTTAAAAATATAAAGCTGATTATTTGAACTACCAAAGAGCTTTCTGGAAGTATAGAGAAGCAGTTAAACTTGAGTAGTAGCAGTTGGCAAGTTTAAGTAGTGGCTTCCTGTATGCTGAGGCTTAGTGCTGATGAGATGCATAAGCAGCCCAAAGAGGAAATACGTCTGTCAGGATTGTGGACAGAACAGTTAACTTCAATTAACTTATCAACATGCCCCTCCCTCCTAAGGGGGCCAGGTGCTGTCATTACTAGTGGTGTTACACAAGGCCTTTTGAAAAGAGCAGAGTTTGAGTCTCAGGTTATAGTAAGAGAGATCCCATCATGTATAATCAGTGCAATAAAAAAAAGCAGAATTAAACTCTCCCCTTGTGTTTCAGGATCACAAGCCCTTTTCCCCAGTTCTGGAAGTACTTGTTGCCACTTGATTGCAGGAGCCCCTGCAGCTTTTAAGAACTTGGGCACTTGCTGTTTGAGCTTGTTCCTGTGATATTTAGGCAGCAAGGCTGCTAGGTTAGAAAGGGTTAGCTCCCAGTACAGGGGCTGTGCTTACGTAGGGTGCAGATCTGTTGTTAATGGACAGACTTTTGACAGACAGGATCTTAACATTTATATCCTTAACTTGAAAGGAAGCCAATCCAGCTATGGTGGTCCAGCTAACCAGCAGTTGAGTGGGGGTTATGGAGGAGGATATGGTGGTCAAAGCAGCATGAGTGGATATGGTAAGAGTATTTCCTTCCTAGTCTTAGGTGGCATCCAGTGCAGCTGGCAACCATGTTGTACCCCGTCCTGTTCGTTGGTGTGGAAGGGTAACGGTATAGACTGGGGACAAGAAGCCTGAAACATCAAGATGCTGTGAACTGTAAGAGTAATTGAGCAATGGAAGGGAAGGGAGGCAGAGCAGGCTTTTGGAGGGTATTAAGGGGAGAAAGGGGTAGGAAATCCCTGAAAGGGGTAAGAAGTAATGCCTGGGTTGTGGTCTGTTCACATTTATGGTTTAATCTTGGTATGGAAGCTTGAGACTAATCTGGTTTGTTAGACCAGTATGAGCAGGGCAGACTGGTAGGATGGGTGGGAGGCTGGGCCCTTTCAAAAAAGGGTAATTTGGAAAAACCTTTAAAAAAGGAGGGAAAGCCAGCTCTTCCAGTGGACATCCAATAAACTTAGCTTTGCTTAACTCTGGCAATAAGGCTGTAAGCTGACACTTTGGGGTGTGTATCTTAACTGTGTACCATTTGAGGTGGCTGAGCAAGAAAGGGAGAGCTCTTGGGGAATGACCTGCCGGGTATCCATGAGCTATCCAGTAATCTGCTGTTGGTTTTCCCACCCCTGACCCAGGAAGTCAAGGCGCCATGAACAGCAGTTACTACAGCAGCGGGAACCGTGCGTCCATGGGAGTGAACGGCATGGGCGGCATGTCCAACATGTCCAACATGAGTGGTGGCTGGGGAATGTAACCATTCGCTGACTTTTGGTCAACCTTTTTTTAAAAAACAAAAAAACAAAAAACTAAGTTTAACAGTTTTGCAATACAAGCTTGTGATTTATGCTTTACTGTAAGTGAAATCAGGATTGTTATTTTAAAACCTTTCGGGTTCAGTATTTTTGAACATACAGAAATGAACATTCATCTAGGATGTAATAACCAAGTTGAGTAAAGACTATAACTGTTAAACACTTTTGAGCGTTTCTCAAGTTAGTTTTGTTGTAGGAGTGTATTTAAGCAGTAAGCGTATTTAGGTTAAAGCTGTTCGAATTACGTTAAATGTTGCTCTTATACCATATTACATCCAACACTGTTTTGAATACATGTTGAAAGAAACATGCTTTTTTGTAAAGAGACAATATAGGAGCTGTGTCTGAAATTCAAAGTGAACATTTGGCATGTTAGTTCTAGTTTATTTCTTTTAATATCCTGTAAGGCACGTTTAAGCTTTTTTTTTTTTTTTTAAGTTAATGGGGGAAAACATGTTGAGACGCAATACGGCTACTTTAGGATTTTGGTCTTGGTGTTCGTATAAAATTCTGAGGCCTTGATTTAATCTTTCATTGTATTGTGATTTCCTTTTTAGGTGTATTGCGCTAAGTGAAACTTGTTAAATAAATCTTCCTTTTAAAAACTGGAACTCATTTCTTGAACTTGTGTGTGCAAAGGGAGAGTAGTATCAGAGTGTCCCCACTTGGGCAGGGAGGTCAGTGCTCCAGTGTCAAGGTGCTAACTTGTTCTTTGAGCCCCAACATTGGGGTTGGGGAAGGAGCACCCAGCCCCTGCTGCTGGAGGTGCCAGAAGGGCCCCCTCCAGGGGTCAAGGCTGCAGCCTGCCCTGGCTTAGCGTGGCTGCTGCTGTGCTATGGAGGGCAGTAGAGGCTGGGGGAGGATCCTGTGCTTAACATGAGGCCCCCTACTTTTCAGAGTAGTTTCCAGCTCTGTGCAGCTCTGTCCTTACAAGGATTTCACCTTAAATTGGTTTGAGCTGCTTTGAAATAAAATTCTTAACTCCAGTTAAGAGATTTGAATAGCTGTTAACTTTTCCTTGAATGGAGTTACAGCTTATGTATGTCCCTTCTAATAGGAGCTCTGCTTGCCTTTTGCAATTAAAGATGTAAAGCTTAATTGACATGTGGTTTTGGTTCCTCCCCCTGAGAAAAGCAGGGGCTGCTCGAGCTCCATGTGCTTGAAGGTGGTATGGGACTCCCCTGGGGTGGATTTAAGTACTTCAAGCACTGTGGGGTGCTGCTTTGACCCTTCCCCCTGCCCTCCACCCTGGTTGGTGCTGGAGCCCCTCTCAAGGCACAAGTCACTAGTCCCAGCTGTGTGTGTGTTGGGGGGGTAGTACAGTGTAGTACACAAAGATACTTTTGCCTTTTCTTCACCAGTAACCATAGTTGTCCTTAGACTTCCACATTCCAGGAACCATCTTCCCTATCAAAAGACCACAGAGATAGAAGCAGTAAAGCACCAGTCTTTGGCTCAAGCAGTTACTGGTGGTGAACTCACACTGCCAGATGATGCAGTTCTTGCTTTCTCTCTTGGAGAGCAGTGACAGTGCTGTCACTGCTCTGCTGCACTAGCTTTAGGTGCAGGAGTCTGGCCCCAGCTGCTCCCTTAGGATACATTTTATCATCTCTACCTAAAGCAATATAGACACTGTATTTACCTTGCAGGGGCTGGAAAATTTAAAAAAAATAAACAATGTTACAGGGAGGTTTTGTGAAAGGCTTTATTGTGTAGCTAATGTCTTGTGTTCAGAAACTTCAAGAACAAGCATAACTTAGTGACTTAAGTAGAGTGAAGGCACATTCATTGACACTAATAGAGCTTTCTCTGTAGACAATTCATATAGACATTTCTTCTCTTTACTTAGAGCAAATACAAAACTGTACACCAGCCCCTCTAACACCTGGCAACACTCAAGGTGAAGTTACAGTAGAACAATGACGTCTGTGCAGAAAAAGTAACATCCAGAGGGCTCATTAGTATAGAAATGTACAAGTTTTAGTACAAACAACTGGTATAAAATCAGAAAAGTGAGTTTGCAGTTTAGTTTCAAATAGAACTTTAATGGAAACTTAACAATTAATCATTCCAGTTAGAGAAACATTAACTTGCGTAACTCATACAAGTTCTTACACTGACATTTCCTACAGTGGAAAATTTAAACATGTCTGCTGCACAGAAAGTACCTGAAATTCAGAATTAAAAAAATAATGGCTACTTTTCCAATGTTAAAGGGGTTCTCTCGAGGTTACCAAAGCCTTAGGAGGAATTGGATGAGCATCGCTGAAGTAGTAAAGTGTGACAGGTATCGCAAACACGGACAGGCTTGGGATAGGAGGGCAGTGCAAGTTCATTACTGGAACAAGTGTTGCAGAAGATGTCACCGCAGTTCCTGCAGTGATGCTGCAACGAGAGGGTCAGAGTAAGCACAGCTGCCTAAAACCTCGGCCTGCCAAGAACAGTAAAACTTCCGGTGCTAGAAATGACCCCCCGTTGCTGCTCGGGCCCCCCTTCCTGCACCCTTTTCCCTGCACGGGGCTGGGCAGCCCGGGGGCCGGAGGGGCTGCTGTGGTCAGTGCCAGCCCCTGCCCTCCCCACATCCCCGCGGAGCCGCCGCACAGGAGCCACTGCCCCGGGCCGTTGTGGGGGTGGCCCGAGCCGCCCCCAGCCCCCTGCACAGCCGGCCAGGCGGCCGCCCCCACCCTGCTCCCGGCCCTCGTTAGCCACCATCCCACAGGGAAATGAGAGGAGCCGCTTATGGAAGAGAGCGCGACCCCCTGCACCTCCTCACCACGCAGAGGGCTGCCCCTGTAAGCTCCCTTTAAGACAAAGTCACTGATTTTAAAGACAGAGAGTACTTCACTACTTCCCTACTTCATGATCCTGCCAAGATCTGGAATTGAAGCCGTCAGTTTTCCCCATCAAACTACAATAGCTCTTTTTTTGGTATGTGCAGTAAGGAAAAAAGAGGGGGGGGGGGGAAGAACTCTACCTTCCTTCTTGAAAGGCAGAATTCCTTTTCACATTGCTTGCAGTGTGTTGCTTCATCATCTTTCAGCCAGGTATGACCCTAGGAAATAACACCAAAAATCACCCTGCATGTTCACAGTTATTTATTACTGAATTTGGAGGGCATTTACCATGAATTAGGAGTTAACTTTAGGATGAAATATAAAGGTTAAGGAAAGGCATTTGTTAAGTCAAAATATCCATGAAATCATAGAATCATCAAGGCTGGAAAGGACCTTTAGAGATGATCTAGTCCAACCCCCCTGCACACGCAGGGTCACCTAGAGCCTGTGGCTCAGGACTGTGTCCAAGCAGGTTTGGAAGATCCCCAGAGAGGGAGACTCCACAACCTCCCTGGGCAGCCTGTGCCAGGGCTCTGGCACCCGCACTGGCAAGAAATTTTTCCTCAACTTCCTGTGGAACTTTTGGAGTTTCAGTTTGTGGCCGTTTCCTCTAATCCTATCGATGGCCACCACTGAGAAGAGGCCGCCCCATCCTCCTCACTGCCTCCCTTGAGGTACTTCTAGACACTGATCAGGTCCCCTCAGCCTTCTCTTCTCCAGGCTGAAGAGGCCCAGCTCTCAGCCTTACCCCATAGGACAGGGGTTAGATGTAGAGTACCTTTAGTGCTTTATTTACTTCTTTAATATCTTCCATCTTCAGCTTAGATCTGGGGGGAAAAAAAAGCTTGTCATATATTAAAAATGAATTAATTGTAATGGTTTTACAGAAAGCATACAATGAAGTTTATCTGAGAAACTGTCAGGAGTTTCTGCTCTTTTAGGAGAACAGAAGTATCCCCTCTACCCCAAATGCTGTATTTCCACAGAAGACAAATACACAAGGACTACCGGACACAACCTCAATTTTGTATATACCTCTAGAGAAACACGGAACTTTTAGAGACATGAACTGCAATACTAGATCAAAGCAGAATTCCCACAACCCACTGTCCTCTCATGGCCAGTGCCTGTGAGCAGGTGCCTCGTGAGGAGCACAAACCAGGGAGCACCACGCGCTGCCCTGTTCCTCCCCCACGCTCTGCCCTGTTCCTCCCCCACGCTCTGGTGTTTTGCAGCTTAGGGATTTGTGAGCCAGACACAAGGACTGTGTTTAGCAGCATTAGTGAATTTCTTGTTTGTGGATCCAGTCTCTTGGAGGCCACAAACGTCAGTGCTGCCCTCCCACAGGACAGTGTGTCCCAAGCACCACGGCAAGTGCTGAGAACCAGCTCCAGCAGCCGGCTCTGACCCTGCCCTCTGCTCCTATCTTACGTGGGAGCAGCTGAAATCAAGGCTGCATCACTTATTTTATGACCTCGAACATGCACTCTGCAGCATTGCCTCTCTTAGCCATTCTCAGTTGGACCACTGATTTTTGACACCTTTGAAAAGTGGTTCTTTTCCAAAGCTTTTCCAATTCAGTAACTTTTTTGAGATCAAGCATCAGAACTGCATGCAGCATTAGAAGTGCAGTCTGGTCTTTCCTTTATCCCCTAGGGACTAATATCCAAGACCCTTCGTGTTGCTGAACACTAGGCTAATATTTTTCAGAGTCGTGCCTCCAAGTGGCTCTCAGCTGAGCACGGTTTCACGTGCACCCTCCCTTTCACACAAGGCAGAAAAAACACGGAATTCCACTGTGAGAACTGGCCTTTTGCTGTACTCCATTTTCTGTCCTAGCCAGTTTACCCATTGAAGAATTTCTTTCCCTTGCTTTCATCCCACGGCTGACTAGTTTCCTACGTATAATAGGAATTGCTTTATAAAATCCTCCCATTTACTGACAAATATGTGTTTCAAAATGTTTTGTATGTCAGTTTGATAACTGATCCTCCAAGCCCTGTTGCTTTCAGGAGTTCAATTCCTAGGACTTACTGGCTGAGATGAAGCCCCATTTCTTGAAGGGCTTGTTCCTGTTCCTCACAGACTTTCTCTAAATGCTGCTTCTCATCTTGAAGTTTTCTCAGTTCCTATGAAAAACAAGCATAAAATCTCAGACTCGTCCTAAACATCCTTGAGCCTAGTCAGAACGCAGCACTCCTGTGCCCACACGTGTAGGTGTGCAGGCAAATATTGGCATAAATTTGTGCCTTTAAAATTTAAATGGATAAATACACAGGAGCAGATTCTCATTAGCGTATTAAGAATTCTCATGCTTTTTAAAAATTGATTTAAATGACATCCTTTCCTATTCTGAAGGCTTAAAAGCATGTACTTTATATATAGAGTCAAAAGACCCAACATGTGCTGTTATATACAGTTTATTCGTGAGTTTTCTGGCCCCAGCTGTCTCATGTCAGATTCACATGCTTGCCAGTTTATGGTACACCAGCCAGTTTTTTGAAAGTGCTCAGAAGAAGGGGATGGTGCAGAAGAAATAACTCGGCTAAAGAGGAAAGTATTGCTGAGGTTCTCGGCTAGCTTTAATCCTGAGCAGCGGCACATTTGCAGTTTGCACTGCACCTACCTTCTTCAGTCCTTCCATTTGTTGCAATTCTGTTTTAAGCAGCGTGGTAGTGTCCTTCTCTTGGTGTAGTTCTTTTTGCAAAGTTTGCCTCTGTTCTTTCTCAGATTTTAACTCTTTCTCCAGAGTGGAGCTGTTTAGAAATATGTAGTTTAAGAAAGCAGGAAAATACCCTATGGGACCATAAGAATAACAGGGGTACAAGAAAGAGGAACCTTGTCCAAAAAGGGGCAAAAACTAGGGCAGTGCTTTGGGAAGGGAAGGAACAGGGGTGTAATGACTGGCATTAAAATTGTAATAGTATTTTCAGGTTACAGCACACAAGTGGCAATGCTGATGAATGGCTAAGCTTTTTCAAGTACATATTTGACTAGTTTTCAACAGCTATGGTTAAACTGACACAATACTCTGAAGTCCAAACTGTGGAAGAAGCCTTTTCTATAGGAATTAGCCACTTACACCCTGAGGCCAGAAGCATGACCATATTTATCTCCTGAGCCCTCCTGAACAAAGCCCTTGAAAAATCTGTTATTAGTCTACAATGACCAGATTTTCACTGGTATGCTAGAAAACACTGGTATGCTTTGAAAGCACATTTCAAAATCCTCACCTTAGTGTTTATTTTACACACACACACACACACACACACACACACACACACACACACACACTCTGCTTTCCTAGAACTCATATACTTCCATCAATACTTACTAAGTCTAGTGACTCAAATCTATCACTTTTTACCTCTTAACACAAAAGAGATGCAAAACACAACAAAATAGCAGAAGGGAAGGAAAAAAACTGATTAGCTGAAATACCATTTGCTATCCAGCTGGGACATCTGTTGCCGACAAGCATCAAGCCTGCCAGCAAGCTCTTGCTTCATCTTGTTGCATCTTTCTTCTGCAGCCTGCCTGGCCTTTTCTGCTTGCTGCAATCTGCAACCGAATAAGGGACACAAACATCTGTAGCTGATTCACACATTCCTCACACACATTGTAACATTTTTCTTTTTACCCTCCTTAGATCAACTGCACAGATCTTTATAGAATGCCAGAACTTAAAAGAGCTGGGACTTTTCTACTACGGTTTTGAGCTTGAAATTACTACCTCTCTTCCATTTGTTTCATAGCAGACATCATCTCATTCGTTTTGCCTTCAAAGGATGATATTGCTTCCGTTTTCTGTTGTAATGAACACTCTGCATTCTGTAGGAACAAAGTGAACAGGTATTTCCTTTTAGTTTCCTAAAGCACCATCTAATAGTCCTTAATGAATGTCTGTCACTACAAATAAAGTGTTTTGGCTTCTTATGGACTGTGCCTGGGTTTAACCAGAACATAGAAGCAGAACACCAAGAACAACAGATAGGCCAGAACAGACACTCTGCAACTCATGTTGTTTGAGCTGAAGTAAGTCTTGATCTAAGAGAACATCTACAAGGCAAAGTTGCTGTTCTATTTAGAGAGGAGTCTGAGGAAATAAATTATCAGATTACATAAGCAGGATAAAGAGATCGATTAGATTACTGATTATAAGCTGATTGTAACAGCTGCATCATTTGTTAGAAGACTAATCACTCAGTGGCCAGAATAAAGAACCCTTAACCCCGTCTCTGCCTTTTGAGAGGTCTCCATTTGTTGAGGGATCCCATGATAAACCACACGGCATGTTCAAGGAGACTTGCTCTCTGTCCAAACATGCCCAGGTTCACATCACCCATGATGAATGGCATCAGAAGCTAAACAATTCCTTTTACATTTTTAAAATGGAAATTCCTAATAAAATTGATGCATAGAGTTCCTTCAGAGGTGCATATGTGTACACGCCCCCCCGGGCATGATTAACAGGTGAAGACCACTAGAGACGCTCCTTCTGTTCCCCCCTTCTGTACCCACCTGAGATTTGTGGAACATCTGCAGGTTAATGGCTTTCACCTCATCTAACTGTTGGCGGAGGGCAACCAAGGTGTCTTGTTTCTCATGAGTATCTTTTTCCAGAAGTTTCATGGCAATTTCCATTTCAGTTTTCATTCCAATCTGTAACTCCAGCTCCTTCTCTAGTTCCTTACAAAGAAATTTCCTAGTTACTGCTATATTATCATGCATCAGGGATAAGTGGTTCCATAACCCATAAAACTCCACATAGGAACTACATATTTTCTAATACCAAGAACGCTTAAAGTAGACAAAATCTGATTCTTTCTATAGTTAAGTTTCCTCACCAGCCTGATTCTTTTTTCTTCTTTTAACTGCTTCCAGACATCACTGTACATTTCATCTAGACCCTGGCGTGACTGCTTATAGGTATCCAGTTCTACCTTAGTGTCTTCCTTTGTTACCTAGGCGAAAAAAAAAAAGAAAAAAAAAGAAAGGAAAAGAGATAAAAATATGTATTTAAAGTATGTCTTCTGTGAAATACAGCACGCTACTTTGCTATTTCAAACAAAATCCTCTTATTTTTAAAATTAATAATCCGTCAAACAGAAAAAAAAAAATAATAAAAAGCAGAACAGATTGAAAAGGCAGAAACCATTATATTACTTTAAGCCCCTCTCCATTCTGCAGGTACAAGTCTAAGTCAGTAGTAAAGTGAAACCTTATGTCTGCACATATTATACACTAACAAGCAATGATCAACAGTATGACCATATGTTTAGCATTCAAATTCAAAGCGGTTTCAAGAGTACTGAACTACAGTTCATCAAAACCAAAGGCTTATTTTAAGCACGCCATGATCTTTAAATAGGTGTCCTACCTCTACGCTTTTTTCACTCCGTTCTCGAATCAATTCATTTTGTTGTTTTAACAGCTGCTGCTCTTCCTGCAGCGACCCAATTCGGTCGGTTGCTGCTGCAAGCTGTTTACAAAAGGACTGTATCAGTATTTAATCACTATACAAGTACTTAACATCTGGAAGAGTCCTAAAGTTTGTAGCTCAGCTTTTGTAGCAGATGCACCGTTCACTTCTTTCCCCGGCTTCTTCCTCCTCCCCAGCATCTCTTTCCGTTGCAAACACATTCACTCTACAGCCAAACTTAGTAAGTCCACTAATATTTGTTCACTTTAACTCTGCTTCATGCCCTCATCAGTTATTCCGAATATTTACTGGATAAAGAAAGGCATCCTAGTGTAAACAAAGAAGTATCATGCAAATTACTAGAGAAAGTAAGTTAATTTGTGCAATTCTTTGCAGATTTACAGTGGTTTATCACTTTAACTTCTTCCTAAGCGAGTTAAAGCTTCTGTTCAACCCTTAAACGAAGAGTATTTACTATTAGAGTCATAAGACAGTCCTCGGGCCCAAATGCACAGGTTTGTGGTGTTCATTCAAGAATGAACTAGTAGACATAGGGTGATCCAGGGCTAACATCTACTGAGG
Source organism: Nothocercus julius (assembly GCA_013398735.1). Classification (NCBI taxonomy): domain Eukaryota; kingdom Metazoa; phylum Chordata; class Aves; order Tinamiformes; family Tinamidae; genus Nothocercus; species Nothocercus julius. The sequence goes on from VZSV01000015.1 coordinate 9,300,608, forward strand.
AAGCCTTAACACATTTTAATGGGAAGACACCCCAAAAGGACTGGAAATTGGACAATGCACATATACACCAAACTTAAGGAAATCCCATCTAACAAATAAAGGCCCTAAAGAATTACTAACATAACAGAGAAGATTTCCACAGAGCTTGCTAACTTACATGAATTCCCTGTACTTGATAAGCACCGCTGAAACATTCTAGCTGTATAGTAAACTCTTAAGGAGTTTTGCCACTGATATCAATGAACTGACGGAAAATAAGCAAGGTTTAGAAAAAGAAATATTTAACAGACTAGACTCAAACCTCTTCCTGGAGTTTTGAATTGGTCTTTTCTAAACAGTCTATTTTGTTCTGAAGATCTGCAACCGTGCAACTACAACAAGGAAAACACAAAGTATAAAAACGATAGAAAAAAACTCAACATTCAGTATCTATTCCCATCCCCAAATTTTTGTTACCATCTTGCATTTTTTGTCAAAGAAATACTTGGGTGAGCTGGAGCTTTAGTGGAGCTGTGGAGAAATCCAGAGTAAGGACACTTGTCTCAAGTTTTGACAGGCCAATACAATAGGGTGCAAAGCAGAGACAAATGTATAAGTTTGTGGCCCTGTTTAGCTTTTGCAGTCTAACACCTCTCTGATGTTCAATAGGGTTAGGGAAGGCTGTTCCTTCCACTGAACAACCCATGAGAAAAAAAAGCACAGAACCTTCATTTGAAAATAACAAACTTCCAGATGTCCTTGTAACAATTCTCAGTCTCTCTCTCTTTTTTTTTTTTATATCAGAAAAAGCATTTCAATGCCAGACAAAAATCTACAGGACTGACAACAGAGCTATTTAAAGCCATACCAGAAAGGCTAAACAGAACAAGTGTCAGTGCATCAGAATAGACAGAAATCTCACCTTAGATGTCGGTTAAGTTCTTCTACATAATGCTTCTGGTCAAGCACAGCAGTAATCCCTCCATCTCTAGTTATAAAAACGAGAACAGATTTATTAAGAAACTTCTCTTCACTCTAAAGAGTTAGTCTGTACTAAGGTTTTCAGCATAGACTTGCAAATATATCTGAAACAGAACTTTTGTTTTCTTTGCTTATAAAAATACTTGTGAGAGAGATAGGCTAGAAGCACTAGGAAGATGAGATAATTTTTAGTCTGAAAATCTAGAAACTGCAATACCATTAAGATTTTAGAGGTGAAAGGACAGATTTCCAGAGCAGCACGCATTAGAAAACTGTATTATGTATCCCTCTTTAACAGACTTCTTTTAATCTTACACACCAAGCTTGAGAAAATACATTTCCTAAGGCTGGGGAAGGAAAGAGCTTGTGGATTTCTATAGAGTATTTTCCACCCAGTCTCACTTACAGTTAACTTTAGTATAGTTTTCAAATAACATTAAGAAAATGAAGAGAACTGGAATATGCTTTTAATTTAAGAAAATGAAACTAATTAAACACTTATTTGTACAACACGAAGTGACAGCAGCTTTCAAGACATGTTATTGATCTCAAAGCCAGTCTTTCCTTTCAGAAAGGAAGGGCTAAAAGTAGTTCCAGGCACTACTGATCTCATGCCATACCCCCTATATTTTATGCATTTGTCACTCCTCATATCTTGCATTGCTGTATCTCCTCAGTTGCTAAACAGTAAATTGCTCTAAAGTGCAAGAGATAAACTAGAAAGGCCTCCTCATCCACAAATCTTGTAGATACCGTGATACTACCAGTTACACTTCACCGAACACTTCAGTAAGTAGCTGACTGCTTTTTCCTTAACTAACCTCTTCCCAAAAGGGAGCTACTTAAACAAAAACACTTCTGAAACGATTTGAGGCAGTGTTTTAGCAGGCAGCCTGGCAGGTCATGCTGCCTAAGAACAAATAAAAAAGCTAACTGAACCTTCTGGTGTGCTTAATTTGGCCCCAAGTTCAGGACACACAGAATCTCCACATTGTACTGCTGTTAAAGCTACCATAGTTCAATCTTTGAAAGCTATGACTTTTGCTTAGCAAACAAATCCACTTAGGATTCTCTTTTTTGGATAATTAAAAGAATCAGAGAGATCTGTACCATTGACTGTTTGTTCCTTAAAAAACAAAACAAAACAAAACAAACAAACACTGCCCACACATGCTGATAATTACAATCAGGAAATCATCATACATACTGTTTGCCATCACTGTCCTGAGTTTCCTTAAGGTACAAGGAAAAATCAATCACTCCAACCTGGAAAATAAATTTAAGACATAAACATATCTTCACAGTGCAATTTTGAACAGCAGCATCCATTACTTTATATTTGGAAAAAGGTGAGCTTAGAAAGAGAGCTAACACCTATCTTCTTCCCAACTGAAGTCAACTTGTAAAAGAGAAGGTTTGTCACAAAAGCATCAAAATGAAGACCATAGTGTGGTCAGCATCCTAGATGTTATTAATTTTAACAGTGATACAGTGATTCTATAAGCTGTTTCCCATATAGAATAAAAATAAGGAAATAAACACAACACACACACTACAGATTCCCTCCCACAACCCTCAAAAGTCTCCCAAAACTCATAAAACTCAAAGCTTAAACTAGCAAACTAGTCTTGCAAATATATCTCCTGTAATTATCTTAGTTTTGATTTCTCATAAGGCATTCAGATGCCTGCCTATGAAGCACAGGCAAAGACAAACCAACCTGTGTATCAGATCTAAGAACTTTGTAAAAATTTTGTTCAAGTGTTTATGGATGATGCTTAATTATTACAGGCAACTTAAAGGTTGATCTTATTTGAATTATAATCTTCACCTGGGAATCCAAATCTTCTCCTTTCAAGCAAAGGTTTGCATCAATAACATTCAGTCCAACTAGCAGACCCACAATGACTGCTCCTTCCTCTTCCATCATCAATGCATCAGGTTCATAAAATTCACTAGAAGAAACATTATAAGCCAGCACTGCATATCACAATAATTAGAATGGCACTTCCAGCACTCAAGTCACACATGGCTATGCAGTCCTTATATAGCTCTAACGTATAGTCTGATCAGTCCCTCCTCAACAGTTTATTGCATAAGACAGAAGATGCAGAGCTCACACAGAAACATATTCTGCTTTTTTTCCACTGCAAAACCAATGACTAACTTACTCCTCTGCGGGCTGCACACACACACACACACACACACAAAGCTTAAACTAGTCAATCAAAGATCTCTTACTATAAAACAATTTAAGGATCCACTGAATACAACCTACATGTGCTTGTTCTATTACCTTAGCAGATGTTTGTTGTCCAAAAGTACTTTGAGATAATCTGCCAGTTTCTTTTGCATGAGTGCAAGATAAAGCCAAGCCCTTCCTCTTCCTACAGCAGTCCTAAAAGGAAGAGTTGCAAGTCTTGGTAAAACTAAAACATCTTCAAAAAAAGGTCAAATGTTTTCAAATGCTATTTTTAATCTGACAGCACTGTAGAATCAGAATTGCAGAACAGCTTAAGATGCCCTCTCAGAAAAGTCAATGCCTCCAGCATACAGTATCTTCCCCTTTGGGAATAAGATCTCAATAAGGCAAGGTGTGAGGGTATAGGAAGGATTCTTTTTTTCCTCCCCCAGAGGTACAAGTGATTTGTATCACCCCCAATAATCAACTTACTTTAACTCTGGCAGATTTTTAACACTAGTTGCTATATCTGATGCTTCAGGACAAAGTTTCTCCACTATTTCCAAAGGGCCAAAAAAAGATTTGTTCTGTCCAATAAAAGTCTTCTTCACTAAAGAGAACATACAGAGAGGTTTGTGGGGAAAAAAATGACAGGCTTCTACCTTCAGCTCTAGAGCCACAAATTTTAGCCTATGTTTTACCTCATCTTACCGCGTTCTCCTATGGAAATAGGACATTAAAAAACCCTTGACCAACAGACGATACACAGCAGATCAGAAGACAAGCACATATGTATACAGGGAATATTGATTAGTATGTTATAGGGCACATGATTAATATTAATTTCTCATGAAAGCCCAAGCGAGCAGGCGGCGGGGCCGGACCCGGCCTGGCCCTCTCCCGCCCCGCCATGGGGACATGCGGCCGCTCACCTTTCAGCCCGTGCTTGAGGCAGTGCTCCAGCACCACGAAGAACTGCTGCAAGGGCGGGAAATCCGAGTCCAGTGTCCGGCCCAGGCTCAGGGCCGACTGGATGAGCGTCTTGATACTGAGCTTCATCATGTTCATGAGGTTTGCGCGCTCCTCCATGGTGTGGCAGCGGGCAGCTGGCACACAGGCAGGAAAAGAATAAAGAAAGAAGTGGAAAAGGGGGATTTTGTTTTGTTTGCTTGCTTTTTAAGAAGTGCAGGCTCCCTTTCCGTGGCTGTCACAGGGGTGGTGAGAGCAGAGCCACCGGCTGTGTCTCCATCTTGCCGAGGGATGAAATGAGGCCGAGGTGCCCCCCTCCTCCCCAAACAGTGTCTGCGGGGAGCTCGAGGATTAGCATAGGGGCTCACGGCCGCGGGGCCAGCCCGGAGCCGGTACCGGGGGCGCCTCGACCCCCCCAGCGGGGGCGCTGCGGGCTGAACCGCGGTCCCCCCCGCCGGCGCCCGCGTTACCACAGAAACAGCCCCCACCCCGCCCCGGGAATTCTCGCGAGACCAGCGTCGAGCCGAGCGCGGCGGCGGGCGCCATTTTAGAACGGGTTTTTCCGGGCGCCGTCCCTGTCCCTTGCGCGCGCCCCACGCGGGTCCCCATGCCTCCCGGAAAGGCCGCAGCGCAGCGGCGAGGATGAGAACCGCACCCCAGAGAGGCCTCAGCCTGTTCGGGGATGTGGAGCACGCTCCCTGCTTTCCTCAGCGCCACTCCTGCTGCCGAGCAGCACCCGGCTCCCCTTCCCCTGAGGGGAGAGGGCCGCACTCCTCCCCAGATAGAGGGGTCGAGAGAGAAACTGCCGTGTATCCGCAGCCAGGGCACCCTCTGGCAGGTGCTACCAGGTCCTTGGCCAAGTGAAAGGCCCCTTACACCGGCGCTGTTGCATTAGGAGAACCTGCTCTCATCCGCGGATCAAACCTAACGCTCCCTGCAGAAACACAGTCACAGAGGACCGAGGTTAACAGGTAGAGCCCCTGCATCACTCACATGCAAGGTTGCTAATGCTATTCCTAACAGCACGCAAGACTCTGGGGGTGCTAATTGTCATTCTTATTGCGCACAGAATGTTAATTCAGGACTATTAGTGCAACAAAGTCTTCTCTGTCAGAAGAGCCAAAACAGAGTCTTACTAATCTATATCCCAAGTCAAAAAGAAGCACAGAGTCTTGTCTGCCCAGTAGGCTGTTCCTAACCACTACCTACAGTCCACATAGTGGATGTCTCAGAATTGATTATACTGTTTGAGATGAGGCCGAGAAATAGAGGGCTCTAATATTTTGAAATTTTGATGCCAGCATTGTCAGGCTTGACAATAGAAACAGGATTAAAAAACAGCTGGCTATAGAAATACAAAGTCAGTGCCCTTCCATAAGTGTTAGGATGCTTCAGTAGCAGCTCATCAAATTATTTTGATGGTTTCCTGAACTTGGATTTTTAGGTATGCTTTGCTTGTAAGGCTTGCTCAGAAGATGTGTTGTATTAGCCACAAGTCTTTATAATATAATTTTGTGAATGAATATTTATTTACAGACACAAATTTAAGTGAAAACCATATCTTCATAAGTGTTTTTACGAAGTTTAAATAATCATCTGTTCTAATTTTTAAACCATTGCAAGTTTAGACAGCCAAGTGCTTCTTTTGTACTAGTTGGTACATGCAAAAGAGCCAGGTATTACAGCAGCACAGATTTCCAAAGTCAGGCCTGGAAGATTAGAAATTGAGTTGCTTAAGTGCAAAAGATCACAGACATTATGGTGCAGTCATTAAAGACATGGTCACACAGTCTCTTACCTCATCCAACAGATTTGTTTTAAGATCATTTTGAAGCCCTGTGCTTGTTTACTGCACGCTATTCAGCAGACCTTGAAGTACGAAAAAAACTGAAGCATGAAGAAAACTTGACAGTTCTCCATCTCTGGGTCTTTAAGACTGCAAATCTTTCTTGATTTGTGTTTAGATTGGTAGCTCCCCACCTTTCCAGACAGGCAGGCGAACTTATGCAGTGGCAGACACTAGTTTTACGATGTGCCTTTCTTTTTCTATCTTTCCATATTAATTAGTTCCTTTAAAAAGGACCAGCAGATCTGAAGTAGCAGGTAGAGATAAAAATCTCTGAAAAGTATGTCAAGAAGGAACAACTTGCTAGCACTACACAGGTCTTTTTTGCAGGCCAAAGAAGGTTATTTTTTAAAAACACCCACTTTAAAAATCAAATTTACTGTGCTTAGTCAAGGGTAACGGTGGAGCCATTATACATGGGAGGACAGATTAGGCCTGCTCATTTTTTTTTTAAGTCTACATCTAGGTTATAAGCAGATTTTTTACATAGAATTTTCAATAAAACCTTTCAACATATCCAAATACTTTGAACACTCTAGTGAGTTGGTGTTGTACTCTCTTATTTTACAGATAGAAAGCTGAAAGATTTTGTGAAAGATCAGGATAAAAGTGCAATCAAGTCTGGGGGTTTCTATTTCAGGGAGAATGTCTTAAAGCCCCACTAAATGCTACATGTTCAGTGGTGTGATGTAGGTTCATAGCAGCAATCCCAGTGCACGTGAAGACAGCAGGATATTCTGCCCTTCTTCAGGTTAGAGTCCAGGTTCTCAAACTGGACATCCAGAAAACAAATCTGAAGTTTGGTTTGAGACTGTGTAATAGATATAGAGAAATCTAAATTCTGCCCTGGAAAACTAGATCGTTTTAATCTCTCCTGGCTTCAAAAAAAAAAAAAAAAATCAAGGAATGTTTACACACGTACATCCAAATCCCCTAAACAACCTTCCTCGCCCCACCAAGCAGTAGCTTATTTCACCAAGAGCCGCAACTCATCGCCAGAGAGCTCCAGCTTGGGTACTAAATATAATTAAAAACAAGAAGGTCAGAACCATAACTGAGCTCCCCTGGTCCAAAAACACTAACACTAGCCTGGCAGCCTGGTGGACAAGACTGATGTCTCCAGTCACTACTCCACTTGAACGGTTTGTTTCCACTGAGTTGTTTCTGAGTAATACACACAATCTGCACTAAGATCCTAAAGATAATTAAAGCTGTTTTAATTCAGTTGTAACAGGTTCATTCCAGATATCCATGTGGATTGTTACATCCATAAATATGGCTGTTTTAATAAAGCAAGCTGTAGTTAACTACAGAGGCATTTTAGCATAGTTAAAAAATAATTTATAATATATCTATTTCCTTGTCTTTCTGCCATAAAAAAAGTATACAAGTGTAGTTCCTTCTCTGAGCCACCTAGGAAGGATCAGGAATGGGCTCCACCTTCTACTAGTGCAGTCAGGCTGCTGCAAAGGGAAACTTTAAGGGAGAAAGAAAAAAAATAATAATCAAAAGCCTTATGTACAGAAAATAAAGTCAACTTTTGCAAATATATTGAGTGTAGGATTTTTCCAGCTGTAATATATTTCATTAAGTTCTATGTCTGTGTTGTGTAAGTTTCCTTAAAAAACAAAACAGAGTTTTAAAAATCAGAGTAATAATCACCACTGACACTGATAGCCGCCACTTACAGGAGCCAACTTATTTGTGCACCAGAAAAGCAAGGTAACTAAAGAAACATAACCATACTTGTTTTTGCAGTGCTGTCATTGCCCACGGGCTTGGACATGAATCCTACCAAAGCTGCAGACTTCAGAGCGTGACCGTAGCTCAGCGCTAAGTTTTCCGAGGCTTTCTTAGCCAGCGAGAAGATAGGCGCAGACCATCTTGCTTCTTCCGCGGCTTTCTCTCTTCCCTCATTTTTCAGCTCGGCGGGGTTGGGAATGAGGTTTTTGTCAATAATTTCAAAATCTTCTCCCCGCTCCGCGCCCACTGGGCTGCAGCTCTCACCATCAGCCATCTTGGAGGGGTCACATGACACTCGTCATGAGCCGGCGGCACCCGCCCCGCCCCCGGCGGCTGCGCGGCCCCGTGCGCGGGAGCGAGCGCAGGGCCCCGTGCTGCTGCGCGGGCAACGCGCTCTGCGCTTAGCTAGGGCGCACTGCCGTCCCAGATGTTATTTTCTCTTAGAATCTTCGAAGTATTATTTGAAAACTTTTTTTTTCTTCCCCCCCCCTCATTTTTTTAAAATGAAACTTAAGAGATTCATATTACTCCATCTATAATTCAGACTGTCCTAAAATATCAAAACTTTGATATTTTTGTTGAGAAATCAGATCAGCAGCCTCTTATTCAGTCATTAAGATAAATATAGGCTTTTAAGTACACTTACTAAGGGGTAAAGAAATAAGTTGTACTCCATCTTGTGGACAGAAGTAGTATTTGACAGTGTGTCTATAATTATTACCCAGTTGGTTTACAGGATCTTATGTTTGACTGCATTAATATAACTATTCGATTTGAGTAAGCCTTGACCTTGACTTTCTGCCTTTTGCAATCCACCCAATACTAGAATCAGGAAAATATTAGAGAAGCAAAACAGACTTACAGTCTTTGAAATAACCTTTCTCTTTTCAAGAAAGATAAGGAACAAGACATGAAAAATTTGTGACTGAAAACAAGACTCCTGCTCATCTCTCACTATCCTGCTCCCTTAAGGTCATGACTCATCAGACTGCCCAGTTTAGAATTACAATCAGATAAATGTTAAAAATATCCAGTGAAACTAGGACATAGTTTCTTGATCATCTTTCTGTGTGTTACTAGAAAAAAGCTTTTTAATGTGCATCGTAAATAAATATTTGGTCGTTTTATTTTGGTGCTTGTTGGAGCTCATATAGCTACTTTTATACTGTACCTAAGAAAACTGGTAGAAACATTGTGCTACCCAGTCATATGATTTCTGACTATATGGTCAAAATGACTAATTTTAGGAAGTCAGTCACTGACTGCATTAAATGTCCTCTTTCTTCCTCCTTTTCATTTTAAAGCAGGCAAGAAGTCTTGCAACAATGTGAGTGATCTCGGTGTCAGGGAGTCTGTTTGTTTACAAAGTGTAATAGTTTCCCCACAGAGTCCTTTAACTCAACCATAGAGTATGTAGCTAATATTGGACATAGCTTAATTTTTTTTTTTATTTATTTTTTTTAGAAGATAAATTATCACTTCAGTTTCAATTCACATATTTGACAGGGAAGTTACTGGACATTGTCACTTTTTCACTACATGTTGATTCTTCTCTGAAAACTAAGAGAATTCAGACAAATCATTCAAAAGGAACAGCTAGAATGATATGATATACACATACATAGTGCAGCTATCAAGAATGGTCTTCCAGTGACTACAGCATCATCGCATATCAGTAGAACATTAGCTGCTTCAGGTGTGGTATTCCCTCCCACCCTTTCCTACAAGACTTAAATCTTTCACCCACTTGTGCATTGAGATATATGAGCAGAGGAAAAGCATTATTAGCAGCAAAGGATAGCATATTTCCTTCAGGAACTCAAAAAAAAAAAATCTCTGTATCACTAAATTAATTCCCCCATTATATCAGCACCATCAAGTTATTAAACTTTTAGAGACAGCAGTTTAACTGTTATTGCACCCACAGTGGAGGCTAATCAGTTAACAGCCTTTCCAATCAGCTCTAGTCAAAGAGCTTAAGAGCCTGAAATTATTTTCAGTTGAGTCATTGCACCTGTCTTAAGTCAAAGTAGTGATTACTTTAACAACAGCTTTATGTTTCCTGATCCAAATGCTCATGCCAACCTTGAGAAAAAAAATAGCCTTGTTGCTACTGAAAGAATCAGCTTGAAACTAATTTCATAAGTCACTAGAATCCCTGAGAAAAAAAACTGCAGTAGTTCTAGATGAAAGTAATGAAACAGTCCGAATGAAAAAGACTAGCAATTTACAATGGGGAGGACCAGAATAGTATATATTTTTCCTAGTCTATTACTCTCTCTTTAGGGAAAAGAAAAAAAAACAAAAACAAAAAAACACAGTGGCCAAGAATATCAGAAAGCAGATAAAAATAACATGCTTACCCATTTTCCCTTTTCTGTGCCGTAATACAGTATTTATCAGTAGAGAGAGCAGTCAGTAGAACTTCCCACTAGGCGACACTACAGCACTGCTTTATTCACAGCGCAGAGTCTGCCATGGAGCATCGCTGCGCTGTAAGAGCAAATACTGTGTTGGGAAGGTACCTGGGAAACAGCAAATAGCTCTCAAGATGTTACCTTCATAGCAGGTTCTGCAAATAGGATGGTTTTTACCAGTCTTAAAGACAGACATGGATTTTACATATCTTTATGTAACCTTCTGTTGGGAGTAGAACTGAAACAACAGCCTTACTATCCTAGAAACATTTTTTTTTTTTTTTGTAGTCAGTCTAAAAAGAATTTTAAATCTGAAAATAAGCAATCTAAGATATATACCTGAGCAACACACGATGCTGCAGTCCCCCATGACATAAGCTGTGCTGACAGAGGCCATTTTGGGAAGAGGAAGCTGTTGCCTGGCTGGCTTTTATAGGAGGTGCAAAGTTGTGTCCAGTGAACATATGTCTATAAATATTCTCTGTGGTAATCCTTGCTGTGCATGAAATCAGGGTTATTTATTTCAGGGGTTATTTAGTTTCAGAGTTCATGGTAGATTTTGATATGGTCAGTAATTTACAGCAAATTTGGGCTGTTAAGAGTTGTTGCATAATACTGCAAATCCTTTATAGGAGTCAGAAAGGAGTTGTAAATTTTCAGCTAGAAAAAAACAGGGTCTAACAGCAAAATATTTTTAGTGTGCTGCTGATGGCATTAACAACAATGTGCTGAGTTTCTGTTGACACCTCACCTCATGTAACAGAGGTCTTCTAAACTATCTCTCATGACCAAGAGGGTTCCCTTTCATACAGAAGACCTCCTACTTAGGGCTGAACTTTAAAAGCATGTAAAGATGAAAGTTACTCAGTTTATCAAATGGTGAAAGAACCATAATTTATAATAACGAGGGTAGCAATAAAGAAGAGTAGTAATGACATGAATGAAATAAAGTGGAGATCATCCATCATTTTAGATGAAATTTTAGAGCTGTTTGAAAGAGACCTTTAACTGAATTGCTGCTTTGTGCAAATGGGGAGACAAAGATACCTCCAGTAGACAGCTATATTTTGTTAAGAGAGAGTAATAATTGGCATCCAGCTGTTAAGATATGGTGTCTTGCTCTCTTTCCTTTTCCTTTTTGTTCTATTAATTCCAAAAGATTTTACACATTGCACTTACTGCTGCTTGGAAATATGGTATTAGTAACTGTAGAAAAGTCCTGTGTGTGAATCATCCTTTTTTTAAAACCAAAACAAAAGCTGGATCCTGATCAGGAGATGACACTATTCACTGGTGCAAGGAATAAAAATGCAAGATCTTAAAATAAAGGCTGAAACTAGAGTAGTTTCTTTTTTTTTCTTTTTTTTTTTTTTTCCCCAATAAACATAAAACAAACATTCATTTTTAAAATATAATAAGAATAGTAACAAATACTATAATTCTCTGCAAATTACTGTTTCAGACTGTGGTCTTGTCAGATCTCGTAAGCTCCTAACTCCAGTACTGCCAGGATATCTTGGTATTGATCTCCCTTGAGTCAATGCTTTATAATGGTTTAGGGCATAGGGCCACCTGAGGTGCAACATTTCAAATAATACTGAGGCCATAGTTTGATCTTTAACCATTTCAGGATTGTCATTTGCAGTCATTAAATAATGAGGTAAAAGATCTGTGTTGTTTCACAGTACTGTACTGTGTGTTGCCAGTGCTGTCCTGAGACTCCAGAGAAAGTGGTTCAGGTGCGTCTCCAGATATTACAGCATGGCACTTGCCAGTGTCCCTTCCCAGAATGGGCAAATTTCTGTTTGAATATTAATGTTTTATGCATGTTTCTGAAAATCCACCCAACCATTTCAAATGGTGGAGAAAATCTGGATATGCTGCTAAAAAGATGGCTAAGTGAGATATAAATGCAGTTGCAGGTGGTTTCATTTTAGTTGTAAATCAGAACATTTTTCAAGAGTTGCATGATGTCAGAAAAATATTTGAGTTTGTTTTCAGGAGAAAATATTATGTCCTTATGTAGGACAAGTACGACTTGATTAAAAAACTTCACAGTTTCGTACCTAAACCCTATGGTATTTTACTGAAGGTAAAGCCTTATGGCTGAGGAGGGACTGAGAAGATATTTGCTCTGTTCCCAGATCTGTGCTCGATTTTTTATGTGCTAACTTTTATATTGCTAATGCACCATCTTCCTTCATTTTGGCTACTTCGACTGTAAACTCTTTAGAATGGGGACCTTCTTATTTACCTCGGCTTGAGAAAGCAGTTTTCTATAGGTGGCACTTAACAATATGCTCCACTTTCACATGTGCTTAATGTCTTGGATCTGAGTGATCTTGGTTAGAGGATAAATTAGGCAGAATCCAGCCCTTAGCATACAACCTGAAACATGGGTGTCCGCATGTGCAGATGGGAAGTGCAGTGTTTCAGGTTTCTTGATTAGCTTTGCTGCTGCTTAGCTGGTTACACCTGCTAATGAACAGTTTTCTTTGCATTTCACTGTCTCCATAGGTACACTTGTCCTTTTCCTTTGACCTCACAGCTTCCTCACTGCTGTACTACGTGAGAGTCTGAGGGACAATCAGCTACTGGAAGGAACAACACGGTCACAACACAATCTGCGACAACTCCGTAGCTTGTAGGTGGCCCCAGGCACTTGCTGACTAAGGTGTTACCTGTGACATTGCGGTTCACTTGCTTATATTTTGTGAGGAAAATTAATACAGTACTGTGATAGCTTTTATGGCTACTTTTTATTTGGCATTTTTTCTCCTATCTGGCTCTTACCTTTCTATTGATTTGGATGTAGTACCAGCCTAACATAATAATCTCAAATAGTGACCTTATTTTTGATCCCTGAGGACCTCTCATACAACCATTTTCCTGTGGTATTTCTGATTAATGTGCTGAATTATAAAGGATGAAAGAAATAGTGTGACATGATATCTTTAGTTGATGGTAGTAGGAAATATTAGTCACATCATGGCTGTGCCATATGAGAGCATATAACTGCTTTTGCCTTTGACTTCAATTTTTTTTTTTCCCAGCGAGAAATAGGTAATTTGTCTTTAAGCAGCATAGCAGTTGTTCTTACAACTCGATTGAATTTTTATCTCTGAAAATACCCAGGCCTCCCAGTCTTAAAAAGGTCAAAAAATGTTTTCTATTTCTTGCAGAAATGCTACATTGTGAAATAAGAATTTTACAAGATAGACAATCTAAGAAATAAGGATTTTTACATGTTTTTAGACTTTTTGTTTAGCTTGATGCATTTACTGTGTAGCTTTATTTTGAAGCATTGTCACCAGACATGAGATTATGTTAAAAGGAACCAGGTCTGCTGCTAACTTCCTATTAGCAAAGAAACTTATGAAACCTGACTTGGGAAACTGTATTTTAATATAGCTCTGAGCATACAGTTCATTACTGTCACTAGGACACACAGATTTAACTTGATATAAATGTCAGAAAATATTATTCAGGTGCGTATGACACCAAAGATCACAGCTAACTGGTGTGGTGAATTTTAATTAGCAAGGAGCCCAGAGAAAACTCTGAAGATTCTAGGAACTAAGAAAAAACACTGACATTTTTTTGTTTGGCTCTGGATATTTGTTATTGACTTTGATCTCCACTGATGCTCTCCAAAGAGTTCTGGTTCTGGCTCACTCAGAAAATGATTTTTACCTTCAAACTTTGCCTGTTAAGTCATTATTACCAAATAACTCCGGAGGGAGCAGAACATCATAAAGACACTTTATTTTTCATTATGAGAGTTAGAGGTTAGGCAATGATGTGGCATAAACCAAAGCTTGTTTCTTCTCTGGCAGCTCAGTTTACTTGGTGCTAAGTATAATTTCTGAATTGAAGCTGTATCCTGTTTCTTTAAGAATCTGCAGGTTTTGTGCAGACCTCATTCTGTTTAGAAAATATTGCAGTACTTGTTTTATGTATAAAAAACAAATCGTTATGAAACATATTAATGCGCTATTCTTTGCTTGAGAGAAGACCACAATTCACGTCATACTTAGCAGACACATCTGGCAACTGAAAAAAACACCCTTTTCTTCTAGCTTTTCTTCTTTGATATTTGTTCTTGGCAGGATTATTTCTAATTAACTTGTTCCTTTTCCTAATCTTAGGCAGGACACACAGTGAACAAGCAGACTTTGTATCTAATCCATCTGAACTGAGGCTAATAACCTGCAGATTCTCTTACTGTAAATGCAGCTAAATCTACATTTTTAAGAAGTCCAGTCGCATAACCAATTACATAATTTCCTTTTTTTTTTTTTTCTTTAATACAAGGACATTATAGGAGCAATCTGTGAATGACTATGTGTTAAACTTCAAATGATTTGAGCTTCTATGATGGCAAAGTTGAGGAGCTGATAATGTGACCTCAAAAATATTAAGACACTCAGAACTCTGAGCTCAGTTTTCTTTGTTTTTGAGACTGATACATATTTACCTTGTAATTTTATTGGCATCACATCACCGATGTTACTAAAAATATTGGGGCTCCAGAATTTGTTCCTTTTTTCCAGACACTTTCAGGGTTCTGAAAACCACAGCTGGTCTCCTATCAGAGAGCTTAGAAATGTCCCATTCTTTAGTAAAGACTTTGTAGGTGGCATTCTGTGAAGATGGCAGGACACATGCAAGTAACATTTGCTGCATGCTGACAGTGTGTGCTTGGAGAGCAAGATATCAGCCTGTCTTCATAGAGTAAATTATTTCTGTCTTTTTTTTTTTTTTTTTTTGTTATCATAATGTAGGAATAAACATAGGAGATTTTTATCGGTATTGAACGGATATTTTGCATGCAAAGTTATCACAAGTGGAGCTGACAAAAACTTGTAATTTTAAGTCTGTAGGAAATTCTGAAATCAGTATTTGTTTTCATTTCAAGATAGGAAGCAATGCACTTTTAAAAGCAAGTTCTTGATGCAGCTTTGTTTAAACTGGCACATTACTGACAAAAGCAGTCTATGATAGCACACTGTAACTTTTAATTATTGCTTTGCTATGTGGGACTTTTTTGATGGCTTCTGGGCATCCTTTAATAGGTAACTACATATGCTGTGCCCTGTGAGAAGCTAGGTAACGCCGTTATCACAAAACAGAGCATTATAAATCCTGCTAGTTTTGCTTCCACGATTTAGTAGCAAGATTTAGGCTGCAAATAGTCCTTTTAGGTTAGATTATTTATCATCTTCGCAATTTTCAGGTATAAACTCTGTTTAATGGCCAAATTTCTTTGTTTTCATTGTTGTTTTTTTTTCAATGTTTGCAGTAAAAACATATGAGAGTGTAGATCTTGGATGTGACCCCACTCTCTTAGGTCTCCTTTCAAACCAAAAGAACCTAGATCTTGCCACAGAACTCAAAATCTCTTCGTGAAATTGTTCTGTGCTGTAGCATTAGTTTGATAGAGAGTGGTCAGTAATACTTTATAGCTTTGCTGAATATACAGCTTACCAACTTCTCTCTGGGTCCAGCTGTTTGTCTGTAAATTCTGCTGAAAGTTGATGTGACACTGATAGCTGACACACTGTCATTTGTACTAATCTGTAGCTTGGACGTGTGGCCAAGCACTTACGCTTGGAATAAAGGTGGTTCCGCAAGTAGAAATGAGTACTAATGATTTGCATTTCAGTCAGCTCAGAGCAAACATGGGCTGGATACTCCAGAGGTCCTGAGAGAAGGCTGGCATATCTGTTAATCACTAACAGAAGGCTATGTTAATTGTTTTCCAGTTAACTGATTCCAGGAGGTTCTGAAAGAAGATAAGAAATTTTATTGTATCCGTTGAGACTTCAGCCATTGCCACTGCTGGGGAAAGGGACAAGCAGAAAAAAATAAGGGAATTTGCCCTTAGATAATAGATAATGAAATTGTACAACAAATACCATTTGTGCTTTTGCACCTTTGTGTCAGTATTATAGATCAGTCGTTTTACTGGGTAATATGTGCACACCTAATTTTCTGTGGACTGACCTAAAGAATTGATAAAAACAAAAGGGTTGTTGCTGTGTTGTAACTCATTATATCAGCTTCTACACTGTACTGTGAAATGTTTATATATGCAGAAAAAGCTGAGAACAATTATAATTATTTGTTATTGGTGGAAGTGGTGTTTAGTGAGGGAGAGGGTCAAGAAGAGGGGTCCATGTTTCAAATCAAGATGAAGAAGAGAATTAAGAGAACAGAACAAGTAAATGGAACAGAAAGCTAGGAATGAGTTTGACAGGTTAGCTGGAATCTGAGAAAACACTAGAGGAAGAATTGAAACATAGCATGCACTTTTTTTTTTGTTTTTTTTTTGAGTCTTGAGTTATTTGAGTAACAGTTTTGACACAAGAAAACTGGTTACAAACCAGAGATAAGTACAAGCCAACAACAAATGGTAAAAGACATCCAACTTCCTTAGATTATAGGTTTTCTGCTTGAGAAGTTAAAAAAGGTGGCTGATCTTGCAGTTTCTAACCTGTTTTTATCTGGATAGTACTCCATTTGCTTATGTAGATTAAAATTATTTTGCAGGAATGTCTTTAAAGAAAATAATTCCTATCTGAAGTATTTCCTATATAATTGGATAGTGTGACTTTTTAATGGTGGGAAATAGAAGCAAGAAGAGAAAAGAAGCTAGATGTGTCCACTTACATAAAATTGTCATTTCTAAGGCCGTGGTTCAAATTAAGTTGTAATACATTTTTATCAGTAAGAATGATTTAAATGTTTTAAATTGCTCATTCTGTGGCACTTTACAGTAAACACTGTGATAAATTCAGTTCTTTTGGCAGTCGTTGTTAATTCAGCTGTACATTAATTCAATTGTATTCATTAAGTTTTAATGAGAATGGAATGTGATATGCATGGTGATTCCCCTAACATGAACAGGCTCAATATCTTTGGATATAGCTGTGTGTAAGCACCTGCCTTTGCATTTTTCGTGGGCCTTTTGATGGAAATCATCCTTGAGGCTGCTGTGCAGAGGCAGAGAATTCTTGGCACACATCAATCACGTATCATAGTCTGCCCTTTCTTTTCACGAGACCCCTGTCCTTTCAGCCCCCGTGGAAGTGACAGAACCAGCAGAGTTGTCCCTGCACCTCATGTGTGTTTCTTTCTCTGTGTTCTCTCTTGTGAGACCTGCAGCTTTTGTATAGTTCTTTGCACAGCATAACCCCTGTAAAAGGTCTACAAAGCCAGATCTAGACCAAAAGATTTTAGATTGAGATTTACAGAGGGGTTTTTTTGCAGCCTACTTCACATTGTTATGGCACTTTTTTTTTTTTTTTTTTTTTTTTNAGCATTCAGCACTTATGAGTTGATCACTGAATTTGTGATGAATGCCCATCCTAAAAGAAGGAGCTGCTAGTTTCATGTATGGGGTATTAAGTATCACAGAACCAGCTCTGCCTACAAGAGACTGTTTTGTCCTCTTTACCCATTTCTCATTTTTTTCTCAGTTTTGCAGGAGATTAGCCTCCAAAAACATGTAGCACAAGTGATTTGTCTGTATACATAAAGACTAAACTCTGTAAAGACCCTTATCTCGCCCTATGCAAATTCCTCCAGCACTGATGGGGACACATGTCTCAAAGAGGGGATTCTGGAGATGTCTCTACTGACAGTGCTCTCCATTAACAAACCAGCATCATCTCTATTTTTTTTTTCTCTGCCAACTGTATAGGAACCAAAATAGAGACTGTAGACACAGTGCACACTAGGCTGAGTTAAGTAGCATGTGTTGCCCTTTGATCTGAATAATTTATATGCAAAATATAAAAATCAGAATCCATACTGATTGCAAAAGCCAAGATGGTTAAGTGAAACAAGTGTCAAAATCAAAGGAAAAAGGAAGCTTTTCAGATATAATATCTGTGGTTCAATGATGAATTGAAATTAAGAGAAAGAAAGAAAGAAGGAAATAAGTAATTAAGAACAGAAAACAACTATGTAATTTATACTATATACTAAGAATAAATTTCCTGATTCTGCTTGGGACTGAAGTAATGAAATATGTACATAGGGAAATAATGTATCATCTGTTGCAATGAGTAATTACCAATTGACCGTGTATCTGGACAGAAAAAGATATTCATTAAAATATTTTTTGAGTTTTTTTTTTTTTAATCAGAGCCCTTCCCAATATGGCTGTATTTTTGAAGGGATAGCACTTCATGTTTTAAGGTTGAGAATCTAATAACAGGAGTTTACAAGAAATTTTACAAGAAAAAAATTCTTTTGTGCCCATTGCAAAGTACCTAAAACTTTTCTCTAAACATCTATCGTTTAGAGTATGAGAGAGGAGTAAAGGACTAGGCAGAGCCCAGTTCTGGTCTGGTCTGGCAGTTCCTACGTTAGAGCAGGGGGTGAGCGTGGGCAGATGATCCCTAACTTCCATCTCCTTTTTCTTCCTTCTGTGCATCTGTTTTTCTACGAGGTTGTTGAGCTGCAGAATCCTTCACAAATTTTTATGGGCTAATGGAAACATGGAAGTGGGCAGTGCTTGCATAGGAGATGGATTTTCAGCAGAGCAAATTTTTGGACCCACATAGTTCTTATCTTTAAGGTCTTGGTTTGAACCATGTGATTTCAACTCCTTTCCATTTGGTTACTGTTAGAGACTCAGATGGAAATCACTGCACTGAGAAATCAATTTCTTATTTTGTTCTTCTTTCCAGTAAATGTCAGCCTGGATGTAGCAGCAACGCTTGAATCTTGGTACTTTCACTCTTTTCTCCCATTTGACTTTAATAAGGGCCATGCATATGTAGGGAGTATGTTTAGGTGCGTATACTTGTTCAGATAGGAATGTAAGATGATCATTTATTTTCTTCTGTTTTCTTGATGAGTTATGGCTTACGTTATGCCATAAAAATTAAACTTGAGAGATTTATGGTATGATTGTATCCAGTTTGAATTCACGGTTAAAAGTCCTATTTGTTCCAATGGGGCAAGACAAAGCTTGTAGGTAATGTAATTTCAAAATCTAATAAGAGAAACATTAGACATAAGACAAATATTCTTTTTTGTGCTTAGCTGTATTTCGAAGATGTATTGGTCAGAAAAATCTTATGTTTTATAGTCATCTCAAATCTCCTGTGAACAAACAGGAACATGGTGTAATTAGAACAGTGTGTGCTGCTTTAAATCCAGGTCAGCTCAGTGTGCCATGTCAGCAGACTTCTAGCAGGTTCTATGTAAATTGGGTATTTATAATTATATTCCAATTACTACAGAGGTGCAGACATCAAAGAAAATGCCTTTTCACATCTGTATTTGTACTGTTGTGGTTTGGTACCCAGTAGAGCCTGAATTAAAATTTTGGAATAAAATATGTTTAGTAATTAGGGGAAGGTTAATTCTGGTCTCTAGTGCAGTGGCTGAAAGACAGATCCATCCCTGGAAATGTTTTCTGTCTTTCATATGTGCATGTTTTCAGAAACCTGCACTTAAAAACTCTAAACACTTAATAAGCAGCTTCCCTATCTGCCTTCCTTAGAACAGTCAAACCTCTGTCAGACAGTCAAGCCACATGATTTTGAAATCCTTCTGACTGATATACCCGAATGTGGAGCGTATTCAAAGAGTCAGCATATAATAAATATATATGTATAATAAATTGGGACATAAGGAAACTTAATATTTAATGCTCCCTCTTCTGGTTCGCATTGATGAGTATGAGGGCAATGCAAACACTTTGCTGATGCTGATGTACAGAAGATGGGATTTGGCGCCTCCAAGTGGGTCTCAGGAGAGGTGCTTGTAAATAATTAGGCAAGAGTTGCACTAACTTAATTGTGGTTTATTTAAAGAAAAGTGTTTTAAGTAAGTATTTAGTCAGCTACTCTTTAATGAAGGGCAAATGGAGGGTATGTAATAGTATATTACATTTGGAAAGTCAAAGAAACATGGCTTTTCATTATAGGCTTTGTCTTCCTGCTATTGCATATATTATTTTTCTTTCTTCTCATTTCCTCTTTTTTATTTTCTCTGTACTTCTTACTAATGGGCTGTGACAGTCAACACTGCCCTTCAATATTAGATTATTGACCATTTTGTAGCACCTTTACGACTATATATATATATATTTTTTTTTAAGAATTGGCTGCTGGTGAAGAAGCCATTCAGAATTCATTTTTATATGGTTTGCTAAAACCCTTATGTGCATACTAAAAAAATAATCATGCACTATTTTAATTTTTTTCTTACTGAATGCAGGAGGTGAAAGTGACATAGTAATGAGAAGTCAGAAGGGGGAGAAGTGGATCAATATATTGCTAAATTCTTATTGAAATTCTAATGCTTTGACTGTTCTGGGCAGTTTTATTTCTGTTTAACATTTGCTGAGTAAAAGTCATTGCCCTAGAGATGCAAGATTTATTGACACAGAGAGATGAAAATGATTAGCTAAAAGGTTTCTGCACAAAGAGAATCAAAATCAGCTGAAACACTACAGGGTGGCTTATATATAGGAGGCTGAGCTATTTCAAACAAGTTATTAATTTTCAAAGCTGGAAGCTTAGCATGTTGGTATTATACCGATTTTTTATCGTTTCCTTCCTTCATAGAAACATTAAAATCTCTAAAAGGTTTTTATTTATGTATATATAGATGTATACACCCATCCGCTTTGTTTGTAGCACTCATGAAAGCATCATTATCTTTTCCTAATTCATCTTCTAATTGAAAATAAATATATTGTTGTTTATTTGCAGATTCCAGCTTTTCAAGAGTTGTCTTTACAGGATGATCTTGCAGTCCTGGTACAGGTAAAGTTCCGTAGCAGTATATTCTAATCATGCTCACAAATACTCATTTTCCATTTGATCTCACTTGCCACAAGGTGTGTGTATTGATACATTGTATTTAGCTTTTCAAAAAGGTCTGAAAGATGTTGACATGATTTGGCTCACAGTTCATATGAACCTGAGAGAAATACTAGGCAGAACAGCTGCTTTTGGCCTTCTGCAAGAAAAACGTGTCGGCTTCCTTTTGACTTTGTTCACACAGAGTGGAGCTGAACCTGGGAATGCTTTGTCATTACCCATACCAAAGTGAAATACACCATATGTTGGTGCTGCAAGAAGCCAAAAATAAGGAGAAATTCATTCTCTAGATAGGTAAAATTCAAAAGAATTTATTAATCTTCCTGCTGCTGCTTATAATTTCAAACAGTACTGTTACACTTTTAGTGTTTTAGTAATAAACTGCAGTGGGCTCCATCTTCATTCCCTTCATCTGTCATCCTTAGATTATTGTATAATAATTTGTGGAAATTCCATCAGAATACACAGGGCCCTGTGTTCCTGCCCCAGCATGCCGAGAAAAGTGCTCTGAGCGGCCTCCTCTTGTCACAGAGGCCGCAAAAAGCACTAAGGAAACTTGAGGCTGTTTTAGTGTTGAGTAGAATCCTGATCGTTCTCAGAATCAGAATGGGTTTTAGGAGGGAGACATCTTCAGTTTGTCTTGGCCACAGGATAGGGCTTCATGCATCTTACTATTTCCTAAATCTGGAATGTTCTAAGCAAAAACAGCTAAATCAAAAAGATTAAATACAACTCACAGTTGGGAGAAAATAAGATGAGAGATTACTGAACACCAGGCAAAGCTGGAAGTATTGAATAAGTATGTATATTGTTGCAGGAAATGTTCTATGAAATTGTATTCTAGGTTTCATGCGGGTTTTAAAGCTCTGAGCAGGTTTTATTTTCAAATAGAAATGATTAAATATAATTTCTCAATACTTTTACATGATTAATGTAACAGGCTGATCTTTCTTTGAGTACATCATAAATACTATCCACATTGGTGTGCTATATATGGAGAGTTTTATTGCTGCAGCACTTTATGAAATTATTCTTTGGGAAATTATAGATAGTCAATGAATAATTCAAGGGGAAGAATAAAGCAAAATCTAATAAACTCTGCGTATGATTGAACTTTGACATTGTTACAGTAATGTGTATATACAAACCTCCCTCTTACTCTGGATTCAAATAGAGCTTGATTTTTTTTTTGTGAAAGAAGAGATCTTTTCACACTTAACTTTTCTGATAAGAAAAGTGGCAATTATTTACTAATTGGTAAACTGAACACAAATGGTACTTATATCTGTTCCCAGAGAAGTAAAGGATAAATTACTGAGCAAATATTAGCTGTATTCTCATTTTCCTGGAAAACCTGTAACCACATTTTGGGGTTTAACTCCTGATTTGTTACAGAACTCTAGAAATAAAATTTTTCATGACTAATCCTAATTTCACAAATATGGAAATTTGTACGTTCCTGAGAAATGACTAGCATTAAATGTTATTGTTTCCTCTGTTCAGTCTGGGAATGTGCATGCTAATTTATTTCTTTTAACTTGTGGATTAATGTTTATTTCAGTAAACTGAGGGAATTGTTACAATTATTATGAAAGGACCTAGTATATCATAGAATGAAATGTAGTGAAATAGGAGGGAGAAGCTAGCTTGGTGTTCAGGCTAAGCTTCTAGATAAAAATTATTTCAAAATCAGGCTTCAACTTCTTCTGGCCATAATAAATTATTGTACTGCAAATTTTTGTGATGGGAAAGTGATTAGGAGCACTGGTATTAGTTTAATCCCAGCCACCTTATATATTACTGAAATATGTTAAATTCCAAGAAATTTGGAATGTTAAGTTCCAAGACGTGAGTCTACCTTATTTTAAGGAGTAAAAGTAATGCAAGTACTGAGAAAAGACTTAATTTGGCGTCTCTCTCTCTAAATGTTTACAAGAGCTCTTGAGATGATGGTGGGTTATGAGAGGTGTTAGCTCTAATGAGCTGTGGTGGGTCAGATAAAGTAGAATTACTGTGATCTGTTGAAGATCCAGGTATAAAAGCACATCTATTTTTTATTCCATTTAGTTTTGCTTGCAAGGATTTTTACCTTTATAAACTGCATATATACTTTGTGTTACGAAAATTGCTTCTTTAGTCATAATATAAAGGAGTGACAGCTTTTTTCTTTGAAGAATACTTGGTTTTATGTGACTTCTTTTGGTACATGCAACATCGACAACACACAGTGGGATCAGTTATCAAAAAGGTGACTTTCTAGTGTAAGTTAAAGGCTGAAATGATGAGTTCCACATCTGTTAAATAGACTTAATTTCTGGTGACATTATAAACTGAAAAGGGCAACAAGCTCCTTTTTCATCACATACACATCTCTCCAAAGAAGATTACAATTCAGAATGTGTTCAGAGTTGAAGGTGAAACATCCTTTAGTTGCTGCTAAATGGTTGGAAAGAATGCAAGTTACCCTGGAGGAGTGATGCTTGCTGACTTTTCAGGATATGTTTTGGCCCACTGTATTTTATAAAATCCTGCTGGATTCAGTTTTACATTGTAAGGATGAGCTGGTAGAGCAGATACTTGGTACTGTTAATTTTCTTTGTAATATGAGTTTTATGTTACCTGACAGAAGTTAATCTCATGTTCCCAATATGTGGCTCCCCTTCATGGCTCAACTATATGAACATGGAAAACATCTTCTAATCATAATTTAGTATTGAAGGACACAGTCAAATTCCAAATCCTGTATCTCCCACTTGCGAAGGAACTATTGCTGGTGTAAAACTTGAAGGAATCAGTGACAAGACATAACTGACTTATTAAATTTTATACATCTGTGTCCAAGGCATAAGAAAAATTTGCAGAATCAAATCTGAAATACTGTCTTTTTCTAAGTATACTGTTCAAAGAAATACCTGCAAGTTTGATAAATTCTATAATAAGCTCTTTGAAACAGGACTTCCCAGTGCTTTATAGTTTTGTGCTATGGAAAGTTCACCCGTCTGTTTCCCAGATATTTTCCATAGAACATTTCCCTCCCATTTCCCTCTCTCTTCAAGGAAGTGATCCCAGTTTTACTCTTTCTACTTTTCTGATGAGTTTGTTACAGAGCACCTCTAATATTTTTCCTTTCTTTTTATTGCTTCCAAGGATGAGACGTATTCCACCTTTGCAGCTAAAAGGAATTCGGAAGATAGTTTTTCTAGCTGGCTATTATAATATGATTTTTTAAACTATAATCCAGATGCTCTTGCTTAAAATATTTTGCCATGTACAGACATCCAAGTCTTTGGTTTAGTGTTATTTTCAAAGAGATCAAGATTGTTCAAAAGCTTTCTAGCAAAAAATATAGTTATGGAATAGGCTTAGGCCGCTTGTTTATTTTGTGGTTTATATAATCTGCATCTACTCTGTTCTCCATTTTCAGCCAGGTTCTTTCACTTTCAGAGAGAAACTGTTTGCTTTTCATATGAGCCAGATCTAGACTCTGAACTACTGGAAGTTATCAAGGTAGCGTCTATGGAAAAAGAGTCACATCTTCACTGCATTCATCTCAGTTGTCACTGTTTTTCTGAACTGGGGGAAACACAGGTCATGAAAACATGGTCCTAAAGGCACCATGCAATTATCTTTCCAGAAATATGTAATTGAGAAGTGTAACAGGAATTTGCTGAAAAAATATTCTTTTTAATACACTTCTTCTAAATAAACATATACGCCAAAATCAAGGCCAAGAAAAGGACAGAAAGAAGAGCTCTACTTACAACAGAGATTAATATTTTTCAGCATTGTTATTTGGTAGTTTCTCCCACTTCCTCTCAGTGATTTCTTCTGGGTTATAACATAACTCCACATCCTTACAGTTCCTTTCCTAAGTATCATAATTGATTAGCATTCAGTGAAGTACAGTTTGTTCTTGACATTTGTAGCTAAGGGCTCAGTCATGGGCCTGATTAGAGCTCCCTTCTATTGCTCTGGTATAAAAAAGACTTCAAGATGCCTTGTAGATTGCAGCAATCACTTGCCAATATTTTGACAACAAGCATTCAACAAAATTGTAATAAAACTTTCAGCAATACGGTGAGATCTTTGTGCCTTCTGGGAGTAGAAATGTAGTAAAGAGGAAAATGGGGAAATCTGAGGAGTCAAATCCTCAACTTTGTGTTATTTTCATCATAGATTTTCCCCAGGAAATTATTTCTTTTTTTTTTTTTCTTTCTTAACTGAGTGTATTAGTTCTGCCTTTTCACCTTTAAGGCTTGTACCTTAAAGATTTTAATTAAAATCTCCTTCCCAGAATGGAAATCATAAGCATGAATTTTTAATGAAATGCTTATTTTTATGAAATATTTATACCTCTTCATTCTAGTGTACATTTTTCTTTGTCATTTTGGGACAGCAGGTGCTTGAAGGGCTCTTGTTTTGTATTTTCAATGAAAGTTTGATGTTATTTGATGTAAATACCATCTGACAAGCTGAGGGTTTAGCTGGGTCATAGTAAAGGTAGTCACCCAGAGGACGGTCTCTCTGAGAAGTGCTGTCACATTGGTTTCCCATGCAGCCCGTCATTTAATAGGCAGGGTGGGATCACTTCTGTTATTAGAATGAGCTTTGCATTGGAAAAGCACTATATGTGCAGTATCATCATTAGTTTTAGGACAGAGAGAAGAGCAATGCAGTGACCTATCTTTGTGCATTATTACCACTAGTTTTCCAAAAAACGTCCATCTTTGTGGCAGTTTTAAAGCTCAGTTCTAATGATTCTGTTTCAACACAGCACACTAAAGAGCAGAAACCCATCTCCACTTCTCCAGGTACTGCTTTTGAGGGTCCTGCAGAGGTAATTTCTGAGAGAGTCTCTCGTCTCTGATTTATGACCGGGAAAAAAGTAAAGGTGAGGCATGTACTTTCTTCCTTGAGAGCATCAGATTCTTTTTAATTTAGAAGGAAGCGTAGATGTCTAGGTTCTTAATCAGTCCTCACTTTGGCAAATACTCATCCAAGTTAGCGCCAGAACTAAAGTCATCAGCTATGAGATTGCCTTCATATGCTCCTAAATGTACTGCTTTCTTTTCTCATCATAGCCTACTAAGGCAGTGCAAACATCAGTGCCATTTAATGAACTGTGGTGCCAGCTAATTGGTTCCAGGCAATAACTTTTTACTTAGCTCTGCTATACAAAGATTAATATTAGTGTGATCATTTCATCTGATCATTATTTTTTAAGCCATCCCAATTTTATGGACCTTGTGTGAATAAATTGTATGTGGCCTTCTTCTTCCCCTTGCAAGCACAATTCCCTAATATCAAATCTTCCAGCATCCTGCATCCTTTCTATCAGGGTGTGCTGTTGCTGAGCAACACCAGATTTGCTGTTTAAAATTATCCAGGTTTCTGTAGCCAGCTCTGTGAGTTGGTACAGAAGGGAAGCAATAATATGTCTAAATGCTTTAAAAATATATTCATTTTTTGTTTGAATTATTTATTAACATTTCTTGTATTTGGGCTGTCTTACATGGCTAGTTGGCTATACATTTAAAAATAATGTAATTTCACTTTTTTTTTTTTTTACTTCTGCTATGGGGATTTGTGTAATTATATAATTGTATTGTGTAATATATTGTAAGTTTTATACATAAGTTCCAAAAGAGGGAAAAATTAAAACATCCATGTATTTATGAAAATTCCTATTAGAAAAAAAGGTTTTTTTTTTTTTTTCCATAACATTTCTGTATTATTTCCATAGTATTTCTGCTTTCTGAATGCTGCATGAATGTTGATTCTTGATAGTTGGGGCTTTAAGATGATTCAAGTTTCTTAATCTTGCTCGCTCTCAGCTGTCTAAATATTATAAAAGTTGGCAAGATGTTTCTTTCTGTCCTTAAAAATGAGTATTGTAGAAATTATTTTCCTGTGGAGGAGATGTTAGTAACCATTGCAGTATGGGCTGCCATTTCCAGCTCAGGCCACAGAAACATGTACATCCCAGATATTTTATTCTTCAATGTCAATTTTTAAGGATAGTAGCAAAAACTTCCACTTGTAATATTTCCTTTCCTGACCTGATCCTGTGAATAATGTGATCTTGGTCTAGCAAGGTGAGAAAACGTATGTATAACATTAGCACATGTGATCAACAGGACTCCATCTACCCTTTGATTCATTAAACAGACACCTGAACTTTGAGACTACGAGCTCACAGTGAGAAGGCATCTTTAACTTCCCTGGGCTTGAACATTTCCATGGAATGAAGCACCTGCAAATGAAAAGAGCTCAACTGTCCTTAGCTGGGCCTAAGCTTGCAAGGCTGCAGCATTATGGGCTGGGTATCTCAGCACTGAAGCAGGGAGGCAGTCAAAGGAAGACTTTTCATTGTCTGAAGAGCAGGCTCAAGTACACTCTAATGATAATATTTGCTAATTTTGATAGAATAAATGGTTATTGTCAATTTTAAAATTACTTTCAGTCTAATATAAGATCATGGGATTATCCTTTGTTATTGAATCCTTTGCTCTGATTCTGTTGAAAGCAGGATCCTATTGACTTTTATGGGAGCAAACAAGGGTTCTTTCTAGCTATTAGAAAGATTTTTCTGTTGTTCACCACTGTCTGCAGTAGCCGAGTTTGCTGGGGATGGGTTAAAGCTACTTGGCCGCATGCTGTTTCTTTCTCATTTATTTAATTGGGAGAGAGGCGTGTGTGTTGCCGCCGAAGTCAGTGGTTTCTGTGTTGTCCTTTTTCTAGGACATCAAGATAACGAAGTAAATGTCACAGTGCCATTAGACGCGAATAACACTCTTGCATAACAGTGTCAGTGCATTTTTGTTGTCTTTTGTCACTTGCTCGGATCATTTGCATGGTAGGAATTTCCATATAGGACAAAAAATGGGAAGTTAATTTAATACAAGTGTGTTTCTCAACCAGCTTTCGGTGGTGCCTATGCCAGACCTGCCAAGACTGTGAGCCCCACTATGCGACACGTGGCTTGGCTCTCTCCGTGTGGCTCCTTTCAGCTAGCTCTGCGTCTCAGGCAATACTGAGGCCTCTCCATGGTTCCCTATGGCAGACTGCGTCTGCTTGGCCCATTGAGGACTTGCCTCTGGCTTGTGGGGTTACAGACGTCTTGCTCGCCAGTGGAAACTCATCCTGCCCCTAAGAGCCCCATAGAGTCACAGACCCCAGCCACAGGCTAGGGCTGTCCGTGCCTCCCTCCTCCTTGTGCACAGCTGAACACATGGGAGCATTTTGGGGGAGATGAGTCTTGAGCAGCCTGTCATGTCTGCAGATTGTTAGGGCTGTTCTCCGAGTTGAATCTGTACGAAGCGTGTTCCCTCTAGCACTCAACAGAAAGGGATGTGAGCACAAGTTCAGGCTGAACTAACAGTGATTCCTTGTACAGGGACCCCAGAGAAGAAACCAGGTGAGAAGGCTGTTGATGGAGCTGCTCTCTTAGCAGCAGAGAGGAGGAGATTGAGGTGCAGTTTCATGCTTAGTTTCAGCTGATTTTCAGCTTACTGTTACTAAATGGAGCACTTTCTCCAGCGCTTGCATTTCACCATATATCTCATGGGGTAGCCAAGGGGTTTTATCGTTACTCTCTGTGCTTTTCTACAAAGCCTGCAAGTACCTTGCATGGGATGCAGAGGTTTAGGGGACTTTTCATGGTGTATATGGTAAAAGAACAGAGTTCTTAGGAGATACTTTTGCCTAAACCAGCAATCCAGCTACCAGGTGAATGTGTAAGCAGAAAATCCTGGTCTGTTGTCCATCACAGCTCCCTTCTTCCTGTCTCACTTCTTGTGTACTCGAGTCAGTATAATGATTAGAGATCAGTTCTAAATTAAAAAGAGAAAAAAATCTACCCCTCAGAAGATGAAAAGAAAGTAGCAGTATAGGCAGTGCTTGAATGTACTTGCAGAGCCCAGAAAGCTGGAGAAATGCATTGGCCATCATTGCAGAGGAGACAAGGAAGAGGGCTCAGGAAATAATGGTTAGAAAATGTTGGTTACCACCTTTTTAAAGCTGCGAGAGCTCCTTGAAAATGTTGACCCAAGCAATGAGTACACCTAAGAAGAGCAAAAGATAATTACTTAGCAGGCAGTAAATCCAAGCAAGAACACAAAAATAGTGTCAGGGGAAAGTGTTAAAACAGTTTGCAGAGAATGAGAGGGTTTTTAAGTCCAGATGTTGCTTTATAAATCTGTAGAAAATGAGCCTCCTTTTGAATAGAATTTGAAAACTCTCCAAGGAGAAAAAAAATATTAAATTCTGTAATTCTAATATAGCTCGAAGTCTTTTTATTAATCAGGTCCCAGGAGGTTGCCCTGACTATACAGTTCGCCTTAAAAATTTCCTTTCCAGTGATGCTTGGGAAAAAAAAAAACAACAAACATGACTTCAAGTAGGTTGTTGCTGTGCTTATACCATCATGATACTAACAAGTAATACCTGGATCTGCTTGCTGCACTGTGTCTGCTTGTGGTTACTTGTATTCACCTGTCTCCTCTGCTCTTTGCTCCCTCTGGACAGAGACCATTTTTTTGGTTCTGGATTGCTACACGCACAGCATGGCTGGGTCCTGGCCCTTGGGTAAGAATCTAGATACTCTCACAACACAGATAATGCCATTCAAAATACTGCTAAACTTTACTGAAGAGCCTTCTGAGCTCTAACCCCTGCCATTTTCTACTGCTATTTCTGGACTAAGTTTTTGGCTGCTTTGGGCTCCCAAACTACATTTACTCGACTGATTGATGTGAGCGACAGTAATTCCATTAAGAAATAGTCTAAAAAGTGAACCATAAAGACTCAAAAAGCAGAAGGCAAATTACAACTGTACGTTAATTACTTAGAAAATATAACCTCATGATTTTTAAGTCAGTCTCCATTTAAGATACTAAACACATGCAAGTACTTTGCTGAATTGTGGCCAGAGTGAAAGAAAAAAGGAGCATAAATCCATGAGGTGGATCTAAGAAAGTAAATTAGGCCGTTCTCTTTAGGAAATATAATCTCTGAGATGGAACACAAAGTTCAGTACGTTCAGGTTCGAAGCAGTATTTGTGTGTTAAATTGCAAATACCTTGCTAATGTATCTCATGAACCCCTTTCATAAGTAGATAGTTTTTTGTTGGTGGTGTAATTTGCTTGCATTTTCGCATTATCACCAGACAAAGCCTTGCAGAAACATTATGGCCAGTTAGTTAACAATTTGAGCACTTGAAGAGTTAACTGAGAATGAAGAAAAAAGGGGTTTTTGGTAAATGAGGTTGTTTACTTGATATTTATGGAGTTATTTAAGGCATGTGTAGCTTCTGGCATACTAATACATAACTTCAGTAGGTCAGAAGAGTAGGTCAGTAGATTTGTCTAATGTACTTTAACTGTGATGAATAAAACTGCATCTATTCAGATAAATAAACTTAAGTCATAAGTAAACTTAAATCATATTGCAAAACATTCAAGAAAACTTTTTTTTTTCAATATAACAGAAGGTAGCAAAAGTCTGGAGTAACAGATTTTTTTTTTTAATGATAATGCTTGATTTTTTCAGAATCTTCAGTTTCAGTTTTGAAAGTCACAAGTAGTTGCTAATGCTGCACATCATTATCTAAAACAAACACTTCATGATTTCCCAGAGCACATCCTGGAAATAATGATCAGTTGCTGCCTACCCAAGATAACAAACAACAAGTATTGTACTGTAGAAAGAATGAAATTTTGCACTGGAGCACTTAGCCTATGCCTCTTTTAATTGCACATTATTCAGCTGGCATCTAAAAGAGTATTTATTTACACACCAGAAGTTAAACTCATTAAAAAGTGCTGCTGCACAGACAACTCAAAATGTAAATTTGTTTTCCAAAATCTCATTAAGCTCAGGTACTTCAGCATTTCCTCTCATAATAATGAAACACCAACAAAGTTTTTCGCTGCTAACACCAGACAAGGAATTTTTTAAAACAAGGCAAACAACTCTTATAGACAAGGAAAAGTGTCAGGGCAAGTGTATTTTGCCTCTCCCTCTGCAATCTGAGCTTCCTTCAGTGCCTTGCCAGGTCCCCTTCTTCAGAGGTAAGTACAACTTGCACAAGTTGCAAAGCAAGGAGTTGAACACGAACAGGGGTTGAAAGACAGCACAAACAACAACAGAGGCTTCAAAGTCTAAAGCTGCCGTTTGTATTAGTTCCATGGTAATGTGGAGAGTTTTCTGGGGTTTAAAATTGAAAATGGCAATAGAACTTTGTCAGCAGCATTATTTCCTTAGAAACTTCACTAGTATCAACCAGCATATGATGTGTGTGTATCTGTCTCTACGTGCAAATGACTGCTTAGAAGTGAAGCTCTGCTAGCAGGGCCCCCTCCCTCTGCAAGTTCTGGTCAGCGAGGCAGCCCACAATTACTCGTTGTGGTACTGGATGGTTGAGGCACTACATTTCAGGTGTACTACATTTCAGGTTTGAGGTGCTACATTTCAGCCCCCAATGCCTGCACACTCAGTAGGGAAAGGAGCCCTCACTATGTCTTTAATCACGCTCCCTTCTTAAAACTGGGTGAAAAGTATAAAAACTGTCCATTTTGTTACTGCGTGTCCTTTACTCCTGGTGCAGTACATAGCAGAAGTTCCTAGCACATTGAGACACATGATTTTTAATGTGTGAAGGGCCAAAGTTACACTGAGGAGATATTTTTACTGGATCTGACTTTTTACCCACTATTGTCAATGGCAAAATTCCCATGGTACAATTCAGCCTTTGATCTCCTAATCACTAATTATTCTTAAATACTACTTTAAAACACTGTACACATCCATTAGTGACTGAATAAAATTATGGTCTTTACATATGTGGCTTATCTAAATGCTTTGGCCTATGCTCACAAGGCTCTCACTTTTCAAAGTTGCTTTAAACTGGAATGTCATTTTGAATTCCTCCCTATATGAGTAATAAGGCTAAAGCCTGGCAAGCATTTGCCTGTTACGTTGCAAAAAAGATAAATAAAGGGTGCAACTTCCATTTTTTTTTTCTTTTCCTCCTCCTATTGAAAAATCCTGTGATTTAATACCAAGAACAACATCAAAGTTAAGAAAGTTAAATCAACCCTCCCTTCTCACTTTTAGGGCCTCGATGATGTGGCTGTAATATTTATTCTTTGGCTTCTTGAATTCTCTGCAGAGTCACCTTTGTGTTCATTTATGATAGTCTTTTGAACAGATGTTCGAAATGGAGATGTTTAATGGAAAATGTGTGATTAATACCCAGATCCACCCAAAATGTCCTGGAAAAGACCTATTGTCTGTAACTGTGATTAATACATCTCTGTAGGTTTGGTAGCAGTTTGCCAACCTTTTTATAGCTTAGTCTCCAGTACAGGAGTGGTGGATTGAGAAGTTGCACTTGTTTAATTACTGTAATAAAAAGATATGTATATCATTTAATGATATACATATGAGGATTAATTGAGCAGTAGGACTTGGAAGACTAATGAAAACATTAACTTAATCATCCTCCTAGAATAGCCATTCCCATATCCACAAATGCTTAACCAGGAGCATTATGGCATTTCTGATTCTCTTTTCCCAAGGAAAGTACCTCTGGTTGACATCATTTCTAAAAACTAATTGAAAAAGGAGTGTCATCATGTAACATAAATATGTTTTATTGTGACCAGGTCAGCATCTGTGCAGCTGTGATGAACGTATACTTTAGACTGTGAGTTACACAGAATCAGATGAGGCATCAGAGACTATAAACAGAGGAGAAGACATTTATGTGAACAGGAAATGGCTTTTTCTCCTCTAGATTTTACTTCCTATTAGAATAAAAATGACTGTAGTTTTACAGATATCATTTGCCTGTAATATGGACTTAATGCACAGGGCTGATGACCTTTGTTTAAAAAAGTTATTGAGTTTCTCTCAAGAAAATACTCACTGCTGAGCAACAATCTTGAGCAACAATAAAATACTGCAAATGCCTAGCAGGGGATGTATGTCTCTAAAGGTGGTATTTTTTATAGCTGAAATACGTTTTGCTAAAATACTCCCGGTTGGCCCAATTAAAACTGGGAAGCACAATGAATGCCATCTTCATGTTCTCATGCTCTTAACCTATATCATGTGCATTTATGTTTCAGTAAAGTTCATTAAGTGCCACATAAAGGTAAATGGTGAAAATGGTAATCAGTGGATGATAAACCAGTGGCAGTATATTTTGCAGTCATTACAATGATTTTCAGAGAACTCCATGCGGTAACTTTGGGTTTCTTGCAGAGTATATTAAAACATAAGAGCAGTCAGTTTAGGGATGTGAAGGTTACTGTCTCCTCTGCTCTGTTTTGAGCCTCTTCGGAGCTCACAGAAGCCTTGGGGAGATCTGGACCTGCGATGTGGCGGGAGCACCGGCGTTGACGCAGCTTCATGTGCTGGTGTCAAGGGGAGCAGGGGTGGCTCTTTGCATTGCTGCCTCATTTGATACTGAATGGAGTAAAAGGCTGCTCATCAACATCTCCGATCCCCATAGCTGACAACATGCTGTTTATCTGTACCACTGAGAAGGCCTGAGCCAGTTTTGCCTTTCTAAAGAGGCATTCCAAGTATTTTACAGGAGCAGGTAGTGATCTGCAGAGTCCAGTTGGGGAATATACGTTCACAGAGATCGTATGAGACGGACAGTTGATGTCAGAGAGAAAGCCAAGCCAGGAAGCAGAGCCCTGATCTTCCACTCTCTCCTCTCTCTCTTATCTGGCTTGCCATGGCAAAACTTTGACTCTCCTCTATGCAAGTATCCTTATTAACACAAATTCAACTCTAATGTGTAGAAATTATAGTTGATAGACAGCTTAAAACTTTTTTTGTAAAGTATTTCCTTGTAGTCTTTGTATTGTCCTTGTAGTCTTTGTATTGTCCTTGTAGTATTGTATCCAATACTGGATAATACTACAAAGCTATAGATTGCTTTTTGTATTGAGGTAATGTTGTGGTTGGTTGTGCACAGATAAACTACCTGGATCTTTCATATGGATATGGAACATATGGATCTTTCAGCACCGATTGCAGCCTGATGCAGAGAGCACTGAGCGATGCCAATGCAAAGAGGGAGTCTCCTCTGGGCTTGCTAGGGTCTAATCCTCAGGCCAAGATGAGTAACATTTGTTAACATGGAATCGGATCAAAGCAAGCTAGCACATTACTCCTCCAAAGTAACGCTTAATGTTTTCTTTAACAGGATTTGCATTTTTCGTCTTTATCTGTGAGCAAAACTAGAAAAGGCATTGGCAAAGACATTTCCTAGAGTACCCTGAACAGGGCTGCTCTGTGTTGTAGCAGTTTTCTGATGAAACTTCCACTGTCTCTCGGGAATTTCTTCTTTGATTTTCTGTTGCAATTCATATCTTGATTTTTCTTACAGCTGGTACAGCCTTTTATTTTGCTACTTGATCTGTTACATAGATATGGACTGCAGATTTTGAAAGCTCTTGGGAGTTCAGGAATCAGTCTTTTTTTTTTTTCACACTTATTTCCAGTATTACTGTAATTTTGTGTCTTTCTCTTTTTTGTTGTTTTTTCTTTTTTATTTTCATAGTATTAGCATCTATTTTGCTTTTATTTAATACTGGGAAGCCAATTGCAACAAGGATGACAGTGTTGACACCTTCTGTTTTCATTGTTGAGATTTTTCAACTCAGTGTTCAAATCTCTTACCTGTCCCTGTATAACTGAGTCTGTGCTGAAGGCAGAAGGCATTTTATGTTGCTCCACAATCTCTTGCAGTACTTGATCTTTGTGGTTTCTAGCATTCTGAATCAAAATATTATGAAAAAATCTGGGACTTGAGCCTTAATTTAAAAATGGATCTCAAAGAAGGTTTCCTACACACATCACTGTGTATGTAGGCCATTGCGAACAAGCTTACAGTAATATTCAAGGCTGATATTTCAAATATAACTAAGTAAGATACATTAGGAACTGATAACTGGTAGACTGGAGCATCCTAGTCAAAACAGCTTAATTATATAATGTTCCTCTGCAGGAACATGCAGCAGGAGTGTTGTGTGTTGATGCTAACCAAGAAGAAGACACTAAATTATGTGTAATGTCAAATTCCAAGTGAGATTTTTTCTCTGTAGCTTGATGAAATGAGATGAACAAGGATGATATGAGATTCGGAAGAACAGGAATCTAGTTAAGTTTGTATTTAAGCAGTCTAGTGTTCCAGTTCTGAGGAGCCTTTTCTCAAGGTCTGGCTGTGAAGTTTCAGTATTTTCTTACTGCTGATTTTGGATTTTTTGCTGTTTTACTTCCTTCAAAGCTTTCTCAAGTTCATTTTTTTTTTTTTCTGAGCTTTTCTGACCAGGACTCTATGTACAAAGATCCTGCTACTGTAACAGGAGGGTTCCTTCTTTCTGTAAAATATGTATATGTTAAATATATATGTGTTTAGGTGTGATACAAATATATATTGCAGATTTGTGTTTTCATATCATTGTAGGGTACAAATGGTTATGTTGTATCAAGTCATAAATTACTAATAAGGCAGAAATAACACATTTCATCTATGGTATGAAACAGCAATCAATGAACAGTGTGAAGCTAATAACTGTGTAATATATATGGAACTTCATAACAATCTGCAGATTTGTAAAGCACCTTTGGGCTTCTTTCCAAGCACTTCTGTGGACACCAGTCTGGGCTTTTTATGAGTAGACCAATGGGAGAATGAAACAATACGAAGCTGACAAGTATGAACCTGGGAGAACTGATGTACAAGAATATTATAAGCATCAAAAGTGGCCTGACTGACAAGGTACAATTATACACTGACTATGGAGGACGCTGAGAATTTCCTGTATGACTGCATTGATCCAGCTTGAAAGTGGGCAATGGGAAGAGCAAACAGGAAACCATTTTAATAGATCTAGATAGGGATGCATCAGGACATATTTGAAAGTCCCTGTGGAAATAGTTTGCTTGTTGCATCCTGCCTCTGTGATGCCGCAAGCCTCGTTCTGTGAAAGCTCAGAACTTGAAAATCAGAAACAAAAAACCACCAGTGTCATTAACAAGAGCTTTAAAGGGCTATTCAAGAGAGCCAATTTTTAGAAGCTATCGATACCTTCCAAGTTTTGGAGTGAGGCTGAGCCAGAGCCGCTGTTATAACTGCAGGCCAGCCCAGGAGCCTTGCTGAAGCCTGGGTGCTCTGGGCCCTGTTTAGCGGAGCCGTGTCCCACAGTGTGGAAAACTCCTGCCACAGCCCCGGGCTATGAGAGCGACCCGTGTTGCCTGCAGATCCCGGCTATCCTCGCAGCACGCAAAGTCAGCGCTATTTGGGAAGGCTTCCCAGATGATTTACCACCCAATATCATCTGAGTAAAAGCGCTGCAACAGAATACGGTGGCTCTTCGGTCTGGGGACCTTGTGCCCAGGACACTAACCTGTGTCCTCATCACAGCATGAACACATAGTTTTCTCTCCCCACTGGAAGATGTGGCCTGTTGCAGTGCTCATCTCGAGGAAAGCTTCTCCCTCCTTGTAATTTTGTAGGCACTTGGAGGGTTGTTGTCTCCTGAGCAGTGGAGTAGGCAGCTCTCAGGGTGCTGAAGGTGGGCTAAGGAACGAGCCCTGCCGAGGTGGGGAGCGCTGCGCCGTCCTCACACCGGCTGAAAATGAGCGCTCGGGCTGCTGAGGGTACGGACAGCACGAGGTCTCCTGGAGACCCAGCTCCTGGGTGCCTAAGGTGATGGTGCCCTCAACCTTAGAAAATTTTAATGCACGGCTTGTGGGGTTGGATGATTAGCAACCCTTGTTACGGTCTCTTCAAAAAGCTCTCCTCTGTTTGGCAGAGGACCTAGCCACTTTTCTTCTGGATAGGTGTGTAGTGTGGTTTGGCCAATTAGTGCGTCCATCCACTGGATTTCCCTTTTCTTCTCTGTAAGACGGACAGATCTCAGGATAGGTAGTGTGCTGTTCCTGCGAGGAACCTGCATGTGTTTCAATATGACTGAAAACTGCTTTTCTTTTTACAGTCCTGAGTCACACATGATACAGCTTCACTTTCCATAAACAATACCAGGATTTTTAAATCAGTATTTCCAGAGGAGTCCTTTGAACTGAACTTTTCTTTGAGAACAGCACATACCTTTTCTGTGAAGCGAAACTGAGTTCAAATTTAGGACACTAACCACTTGGAGGCTTAAACAGTCCGGATACAATGAAATTCTGCAATTACCCTTAAAACCTGCCACTGTAGAACTGAAGGTTAATCTGTTTTATATCTCAATCAAGCATGAACAAGCAATATAGTACATTGGACAAAAGAATAGGAGATTTCAGCATAGCAATGAGTTGAGTTCTTAGTGTATCTGTAACAGGAATTTTAATCCCGTAATTCCTCTATGTCACAAGCTTGAATCTGTAGGCCATAGTAAATGATGCCCAATAAATTCTTAATCTGTTCAAAACTCATGTCAAATAGATGGACACAAATGTTTGGTTTGACAAGCATATTCATTTAGAAATACTTTTTCCTGTGACACCTGTAAACACTGTATGAAACAACAGAGAAATATGATAGTAGCTGCTTACTACAGGGTCATTGTTAAACTGTTAAATTTGTCAAAAGCACCGTGGTCCAGCTTTTAATGTTTTCAGCTAATGCATGTTTCAGGTGTTTTAACTAGAATTGAGAAAAGGAACTAGATTCCAACTGTGTGATGGAATAGCTATCTGCACTTCGATCGTTACATGGGAAATTAGCAGCGGTTGCCAAAGCAGCCAATAATTTTTTTTGTTCCCC
This sequence comes from Nothocercus julius, assembly GCA_013398735.1. Classification (NCBI taxonomy): domain Eukaryota; kingdom Metazoa; phylum Chordata; class Aves; order Tinamiformes; family Tinamidae; genus Nothocercus; species Nothocercus julius. The sequence goes on from VZSV01000015.1 coordinate 9,338,362, forward strand.
AAAGTAACAGGAATTCTGGAATGATGATTGAAGGTGTTTGTAAAAGTCCTTCCCATTGCTGCCATTCCCTGATTTATAAGCTTGTTGGATATAAACATGCGGGGAATAATGAAAGTATTAAGGCAAAGTTTACATTTTTTCAGTGATGATGTCTAAATGCCACCTGATGCAAAGGAAGTATAAAATACAAAGGGTACTAGTAAGAGAGCAGCATCAGTTTAGGTTCCCTCTGCTGGCTGAAGGGCTGGAATTACGCTCACAGTTGGCAAATCAGGGCTCTTAAGACGCACAGGTACCCAGTGAGCTCTGACGGCTCCTCTTCTTCTATCTGCCTGATTTATTAGCAGCTCTGAAAAACCACATGACAAAATGAGGAGGACAGAGCAGCTAGTAATCTGTGTAGATTAAAAATGACAATTGACCATGCAGTGAAGAGATTTTTTTTTTATCCCCTCCAGGAAGCCATCGTGGTAGCTGCAGTTTCAAGTTTCTGCAGTCAGGACTTGCATTTTCATACGCCTTAAGTTTAAAATTGTATTGAATTTGTAGGTGATGTATTTAAGGGTTAACACTGTTCAGCACATAATGTCAGCTGTGGCTTTGAAGTCAATCACATATGAATTTGCATGTCTCAAGCTGCAGGATAAGATGCAATGTGATCTGACTGTTTTTCTGTCTTTCTTCTTGAAATAAGCAGATTTATTTGAAATAGGTGAGCTATTATATTCAGTCTGTTCACAGTAACTCTGCTCCTACTTTCATACCCAGCTCCCATTAACATTAATGGGAGTTAGGCACAGAGAGACGAAATTAAATGTCTTAATTTTTTTGCATCTGGTAGACAGCTGTACTCTAAAAACAGGCCATACTGGAAAGTGAGTAAAAAGGATAAAGAATAGCACTTCCTTTTATATGCTGATTCCCTTTGTAATAGATGTAGGCTAAAGAATGTAATATTACAGTATCCAGCTACTACTGAAAATTTTACAACTAAACCCTTGGGTAGCATGTTTGATAGAAATTAGCTGTACTGTATCCCCAGACCACTCTTATTTTTGGTTTCTGTATGCAAATTACTGCTTAAAATTCTCTGTGGTGAAGTTCAAATAGTACATGACAACTTGGGAAAAACCCAAACGTGCAATCAGGAAGAGTCAGACCCAGAAAAGATTTTCCTACTCTAGTGAGCATCTGTGGATATTTTTGGCAAAGCTATAGTGTTCATATTATAAAGTGAGGAGGCAGCATCATTTTCCTGAAGTACTTCTGTAACCAAAGATCTAAGATTAGTTTTGCTTTATTAAGCTAAGCCTATGACTATGTCAGATTCGTGGCACCAGAGACCAAGTCTGCTGATTCATCATAAAAAAAAAGTTTAAATAGTGAGATGATGTTAGTCGTGTATTAGACTGTGACGGATCTGCCCATAGCTGTTCAGAAGCTTTGCCTTTATGCATATCCATGCAAACACATATTTTGTGACTAAACACATAATATAAATCACAATATACCAGAGGTTACTGGGGTAATCTAAGATGTACTAAAATTGGTGTTTACCACTCATGTTGGTGGATCTAAGCTTTTCCTCAGGATGCATTTCCATGATCAGCCTGAGGTGATCCCGGATGAATTGCCACTGATCAGACCTGTTTTGCAGCCAGCCTGGGGCAAAGGGTGGGAAAGCCCTTCTTGGTGACAGTGCACTTTTAGATGGGTTTAAATTGATTATGAAACCACATCCTTACACAGCAAAGACAGAATAATAGAGATGTAGAAAACTATTTCCTGCACTGTTATATGAATGACCAAATTCTTTTATTCAATATAGATATCAAGTTTCTGCCTATGCTGTGTCAAGAATGCTTTCTGTGGGTGATAACTTTGCCATCATTTTGCCATCATTTTGCCTGGTGCTTGGTATGTTCTTTTCATCCCTTATATATACATGGTGCATGTCTTCCCATGTACTGCATACTACCATTCACATTGGTGCAATTCTATTGATATTCCTGACACCCAGACAAGTATGGACACATAATAAAACTTGAAAGACCCCCATATCTGATTATGGAGAAATAAGTTCTAGCCTTGGGTAGTTCTTTCTCTTCTGCTTCCTCACTAAGATGAGTATGTGTAAACTCTCTTGCATTTTTTCTAGTTACTTCTAAATTTTTTCCATCTGTGGATACAATTTTTTTTTCATTTTACTTGTAGTGATAACTCTCATTTTGGTGTCTGTACACAAATAACAGTCATTATTGTTCCATTTCCAATCTACAGATGGTCAGACTCAAGCCATTCCTTGTCCTTGGAGGTTTCAGAGTGTGCTGTCCGGTTGACAGTGATTTTTTACACAAATTTTACTAGCAGATGATTAATCCGAAAGGGAGAGTGGGCACTGGCAATTCCTCAGAGTGGTCTGTGGTTATTTTTGCTTTGAACTCAGATAGGCTTGTCCCTAGCCACAGCGGCAGGTACATCATCTGAGTTACATTATAAATTTGTCACTTTTCATTCTATTTGAGAAGATTTATAGAAGTTTGGGCTTTATGATTTGGGACTTAATCTGTACATAGTGTTCTTTTTGCACAGAGGGAGGATTAAAAAGGTCTTGTTTTACGACTTGGCTGGCTGTCCTGTCTCTGATAGTTTTCTCCATTGCGTGTGTGTTTTTCTAGAGTAGAATTATGGATGATTAAAGTGAAACAGAAGCAACAAATTGCCAAATGGCAACCTGACTCTAAAGGCCAGAATTCACCATGAGTGAACCAAAAACACCTGGTTCTCCACGCGTGTCTAGCTTTGGAAGATAAACTCCAATCTTTAAAGCTCATATATAAACCGGTCTTCCTTTTTGAGCAGCTCAATGCTACTGCTGACAAACCTGATATAGAGTTTTCTATACAGGGTTTCTTCAAAAAATTTTCATTAGTCATTTCAGGTCAAGGTTCCTGGACCATCAGTTCTGATCATTTCCTTGAATTCTTAGATTTTCGCACAGCAAATATGTTTCTATTCACATAACTTTCCACGCCTGAGAGCGGAGATGCCAGCATGTGTGGAAGGAGAAGTTTTACAGCACTTCTTCAGGTTCATACAGCTTGATTTCCCTAGAACTGCAGCAATGAAAAGTGTATGCAGAATCAGGAAAAGAATATTAAAACATAAAATGTATAACATCAGTCTCTAGTATACTGCAGCTCTGGAAATTAGGCAGTAAAAATTCTAAGAAAGAATTTGAAAATGTGATTAAAAGTAATCTCTTTTAGTTGAGTTTTTGTTCAGAGGCCAATATATGCGTATAGCTGGGTGTGACTGTCTCTCTCCTGAAACTATTAAGATACTTTCTGTAAAAATAGTCATGGACCAACTTGATTATTGGTGTAATTCTATGGTGAAAAACTCGGTCAAGTAGGATTAACACAAAGTATAAAGAAGGAACAACAACAAAAGCACAGGAGGTCATTTATGGTATCAGAACTTTATAGCGTGCAATACTATACCAAGGGTTGTTATTTTATCAAAGTGACAGTCACTTCAATAGCTGTTCTGCTTTCTAGGCTTTTGGAGAAGCATCTGAAGCTGTTTCTTGCTGGGTTCAGGTGTTTGTTGACTGGGGAATTGAGTGTCCACGCTGATGCTGGGAAACTGAGAGTGAGAGGCAGAAATATAGCATGGCAGGTGGAAACAACATGTGGACATGGTCTTGTTCCACTTAGTTTTTAACAAAGTTTATTATTATTGTTATTGTTATTGTTATTGTTATTGTTACTACGTTCTTGGGTTAGAGCTAACTGGGTTTTTCCCCCAAGTTCCCAACTAATGCTGGAGGACAGACACCACACACCTAACATCCAGGGAGTTTGTTAAAACTAGAACTCTACAAATTTGTTGCTGCATTTGCAATAAGACCAGCAGAGAACTGTAGAAAGGATGATCTTTAGAGATACCGATTCTGAAGGTAAGCTTTACTATCATCCAAGGGACAAACTGACCTAGAGTGTCACAATATCTTTCCTCCTGTTTTTCCTGTTTTACATACACAGTGAATGGAAAGATCCCCTTTTTTCAGTGGCGGTGATTACAGTAGAGGGGCCGAGAGCCTGCGCTCGGAAGGAGCATGTCACATGGGTTTTAACACACCACGACGTCCTTCACGCTCTTTCCTGGGCTCTCGATGTCGGGAAAGAGGTCTGCTCTTGTACCAGAGAGACAAGCCCAGCCTTGGAAAGCAGCACAAAATAATGGAAGGGGCCTCTGGTAGCTCTGATGCGCACATATCTCTGTGTCTACTACATGTTTCTTCTGCATTACTGGGTCAGTGAGTTTTAAATAGTACCATTTGTATTGCAAAGCAGTATAAGAAACGGGTGAATTTTAGAAAGAAGGGCAGCTATACCATAGTCTTTTCTGTGTCCTTCTTTCATGCTCTAATTTTCACAAAGATGCTAAGGAGCTTTTGCTATTCTTCAGTCTTTCTCTGTTCTTTTGTCCTCTGAGAATGATGGTGCAGGATGGGGTAATCTGGCTGCTGCACCTCCTTCCTACAGTCAGTTGGAGTGAGAACTTGCCAACATGTAAAATGGGGTAGTATGTAAAAGGTAGAGATTGAGCTATGTAATAGGGATTGGAAATCAAGGCTATAAAACTGATTTAGATATGCAAAAGATGATGATAGTAGTAATACCCAGAGAATAAAGGTAAAATTCCGCCTGACGAGACCTATGAACTTTTGCCATTGACCGAGGGGGATCAACATCTTCCAGTAGAAATCAGTGGGAAATAACCAGTAGAGAGTTTTAGAGTAGATGCACTAATGAGATTTATGTTTGCTTTGAGAGGAGACAGAACTCTTTAAAAAAAAAGGTGTCAAACATGGCTCAGTGAATATAAATTAAGGAGGAACTGCTGTCCATCTGCAGTTGATAAGTCCCCTTTCTGCCAGCTGTACCTTGAACTAAAATCAATAGGACTATTCAAAGGGCAAGGAACTGCTCAACATAATGCAGTAGCTTGCTAAAATACATTAGAAACTGTTTTTGGGAACCTATGTAACTTGTGTAAAGGTTGACAACAAATAACTTATGGAGAAAAGGGTCATTTTGACATCCATTTACTTAAAATCATTTTGGATTTCAGGCTTCCCTCATTTTGCAGAGTTTCTATGACCCTCTTGGTATATTATAAATATTACTATAGCTCAGCTCTAATATTGACTCTTAATCAGACCTTCCATTTGTATTCCCTAGGAATGACTGCAAAACAAGCTAATGTCCAAAATTGATGAAACAACATGAGGTCATATATAATTGGAGTGATGCCTAGCATATATATTGCTAACTTTCAGTGCACTGGAGGTGCTAATACATGTAAAATATATTCAGTCAGATTCAGCCAAGACCTGCCTGTGAGCACAGAATGATGCAGAAAGATGTGCCAGTTAAAGCTAGTAGCAGGTCCCTTCTCTGTAGGCGACGTGCCACTTTCTTCCAGGTGAAAACCCAGCTGAATGACATATCGAAAAGTCATCTGCTTGCAAGCAAGCAAAGCATAAGGCAGTCTGGCTTGTGTAGTGTCTTACTGGAAAAATGGCTGCGGAAAAAGAATCAAAGCAGCATGGGCAAGTGTTAATGGAAACCTTCTGCATTTCCTTTGCTGAGGCTTCTGAAGCAGGGCAGCCTTGGGTCCCATCACAAAATAGGGCAGCCTTGGGTGCCACCATGAAGCAGGGCAGCCTTGGGTGCCCTCAGTGGGTGCCCTCAGGAATATGATGACACAGGAGGAGGTGCTGCAGGACAAGGCCCGTGCACCGCTCGGCAGCATGGCTGGAACAGGCAGGGCCAGCACAAGCAGCAGGGCTGGGCTCAGGGCTGCGTCCCCTGCCATGTCCTGCGTCCTCAGACACAAACGTGGGCAGAGGGCTGGAGAGAGGCTGCGGTGCCACTGCTTGAAGAGCAGCCCTGGCTGAGGCTCTCGCTCACGTTATGCAAGCTGGCAGGTCTCCAAGCCTGAATTTTAAATTTAAATGGATACATATTTGAATTACAAATATTTGCACTATACTTTGGCAATAGTAACACCAATATATAACTTTACCTGACTGCTTTATGGGTGGCTATTGTCTTTTCAGATGGAGGTAGTAAGTACTGGTGATGAAATTTTAATTATACAGCTATATGGAATCTGAAAAATTGTCCTCCAGATTTACAAATGAGTTACAGAGAGCCATAATCTGTTTATAATGGAGTATTTTAAGCAGCAAAGTTTCCTAGGTTGGTGTACATTTTTTCAGCTTTACATTATCCTTTTAAAAACGTATTCACCTAAAGCTTTTGTTAGTAAAACGTGAGAGAGGAAATAATGTTATCTCCATTTTGCAAGTAGAAAATTAAGGAATAGACATCAATGGCTAAATTTTTAAGTTGCTTAGTTAAAATCTACTGGAGTCAGATGTCCAGATGCCCATAAATATCCAGCCCTGAGTGACTTACCTAAGGTCACAGGCGAATTCTGTGGCAGAACAGGAATTTAAACCAACTCTCCTGACATCAGAAGCAGTGAAGTGATCAGTCAGATCATTAACCATTAAAACCTCCTACCCCAACTGTGAAAAAATAGAGAGATATGAACATTTAGAGCTTTTTTTAAAGCTATTCCTCAAATCCGCTATTTCTGAATGAGGACTCTGCTGTTACGGGAAGGGTATCATTTCCTCTGTGTCCTCCTTGAAGCGGACATGATGCTCACAGTCCTCAATTTTCTCCTGGCCTGATTCAAACCTGTTGTTACCAACGGAGCAACAGCTTGGAACGATTTACACAGACCATAATTGGGCAGTGTAAGAAGGAGAGAGGAGCCCTGGGCTGCGAAAGGGCAGGACACAGTCGTGTCCACCGTAATTACCTGGTTCTGGGACAAGCCTTGCTCCTTGCTGGCATCACGCACTGCAGATCTCTACACCTCGTCTTGCTTTTTATACATCTAAGGCTCTATTACTGAGGAAATAGCAGCCAAAATTACAGCTCATTAGAAAACCGATTCAGTAATTCACATTCCTGTTTGTATGAGTAAAATATGGAAAAATGACAGAAAAAAAATCGATCATATTCTGAATTAAATGGACGCATGCAAATTTCTGGGGTGACATTTACTCCAAGCACTATCGAAGCTCGCCGAAAAGCTGCCTCTTTTTAGAGCGAACTAAGGTGCAGACTGTGCTCGGCCTGCCTCTCCTCAATGACGGGAGTTCCACGGTGCCGGATGGCTGCTGTTTGCTGCTGGTTGCAGGTACCGTGCGGATGTGCCGAGTCCCATGGACAGAAACCCAGAACTCCCTGGGGGTAGCTGTCACTATTATAATTTAATCATCCTGGGATCTGCTGTGGGAAATAATAGGACATGAGGAGAATAGTTAATTCTATGTAAAATGTCATGGAAAAAAATGAACATCAGGCACTGGCAAAAAAAAAAAAAAATCCCAAAGTGCAAAAAATGCCTGTACTCGGTGTGAATGTAATCTCCCAAACTTGTACTTGCTGTGCTTCTGTTTCAGAGTTAAGCAGTACTAGAATTCAGATTATCAAATCTGCAGGCTCTGCCATTTTTTTAAAGTCTCAATGTCCTCAAATGCTTTAATGCATTACAGATCAATCACAGGAGAAAAAGAAGAGAAAAAAGAAAAAGAAGAAGAGAGAAAAAAAAAAAAAAAGAAAAAGGAAGAGAAAAAGAAAGAGAAAAAGAAGAAGAAAAAGAAAAAGAAAAAAAAAAGAAAAAAGAAAAAGAATGCTTGAATCCTGGCTTCAAGGAGCTATGTAGTTCAGTGCTCCCTAATCTAAACAGGAGGCAGTGGGGAGGTTCAGAAATGTCCCTGTATTATGTGTCTGTGCCAGCACCTGGCAGTGTTCCTTAGGGAATGAGGAGGTCTTGGAGCCCCTGCCCACTGCTGAGCTCAAGCCCAGGCAACCCCACCGTGCCACCAACCTGCAACCTCCCCACCTCTTGGAAACAGCGCTTCTGCCTGTGCTTGTGCACACATCCTTTTAAGCACTGGTTCAATTACACCTGCTCCTGATGCTTCCTCTCTGCAATGGGTGATTTCCAAAAGTTTAAGACCCCGGAGTGCTTGGCTGTCCCCTAGGGCCCTCTGGCATTGCCTGGGATGCAGCTGCCCTCTGCTTTAATGGTGCAATCATACTCTAAACTGACAGGTGTTGCAAATGTAAGTGAGCAAGGAAAAATAATAAAAAGGGATCTAAAGAGCTCAGAAATATGTGCAGGGAGCAAAATGAGATTCAAGCTGGAGAAGTGCAAGCTAATATTATTTTCTGGGGAAAATAATAAATTCAGTTCTGGCTAGCTCAGTAGCAAAAGAGGAAAGGAATTTAGAGACAACCAACCCATAGCCAAGAGACAAGATGAGTAGCAACGAGTGGCCAGTCCTTTAGGCCTTTCTCACCTAATAGTAACAGATGATGGGATTCTAGTATCTATTTCTATTTTCAGTCCAATAAATATTATCATTAGTGTTTAGGTGAACAGGGCATAATAAGGACATAACCCAAAGGAAAACCCTGGTGAAAGGTAGGAATGGGCTGGACAGGAAGTCACGGAAATGCACACAATGAATATTCAGGCACTGAATAATTTGCTAAACTTAAAAAATATACATGAATAGCAGGAGAGCTTAGCTGCCATGGTCTCATTCAACGAGTCTTGCAAAATGTTTAATGTTGACAGTCACTCACGGGGAGATATGCTGAAAAGTGTCAAATACATATACTTCAAGATTTTATAAATATATATGTATTATTATTATATACTTTGTTTCTAAAAATTTGGTTTTGTCCCACGTCAATGAAAACATCAGTAGTTTGACACTCCCTTCAACAATTTCTTTGCTAAGCACATTGATCTGAAGGTGGTAATTGCTACCTGGAGTGTTGTGAACTGTTTGAATCTGTTAATGATCCCATTGGCCGTACGCAGCTTTTTAAATACAGGCAGCTAGATATAAATTATTCATTCCTGGAAGATGATTTTAGGTGACTAGGAAGCTGAACATCTGTTCTGTAGGTGAATCCTGTATTGTCAGGAAGGCAGCGTGTTTATTCCCAAACTTTTTGTTTGATGCTTGGCCGTGTCTCAGGGTGGATGATGCCAAAGACATCTTTTGAGAAGTCAGTGCACATAAGTATTTGAAACACGGGGATGTCTGATTTAAAATCTTTTGCCATGAGCTGATGATGCCAGTTGTTGGGAAGCACTTACCAGTAACCATATGTTGCAGTGCAGATAAGAAATTACTGTATGTCGTGCACTTGTTTGGACAGAAGTTTGGGGTTTAGAGTGAAAGTAGAACTCCTCTTCCCAGGAAATGGACTCTGCCACTTGCCTTGGCTGTACATGCACTATCAGAGGGCATACATACATATTAGGGTAGTAACATGTTGCTAATAAATACCAGCAGCAACCTCTTGCTGTAACACTTAGTTTGTGAGAGATCACTAAGCCAAATAACAAAAAGAATCGTTGTATGTCCTTGGGTTACAATTCCATGTCTCTGCAGGAATAACTTATCCCAGCAGGAACTGGATGGTGCTGTGTTTTTATTACTGCTATTTCCACTTTGCAATTGTTGTTTTAATTGTGACAGAGACCTCACCCGTTAGTTAGCAATTTGTTTTTTGTCAGAGATGTTGCAGTGAAGGGGAATTGTTTTGGAAGAAACCAGTTGGAGTAAATTACATTGATTGCTCTATAGAATTAATCTAGATGCTGATAAAAACAAGAGTCCAGATTCACACTGTATTGCTGCAATAGTAGCAGATTGGGCTAGGTTGTCTTGGTTTCTATAGCTGAAATGCAAAAGAAGGCATAAAGTTGAGTTGCCAAGTTCTTTGAATGGTTTCTTCTAATGAAAGGGATTGTTTGGGGACCATAGTCAGTCAGAAATGCTTGGATTTCATATATTTTGTTGAAAAGGAATTGGATTACAAAGCAGCTTTCCATTGCTTTGGAGAAGGCTGGGAACCTGTTGGTGCTAAACTCTTCAGAAAATCTGGCTATGAAGCCGCTGAGGCTCTGAAACGGGAGCTGTGCTCTGCCGAAAGCCTAGCTCCCTGTCTACCTGCCATGTACTCTGGAGAGCAGTGCCACAAAAGCCGCTCGGGTGGTGAGACATCCTAACCATAACACCACAGCCAAAGGAGGCACTTTCAAACTCTTCTCTGCAGCTCTGTGCTACTGCATCTCATTACGTTTCATTTGGGGGCTTTGGATAAGCAATTGTAGAGCAGTTTAAAATGAGAAGCTAAAAGTGCCTGTATCATGGATATCTCAAAATTTTCTTTTAGATAGTTACAGAAGAAATTCCTTTCCCACCCTCCTGAAATATGAGTGTTACAATAACATATACTGCGAAGAAAAGCATCTGTATCAACACCTCCTAACATAAACTTAGGGAAATACTGACTTTCCCTATTATTATTGTAAAGATTGTTAGGACCTCTAATAAAATGTTTCTTAAGCTCCACAGCTAGATGGGTTTCCTGTGGAATTGTCTAAGCCCTTCCAATGCTAACTGTTTTCAGTATTAAGAAAAGTATTTGCAGAACTGCAGTACCAGAATAAGGCCACCTTTCCCAGGAAATACAGCTCCAGTTACAGTTTTATTGAAAAAAGGCCAAAAAGGCCAGAGCAGAGCACTTATAGACACATTTCCGTGTCATATGTGGAATGCTAAATTATTGCTGAAGTGCAGCACTTGCGTTTAGAAAGGGGTTTGCAAAGGGAAGCTTACTACAGCAGAGGCAATAGGATGCCAGCAAAAGTGAATGAAGGGAGACTCCTACACACTTAGCCACTCAAAACCTTCCTGCCCCACATATACAGAGCACTTTATTTGCACTTGGGTTCTTGTCTCTTTTCCAAAGCCCACAGGCTGCCTCGCCCTTCATCTTCCTGAATTCTTTACCATTTTCTGGCAGCCATCTGCTGTGTCTCAGTCGGAAATGTCTGCTCCTGTGTCTTAATTTAAAAAAAAAACACCAACATTTTCTCCCAGTTCTTTTGGAGAGGAGTGCACATCACAGACTGTTGCTCGCAGTAAGCTGTATCTTTGTCTTGGTAGCTGTTTCCTTGTGAACAGATAAAAACCAAAGCCTGCAGCTGCAATGTCAGCTGGCGGAGTAAAAGGTGGATGCGCCTCTAAACAATTTTGTGATTGCTGAACTTTCAGCTCAATTTTAATTTCCCTTGGTGCCATATTTTAAAATAAATATTCAGGGGTTTGCTTTTCATTAGTATTATCCGATATTCTATTACTGCTGCTGTCGGGATGTTCCAAGCAGCCATACGGTGTGTATGTGAGAGGTCTCAATATCTGCAGATCGGTTACAGTAATAATCTCTCTGGTCCTTCACTTTAGACAATTTAAAATGTCATGTCAGGAATGGAAAAATATTAATCACCGTGCGGCTAGAAAGCGCTCCTAGAAAGAAAACTGAAGCTGTAGATTCACAAGCCTGTTGAGTGAGAGGAAGACTGTGCTGAAAAGTGGGTAGCTTCCTTGTTGGAATCTCATGCCACATTATCTTGATAGGAGATCCTGGAGTTTTCTGAGTGCAGGCCTATGAAGTTTGATTGCTCTATTATTTTGAAGAGAAACCCATGTAAAATACAGCAGCATTAGTACACAAACTGATATATTTAGATATTTGGGGCAAACTTAAATAGTCTCCTTTGAATATAACCTGTCAGTTCTAAGCAGCATTTAATGATCATAACAGCGAGGACCAACCTTGTCTTGTTAAAGCTGCACAAGGTTGACCTTGAAACAACAATCAATATCTCTTCTGCTTTTCTCAGTGCATAAGAATTTAGCATACAAAGTGTACATTTTCCTCCCTCATTTCTTACATCATTTAAAATATTGTTTGATTAACATCTAATGCAAAGTAATCTCTAAGAAAGTATTGAATGCAGATGTTAAATTTGAGTTGGATGTTCTTTCTCTGCCCTGATGTACCGAACTAGCAACCCTTGTAACGATGAGCAAATGTTTATGCAAGTATGATACAGATTCATTATGTTGAGGTTAGATGATGCTGTGAGGCCGTGATTACATGGCCCATTGCGACTGGCTTCTCTTCCTGATTTTTCAGCTGACTTGCTCTATAACAGGGGATAAGTTATATCCCTACTTTCTGCCTGTGTTTTTCTTGCTAGCTTTTTTTCTGTCTTGTCTATGTAAGTAGTAAGATCTTTACAACAGAGACAGTCATTTACTGTATTTTATAGGATTAGCACAAACTGGTCTGATCTTTCTGAATCTGCTTGGCACTGCAGTGTTTCAAGTAATTTCTTATAATCATGGCTATTAATGCACTACAGTCACCAATGGTGTATTTTCTTCAGGGAATCTACATTAATCTTCTTTGTATTATTATTCTCCTAATGATATTAAAGATGTAAGAGGTTGAACTGCAAAATTCAGATCTAGCTACTTAATGACCTTAAAGTTTGAGAGTTATTTGGGTTAGACCTTCATTTAGTTAAAGCCAGAGGAATGGGATTATCAGCTTTTATGGATGGTAACACTGGTCACCAGTAGCAGAAATTTCACTTTATTCTTCCCTTCTTTTTGAGGGAAGAATTTTAAAGAACTTGCCAGATATTACTCAGTTTTAATTCATATCTGATTTATATTCTGTTCGGAAGATTATTTCCCTTTTTTTCCTACATCTTACAATGTCCAACTGAAAAATAGAAGAATTTTGGTTTCATGTGAAGCTTCAGGTTTGTCCTATATCACACCCATGTCTGTGCTAAAAGGCCATTTAAAACATCAAGATGTGTGGAACACTATGAGGAAGCAAGACAAGTCCAATTTTAGAAATATCTTTATTACAAACTAACTTGGAAAAGAATGAAGCAATTTATTGCTGAATTCTCGTCATAAGGAACATTTGCTTCTCTTTTTTTCTCCCAGGAACATGGGCAGCTACTAACTATGATATTACACTCCGTGGCAGGAAAAAATACTGTACATTTCTTAAATGCACTAAAACCCAGCTATCATGTTTTTCCCCTGTCCCTCAAAAACAGAATTGCTCATATTTCAAATCTGTACATATCTAGTAGCAAATGGTTATTACAGAAAATAAAGCATAGAAATAATGGTTGAGTGAAGACGTGGAGGAGGCATGGAGCTATGGAGAGGGTGTGTGAAACCCTCTAGAATGAGACTCTCTTTCTGCATGGGCACAGTCAGGTTTGTGTGTGGTTTTGGCTATGGCTATGTTTGCAGTTGTGCTCTTGATGTAATGTTCTTCATAATCTCGATTATTTATAATCAGAGTTGTGTCTTGCTAACATCACTTAGGAGTCAGTAATCTACAGCTAACGGGGATCACCTGTTTTATGGCTTGGTGGTTAAGAAAGTGGTAGTACCTGAATGAGTTGTAAGATACCTGAACTGTAATAAAATAAGATTTTTTGAAAATGCATGCTGTTTGATTAACTACTGTGAAACAGAGTAGAGCAGTGGGTTTGCCATTATTTAAAAAATATATAATTGTAATGAAAACTAACAAGATCATACATACATTTCAGCATTGCATATGAGAAATCCCATGATTACCCTCATACTAAATTGTTAATTTAGCTACAGTCAGATGACATGATGTTACATATAACATATCTATATACATGACTTCAAGCATGTGTTCTAACAGACAGTAACACTCAGGAGTGTTACTGCTCCTTGCTAAAATATTTCACTGGAGGCACGTTTAGAAGCAGAGGAGTGGATGTCTCTTCCTTCATTTGGGCATCTGCACTTGTGTATACGCTACCACAGAGAAGACAGGTTTTACAAAAGGAAGGTTCAGACATTAAAAACTGATGAGCTTTAAGAATCCTCCCCAATATCACTTACATCAGTGCATGCATATTTTGCAGGACGTGTCCTTCTAGCAAAACCTGCCAGGCATAGAACAAAATCCCTCTTATGAGGACAGCTGGAGAGTTATGCAACTTCAGGAGGATTATGCAGATGTATATATGCTGGGAAGTTGCCTGGTGGATTACAAGCCTGTGTAGTCATAGCACAGGTTTGATTTAAAAAGAAAAACAACTTAATTCCCTTTGGTGGTGAACAGAGTTTTTACGGAAAGGGTCAGGAGCCTGAAGCCCACAAAGCAAATATAGCCTGTGCATTGACCTATTTTGATGTCTTCAGTCTGAGCAGGAATGAGAGACTGCAGTTAGGCACAAGGTGTATTTTTATGCCCTGTATCCCATGGCAAGATATATGGACGACTTGTGCCCGAAACTTGGTCATTCGCTTACAGTGCTGCCAAGAGAAAACAGAACCCCAAAGTTATTGTAGGCGTAAGAGTTGGTCGGGGAACATATGCACTCTTTAATCATCGATACCGTGTCCCTTATGTCGTATCGCACCATTTCTGTGAGAGTCAAAACAGGTCAATAAAATCCTACGGTGTGGTTTGTTAGCAATTTTGGAACTCCAGCAGGCTCAAAAAGCCAAAATTACTGTTTCCTTTCTCACAGTGCCAGAGGAAAGGAAACAGACACTATCATGTTTAGTAGATATAGTTCATGTTTTCCTCCTCTTTCTGTGTTGAGGGATTGTTTGCTCTCTGACTATGAAATGCTCTTGAAATAATTGTCAGTAACTACATGCTAGAGATGGGGACTCTCTGAACACAGCAAGTTGAAATAATTAAAAAATGTGTCACCAGTAGGTGGTTCTGGTTGTATTAACATCCATTTCATATGAGGGTCACTGCTCCAAGTTCAGTGGATTGGCTCTTGATTTATATGTTCATAAAGGACAGGAACAATCGTAAGATACTCCCTGTGATACTCTGAAATCAATACAAAGAACGAGGGAGGCTGCTAACAAGCTTTTGGGTCATGGACTGAGCCCTGCGGTCTACTTGCCAGTCATTGGTTAAAAGTGGAGCAAAAATCAGCTATAGATTTGCTAAATGTTAGATAACTGTTTGAAAGTGATTTTATTACATTTGTGAAATGAAGAGGTCATTAGGAACATCCAGATTTCTCTCTTGGTCCCCCAGGGACACTGAAATGCCTAATTTATGATTCGCATTTGCAGCAATAAGCCGGCTTTTCTGCAGCCTTGAGTTTCCAGGCAAAAATTGCTTCTAATTATGTCTTCTTGAATGTATTTCCTTGAGTTTCAACTTTCTTTACTTTCTCTCCTAAACTGGCATTTCTTCAGCACAACCATTTTTTCTATAACCCAAGTTTTACTGGTTTGCAAGGCAAACAAACAGTGAGCCTACCCAAGGAAGAGCTATTCATATTAGCGACTAAACCCTAATGTCGTTTGTAGAGTGAGTTGAGGAACAGCCAGAAACATTTGATTGTTTTACTGCATGCGTTTCAGTAATAGCCCAGGGCTTACTAGAGATTTTCCATGCTATTTTCCTTTGATGCTGGGTTGACACGATTTATATGCCCTTTGTGAGTGCCAGCTCACACTCCAGTAAGTTCTGTTCTCGGGTTATAAAGAAGGCAGGGACAGGCTTTAATTTCTGCCCTATGAAAGGAGGTGGGAATTATGCTATTCCCATTCCTTGTCTGGAAGTTTTTCTTAAGGACAAATGATGCAAGAGGCTTGCTTTCACGTATTTCTAAGGAATTCCTGCCCTTATTCCTTCATGTGAAGGAGTGAAGGATTTGGCAGAACTTTCATGTGCCATGTCAATAACTTAGGAGGTCTGGAGACTGGAGCTAAAGGAAATTCCCATTTTGTAAGCTAAACAAAAATCCCCAGTTGTAACGTGGAAAAACCATATTCGCCAAAGTTCTCCATCTCCCGACTGACTGAGAAATGTGCTCCTTCATCTTCCGAGCATTGCGGTTGTGACCTTCCCCTTGAGCTGGCAGTTCTGTCCGAGTCAAATTCCATGAACCTTCCGAACTTGTTTGACTTGAGGCTACAGATATTCCACGTTGGACAGGATCCCAGTAATTTGCTGTGCTTTTCCCTCTGTGCTGCCTATATACTTAAACAGCAGCTAGAGAAACAAAATCATTTCTGTGACTGATGTAAAACCTTTTCAAATGTAGGATCCTGGGTAGTAGTAAATTTTCCTTAACCTAATTTATAAGGACTTTTCTGATAAAGCGTGGTGCTAGCCTATGAACTCAGTGTTTGTGCCACTGCTTAAAGGTTAAATTCTTCTCTGAAGATGCAGTTTACATTGTTCTCCCCTTCAGCTTTATGGCTCCCAGAAAGACAGATTAAAAAAATGGGTGGAGGGAGGAAGGCTGAGTTGCAAATTCACCAAATCTATTGAAGTAGTAGTGTAGGCAGGTGAGGATGGGGAAGGGAAGTTGCTTGGGACTTTATCTGAATAAATAATTATTCAGATTTTTTTGGGGGGGTAAATGTAAAGAAAAAAAATACTTGAAAACTGTGTCTAAAAGTAATAGCTTAGGACTGCATGAGAGACCTTTTGAAAAGTTCTATCACCTGTTAGGATTTTTGGGGGTAGAAATTACTATCTTCCTACTTGTGTCACTGAACTGCTGCTTTGAACTTAGCACTTAATCAGATCACTTCCTTCACTGTGTTTGCTCTCTCTTATATCTGTTGTTTGTCCAATCTATCTAGCCATATGCCATAGACCATCTAACAGTTCTCTGTATCCATCAGACCTTATAGGCATTACTTTAATACAAATATACAAGTGATGATTCTGAGGCTGGAAAATCTCCCATTCTGCTTGAAATGGGGATTTGCTGTTAATGAAGATACCAATGACATTACTAAGATGTCCTAGGATGACTGTCCAGGTGACTGGGGAGCAGGGTTTGTTTTATTTGAAGAGGAATTTGAATCTGAAAATCTTGATAATGCTTAATTTTGAAAAGAAAAAAATATATATAGCTTATTCATTAAAAGGATGCCTAGACTGAACAGTAGATTACTGTCGGCTTCAGTGGGTGAATCAGTGAAAATGAGCAATGTGGTTTTTCTGGAGGGTGAAAAAATCTGCATGACTGAAATGCTTCTGAGACTGTTTCTTTCTAGCAGAGTAATTTGTAAGCATGGCTGGTTGAAACTGCTCCATCAAAAGTGTTTCTCAACAATAAATTAAAATGTCGACAAGAAGCTTTTCCCCAGAAATGAGGCTTCTGGAAAATGCTGGTCCTCCTCTTTCTAGAAAGTTGAAATACAGAAGGCCAGAATATATTGTCCAAACTTGCTGATTCTTTTTAGCGGAAAAATAATGTGTAAGTAAATTTTCAATGGGGAAAAGAAACAAACAAAAGAAAAGCACTTTCTTGAGGCCTAGTTGCCTATGCTTCCTTTGTAGCTAAAGGTGATATTGAAACTGATGCCCCAAAGGGTGACTTAGAGCCTAGGGCCATCTAACTTTTGCTATGTCTCTTAGTTTAGCATGAGTCTGAACTTGGAGGCTTGCCCTAATCTGTGGCAAAATATGAAATTAAATAAGCTTTTTCCCAAAATTGAGCCAATGTTCAATATTAAGCTCTATCTTCTGCAGGTCTGTCTTTCTGAACTGATGCTGGGATAGTGATGTTTTATTGCTGCTGTCTATGCTGTTGTGTTTTTGTTTTATTTTTTGAGATTTCAAACCTAGGAGAGTTAGTTTTGCACCAGATTGACATGAACTATATGAAAAGGCTAAACTCATATTGCAGAAAGGGTTTGGTTTGTTCACTGACTCTATTTTCTCCCCTCCAAATAGGTATTTACTACACTGGAAAGGAACTGGTTAGCAACAAATGAGAATTCGACAAGAGGGAAATCAAATGTCCCAGTACTAATTAGTTGAAATTAAGATCATTCAAATATTTATATAGGGAACGCAAGTATTCCAGAACAAGCTGGGATAAATCACATGGCTGGAATATTAATAGCGAAGCAATAAATCTGCACAGGAAGAATCAAGGTGAAAAGGCAGGGGAGGAATTGTGCTATTTATCAAGAGGCAATTAGACTAGTAGTGAAGTACAGCTGGTTAGTGACAGCATGGCAGCAATGAGATGCTATGGGCTATACTGACAGGGAAAATATGAAGGGAATTTAAGATGAAACATTTCCGATGGACCACTAAGGACAAAGTGGCTGAGCCAAACACAAAAGAAGGTGAAGGAAACTTGGATTCAGCCCTTATTTCTGTCATCCCCTTCCTGAACGTGAGGGAAACCTCACACAGTTCGACTGCAAGGCCCTGAGCGGGCAGGAACTCTGGAAGAGACGGAGTCTGAATCAGAGCTAGGGGCTCAAGAGGCATCCACAGCGAGGCCCCACATGGCCAGCAAGTGGCACGCGAGTCCCTCAGTGTGGATGGTAAGTGACATGAGTCCTTCAGCGTGGGGCCTTGCGTGGCCTTCCTACCGCACGGGCTGCAGGGAGTGGGTCTCATGGAGTGGCTCAGGGATCTTGTCCCAGAAAACCGCACACCTGAGTCTGAGATTCCCAAAGTTCAGGAAGCCCCTGGAGCTGCGTCGCATCCTGGATGCTGCTGCCTTGGCAGAGCCCCCAAGGCCTCTGCCGACTGTCCCCAGGATGTGCTCTGAACCCCATGTCCATCTCAGAGGGAGCAGGCAGAGCGGAGCCCCCTTTTACTCATCAGCCAGTGGCTCCATGCCATAGGCTGGAGCTTATTAATTATCAGTTAAAGATGTCCCTACTTATCTTATAATAGAACCCTCATTCTTTACTATAGGAATCAAAGTGTTTAGCCTGGATATTACTGCTTTAATTTAGTTTCTTTCCACATTGGTTTTCCAAGAATGTTTCTTTGGCACCAGAAATGATCTTTCATCTTTCCTAGAAAAGAGTGGAAGTGATATTATTAAAGAGAGCTTGATAATTCACTAATTTATTAATTTTCCATTGGTCTGTTCTTTGTGTTATTTATCTTTTCTTTACTGTCCTCAGGTTAAAGGGGAAAAAAAGGCTTTGATGCAGCTGTAGTTACTGCTTTTTGGCATACACTGCTTCAAAATCAGCATTAAATACGTGCATTTTTTTTTTTAGGCAGTATATAACACTGCCACGTAATGGCAGAAGGGTTCAAGCAGTACAGGGCCTGGAAATATCAAGTGTGGAGGAAATGAACTCGCATGCTGTTTTAATTTTGCTTCTTTTTTTATTAAGCTTTATAATGCAACATAGCCACAAAATCTGCATATTGGGTAGGAGCGAAAGCAAAGACAATGATCTGCAAAAAAAACATAAGAGCAGCTAATGTAGAGTCCTTCTGCAGAAAGGTACTGTAGTGTCTAGCGAAGAGGTCAGAGAGAAACTTGCTTTGGAGGAACCTTTCGGGTAAGAGCTTGCAGCATGCTGGGTGAGAGCAAATCCTTGGCAGATTCCTCCTGAATCAACTGTCCTTTGGACAAGGCATCATGCTCAAGTTCATCTTCTTCTCATCTCACAGTCCAACTGGCATCAAGAAAAGATTCATTTTTCTTCTGATTTCTCCTTGAAAGAAAAAGAGAAGTCTCAAAGATGTATTTTCTAATTGCAACACGCCACTATTGGTGTTTTAAACCACTCTTTCCTTGCAGTAGCTGGTGATATAAGCTTAAGGTGATTTCATTTTGCTAAGCAAAATTAAACGTGGAGAGAACATCTCTACAGGAAAGGTCAGTACAATTTATACAGATGTTCCACAGCCAGAACAGGAACTGACAGAACAAACTTGGTGCAGACAATGAGGTCTGTAAATCCAAGGAAATTCAGGCAGTCAGGCTGTGCTGAACTCGGTACCGTTTCAGTTAGGGTGCTGTTCATAGCTCAGCTAGCTGTTTTAAAGCTGCTTCAGCTATGTCAGCATAAGCTGCTCAAGACCTTTTCCTCACACTAGGTATTCTATTCAAGGCAGATCATCATTTCTTCCTTCTTTGCCTGTCTCCAGTAAAGGCAAATATCCATGTGATTACAGTCCTGCTTGATGGCGGGGTAGACATACGCCGTATTAATCGTCAGAGCTTGGATGGAGTATCTTGTCCTCCTCACTCCCTTCCACTAAAATAAGCATGATGTGGTTTCATTCATTACATTCATCTCATTAGAGGTTTGAGGACCAGGAGAAGTGCAGCAGTAAAGAAATTCTTCATTGTAAAGAAATTAGAAGTGTCTGCCCGTGGCAAGGCCCTGTGACAGAGACCGTGGTTGCCTCTGTGAAGGGCTTTGGACAAGTAAGTGATGAAGTGGTGGAGGATCCGTTTTGAGGAGGACATCTGCCCAGACGTATGTGCTGCAGCGCTGTGCATGCACTGGAGCACCTCCTGTGAGCCGGGCTTGGATCCGCGTGACCTCTGGCAGGATTCTGGGCCATCGCCCTCCCATGCGGCACTTCCTCTAGCGGGGAATCTACTGCCTAAAGTCTTGGCTCTCTTGAAGTCAAAGACAAAACTCACTGACTTCAGTGGGGGAGCAGGATCCAGTCCAGCAAGTTCAGTGGCAGCAGGATTCTTACCAACTGCAGATTTGGCTCTATTGTTTGACACTTGTTCTCAATATGGTTTCATTTAAAAGAAAATTATAAAGAAGATTGTAAAATAGCTCCATGAACCCCTGGAGCCCATGGATTTTCTGGGGTTTTGGGCACAGACGACAAGATAGTAACATCTACACATAGAGCTTGGTTTCTATACAGGAATAACCCTCCACACGGAGGCAGTTATCTGACTCTTTTGTTTATATCATTACCATGCAGTACAGCTGTTATCCATATTAAAGCATATTTTCTAACCTCCAATTCTTTCAAGAATAAAACCCCATCTTAATTAGTACAACTTGGCCAGGTTGTGTTTTGCATTTCTACAATATGTCCTGTTTTCATATTTTTTTCTGGGCACATCATATACAAATACGAATTTTAATTTCAAATATATGTCCAACTCGTCTCCCTTTTAAGTTTATGAGCAGAAGTTATTTCAATTTGAGCAGGATGAGACTGATGGAACATAAAAAAGCCACATCATCAGCTTAAAATACAAGTCCAATAAAAATGAAATTGGAACTTTACCAGCTGTGTACTGATGAAAGTATGTGAGATTTTAAGTAAGAGAAACTGCTCAATATGGACTCACAAACAAAACAAAAAATGAGCCAACACAAAAACCCGGAGGAACTGAAAAAAAAAAAAAAAAAAGCAGAGGCAGTCCCAATGAAAGGTCATTTAAAAAATAAAGGGAAGTGTGAATGTAATGTACTAATTAATCAACTCTGTTATCCAAAATAATCACTCCCTTTCAATCCTTAACCTAAAAAAGTAGGAAATCGAATAGTAACAGCAAAACCAAGCAAGCAGAAGATGAGGCACTAGCCTACTCCATCAGACCTGGGCTCCACGCAACCTGCTCGTTGGCCCTGAATGCTGCTTCTGTCCCCATCACTTGTGACATGGAGATGAAAGGCAGTTGTTGGCCCTGTCCTCGCAAAGACGCAAATCAAGGAAGAGTCTGTGGCTGTGGGTGCTGCGGGTGCTCGCCTGGCCTGCCCCGGTCTGCAAGGTGGAAGGGAAAATGGTGAAATGGCGGGTGATCCTGATAATGCAACAGCTGAGTAAATATATACATTATCTGAAAGGCATGAGCGGTATGGCATTTATGCTGGCCATATGGAAACAAATATAACTTTTTTTTTTTTCTCATAAAGGCTGCTCTTTATTATTTAATTATTTTTAATCTTCTTATTTATAGTATTCCCAAATGCTTTCCGAGGCTATCTCTTCATTTTGCAGATATTGCACAAAAGATGGTTTTGCAACAAATAATTTCAGTACTAGTCCCCATCCCATTAGCTTTCAGCAAAAGGCCCCCATATTTTTTATTTTTCCTGTGAAATGGCTGCTCAGAGCAGCTCGAGGACCAGAGGGCGATCTGAGATCCCGGGCCGCCTGGCAGGACAGCGCTACGGGCCGTGGCCATCCCGGCTTGCGACGGGCGCCCTCGACGCCGCCGGAACTCGAGCCCGAGTTGCCCCCGTCGGCCCGGGCTCTGCTCGTGGCCCGCGCGGAGCCCGCGGCGGCGACCG
>VZSV01000015.1:9360999-9378587 GCA_013398735.1 Nothocercus julius
CCTGCCTCCTGCCCCCGCTGCTGCCCCGGCTCCCGCTCCTGCCCTGGCTCCCGCTCCTGCCCCGGCTCCTGTCCCGACTCCGGCTCCTGCCTCGGCTTCTGCCCCGGCTCCCGATCCCGCCCCGGCTCCCACTCGCGCTCCTGCCCCGGCTCCCGCTCCTGCTGCGGCCGCCCCCGCCGTCCCAAACTCCTGGGCTCCTGCTGCGCCCGCTGGCCCTGCTGCCCTCGCAGCTCCCTCCGCGCTCTGGGGGCGCTTTGGGGGAGACGCTTCCCCTTGCAGACTTCTCCCCTGCACCCCAAGCCCCTCCGAGCCGCTGTGTCCTCGCCGGCCGCGGTGCCGTCCCCAGGCATGGAGAGGGCGCCGGATCCCGCGGGGCGGGCAGAGGGCGGCGGGGTCGCAGCTGCAGGGCAAGGGGTGCGGGGTCTGTGCTGAGCGGGCGGCGTTTTGGGGGGCAAGGGGCAGTTTGAATGAACTCCACACACTTCCCGCCCGGCAGTGAGTTGTGCGGAGTGTCGTGTCCTCTGCCTTATGTAAGTGTCTGCTGTGTTAAGGAATAACAGAATAAAAACCCTACAGCATCAGGAGACATTGGGTTCTAGTATCTCTCTCCTCCTTTCTCCTGGTACAGATCCCATTTTGAGGAATATAGAGGAGTACAGCCTTGTCATCCCCACCAGCACCGATTCAGAGGGCAGGTTCCTATCCCACCTGGTGTCCGGACCGCCAAAAGCACGCTTCCGAAGAGCTGCAGAGGACTCGCAACATGAAGCAGCAAATGAGCAAATATTTTACAATGTCACTGTTTTTGGAAGAGAGTTTCACTTCAGGTTGCGGCCGAACTCCAGGCTTGTCGCCCCTGGAGCAACAGTTGAATGGCAGGAGGACTCCGAAGAGACTCACATCGAACCTCTCTATGGGAATTGCCTCTATGTTGGGGATATCACTGATTTGCCAAACGCTTCGGTCGCTATCAGCAATTGTGATGGGCTGGTAAGTGGCTTTGTTATTATATCTAAGATAATGGCATAATTTCCTATGGTATTTAAATATAAGATGTGTGGACTGGCATAAACTCGTGCTTCATATGGTATCTGTGAATGCAAATCAACTCCCGTTCCCTTGTGTGGGAATTGCTGTGCAGCACCAGGCACTTCTCTGCCTGCAGCAGCACGATAAGTTTGGAGCGCGTGCTCCGGGTGAGCGCCCCGGAACAGAGTCCGAAACAGCGCTGCGAGCCGCGGTCCACGATAGTCGATGCCGAAGTTACTTCAGGTACCCAACACTTCAGAAGCAGAGGGCTGAATGTTGCGTCCTGGGAATCTTCTTCTTCCTCTCATTTCCAGTTGGAGAAGTGAAGAAGAGAAATTTTAGACAAGTTAATGCTGAATAATTGGCTAGACTGCTCTGTAAACAAATTTCATAGGGAGGGTGTTTTTTTGCCTTGAAAATTCAATTTGTTCAGAGTCTGTTTTCATGTATCTTTCACTGAGTGAGTTTTATTGCTTAATCAAATGATTGATGGAAAGCAGCAGAAGCGTTTGAGTTTTACAAACAAAACAGCTCCCTGTGATGGATTTTCTGTGGCTCTGTGTGTTTAAAGCTGGCTGCAGCTTTCTATTCTGGAGCACATGTTCAGGAGTCACGTTAAAACTGCCCCAGACCTCCTAAATGGCTGTACCACCGTTCGAACAGCAATTACTAGGAGGAAGAAGCAATATATTTGATAGTGAACAGCTAATCTAGCAAAAAAATCTTACTCTGTTTCTTAGAGTTGATAATTTTTAAGTTACTTAATTTTAATGGATTGTGTTCTCTGCATAAAGACCCTGGGGAGCCAGTTGTATTCCTATTTATTTAGTCACAGAAAGTTGTTCACTTGCTGAGCCAAGGTAACATGCATGGAGATAACGTTGTCTCTCAGAGAAGGGAAGGGAATCCAACCCTTCTCTCCCTACTATTTCCTGTAGTTTTTCCTAGCTGTGTGCATTGCTGCTTCCAGAAGCAATGGAATGTTTTATGTTGTAATTACGTGACGTGGAGAGCTGTCCAAGGGCAAGAGGAATACCAGTGCTTTGGTGCTTGCTCTGGGCGGAGCAAAGCTGGGGAGGACCCAGTGCTGCTCTTTCATGTTCCCTCGTGCTGCAAGGTGGAGGAAGAGCCTGTGCCGGCTGCTGCCAGCCTCGTGCTGCCTCTTGTCACCAGTACAGGTGATGCCTCCCGCTCCGAGGGTGCTGGTGTTACTCAGAGCGAGAACTGCTCGTGTATGGAGAAGTGAATTATAATAAAATACAACTACAGTTAAGCAAAAGTGTGGATGAATGTTCAGAAGGTCCAAGGGCTCGTGTTGCATGTGTAAATGACAAAATGTTTATAAAATGCTTTTCTTTACACAGTTGTTGGTTACTTACGCAAAGGAGTGAAGCCAGGTCACCATTCAATGGCACTCATAAATGCCTCAATTTGAGAAGGCTGCCTAAGGAATAGTGTCTGGTTTTCTAGTCTTGTCAGTTAAAATGACTTAGGCAAAATGCTATTAAGTGGTTGCTGATTGCTGCAGAATCACATGGAAGAGCATCATCAGAGTGCTGGCACTATGGTCATGGTAGTCTCCCTTAAGCCTGTGTGTAGCTCAGGGTTAGCCGCCCTAAGCAGCAGATGCTATTTCCCATCTTCAGTAATTTAAACTGCTCTTTCCCTGAACATTTGCTGAGTTTCGGTCATGTAAATAGTCTTAAGTGATAAACTCATTGCAAACAGAAAAATAATGATAATAACCAGGTGACCCTCAGGAGAAGTAGAAAGCAAATGGGCTTACGGCCACTTGAATTTGAAGTTAATTCAATGGGAAAGCTTGTATTAATTTCTTAGGATTATAAGATATCACAATATTTTATTTTAGAATAGGCAATTCTGATGTTCAGATGTTCTTTTATGCCTGTTCTTTGAAGCCTTCCTGCAGGAAGCATTACCTCAATACCTTGAAGCATCTGCCAGCAGTGATTGCCCTGAGATTGTGCAGTAAATCTGTTGCAGAACAACATATTGAACTCCAGTCCCTTGGGTGCTATGTTCCCTTTCTGCCCATTGCCTCCTTCTAGGTGTCTTTCTTTCTTTTGAGAGGAGGTTAAAATTGGATAGCAGCAGAATGACACAAAATCTAACAAAAGATAATGGCAGTTCCCCAACTTTCCTTCAGTGGAGTTGTCTCCTACGTATTCTTTCAGCTGCTTACTGGTTATGTGCACCATGGCCAATGGTCTTACGCTGTTCTTCATGTACCTCAAGTATTTCCATCTCCTTTTCTAGATTTCTCTGGGGAAAAGGGACTATGGAGCACTGTGACAACTCTTGGCTTTGTTATAAACTTCCCTCTTCTAATGCCTCATATTCTCAAAGTACTTGCTTTTCAATGTGATTTGACATATGTATATGCTTCCAGCCTTTGCATACAGACATTAAGCTTGAATTAATGTGTTACGGTTGAAATAATATATTTAAATTGAAGTTTCATAATTTTTGTCTCTATTGCAAACCTTTGTTGAATGAATCTAGTTTAAGCTGGTGAATGCTTCTGCCGCCCTTCCAACTTCTGATGTTATTTCCTCTGAACATCCCCTTTGGTTTGCACATTACTGCCAAATGTGTCTTATTTTCCAATTATTGTCTGAGAAGAGTCTGTCTGATGTTGTTGGTATGGCCAAAATGAAAAGTTACTGGAACAGATTTACATGAAAATAGTAGATCTGTGAACAGATTCCTGAACTTTACTATAAATGGCTAAGGTTTTGCCTCTGCAATCTCCCTGTTTTCTGTGGTAAAAATCAATGGCAAATCTAGTTTTATTGACCTAAGGCAGATGAAGAGCCCTTCTGAAGTATGAAATCTGGGTGAAATAGCTGAAACGCATCTTACAGATCATGGGAAAGTTAAAGCTAATCAATAGTTTTTCTTGACAGCACTCTGAACTATGGATGTGATTTTTACCACATAAAGAAAGGTTTTGATAGCTTTCCCACTTAAAATAAAAACTATTTGGACAGTTTGGTGGTATCTTGGCTGGCCTGAGAGCATTCAAATTAGTTTTCCAGGCAGACCAGCATGGTTACCCTGCTGTGCCTGTAACTGCTGTGGAAGATACTGCCGCCCAACTCTGTTCTTGGTCTGTCGTTACCTTGGGATGCTGCTGGAGACTGAGGGCATTAGCTAGTCCTGCTCAAGGCTTAGCAGTGAAGGAGAAGGGTTTTGAGGCCAAAAACATGGCCGAGGATTAGGGCAGCCCTTCCAGGTTGTTCTGAAGAGGAACACGTTTGTCAGCTGTGCTCGGTCCCAACGTCCTGGGCTACGTGAGCTTCCTGTCTTCGCTGGCACCAATGAACCCATCATAGAAGAATTCTTTACCTATCTAGATTTCTACTTGCACAGTGCTTGAGGCAGATATACCAAAAATACCTCCTTCAGGTTGGCAAGATGGTAACACTTGATTGTGGGTCTTGGGAGACAAAGCCTTGCCCAGCCTCTTCTTTGCATTCCCAGTCGATGGGGAGCGTGTGTGCTTAAACACGAGCAGATCCGTAGCGAGAAACACGGTATGAACAACACATCTGGTATGGATAATAAACACATGATTAAATTAGACAACTGAAGGCACAGTGCAGAATCGAACTACGTGTCAGCATCCTAAAGACTGAGGACAACAGTATGACTTAGCCCCTGCTGAAACAGATAGAGGAACATCAGCTTCAATAACATAATATGATCTCCTGAGCTCCGTTTCATTAGTATAATCCGTTTCCTCTGTTTTTAATTAAAATATCAGCTGTCCAAAGAATCCACTCCACTGACATTAAAATGGGAAATTATCAGGAATGGAGATACAGAAAGTAAACTATTGAGGACATATGGTTGTGCGTTGTGGATGCAGGACATTTCATGCATCCTGTCTTGGGGTACCCAACCATACCCTCCGTACCAGTATAACTGACATAAGCGTTTCTTTTTATGTGATAAACTCCGCAGAACTGGCTCTACAGCATTTCAGACTGTGCTGTGTTCTGCAATAGCCCTCACAAGCCATTCGAGAGGAGCCTGTTGGCTGGCTGCTTGCCCAGATGCTATTTCTTCTAGAAATGCTTGGGAAGCCGGCAGCGCTTTCCAGACTCTTGCCTAATGCTTGTACTCACTGTAGTCCTGGGCTGGGCTCGGTGGGTTCGTGCACTTGCTGGGCAGTCGTGAATCTTCAGGTATTTGCTGGTGCTTTGATTATAAATTTAAGTGCATGTTTACTAAATGTCCCAAGAGTTTGTTATTTATTATTTGTATTAGTTGTTAGTATTTACTGTTTTAAAATCAGTTAATGGGATCTTCTTATTTTCTGCAATCCTTAGTTTATAGGGGAGTATTCATACGATTTAACTTCAGGCATCTCATGTAAAATCTCAAATTTTGGAGCCTGAATCACAGTTGGAGTCACTGGGGTTTCTTAACAATTCGAACTACCTACATGAAATGTCCTTTTTCCTCCTTCCTGTGTATTTCCCCCATTCTCCCCGACATGTTCCCTGTATTCCTGAAGACATTCAAACACCTGGTGAAATCTATTCCTGTAGTATAATCCTGCTTAAATTTCAGCACATGCTTGAGCTCTTTGAAGCCAGTCAGTTGAAAGGCTTTATTCTTAAATGCCTTCCTGTTAGCGAGGTGTTCTTGAAACTGGCCACCAAACTTCTGCTGCAGCCTCCTGAATCTAAATGCAATTCTCCTTATATTGTATACGTTACCTGGATAAGCCAGTGAAGGAGCTGCTCACAGTGAATACTCCAGAAGAAGACAAATATGCTTATGTAACTCTGTTATGTTTCCATTGAGACACCCATCTCCTGCATTCATATGGATTTACAATTTAGTTTTCTGTCTGTTTTATCTGGCTTTTGGATTACACTGGTTTGTGATGTAGCAAGAAAGCAGAAGTCAAGGTAGCACAGTATTGTCTTCAAAGCCCAGTCAGGACCAGCGCCTGACAGTTAAAACAGATGTTTCTTACAAATAATTCCAGTAATTCTGCTTGTAGTCTAAATTATTAGCATTTCCATTCTGATCAGGTTGCATTCATTTAAGTGGATTAGAATCTGGCATTTATAATGTCTTCATTTGGGAATGCTTTTCCCTTAATAAAACCAGAGTAAACCGAAGTTTGTCTGTGTTCCACATGGAAGCAAAATAAAAAGTGAGAGCTTGTTGCTTTGCAGACAAGTAAAATGGTAATGCAGTGGCAGGAGAAATGTCACTAATGCCTGTGATATGGTGTACAAGAGAGCTGCAAAGCTGTGCTGCTTGAGAAAACAGCAGCCCTTACCCTGGAGAAGATTAGAGGTGAATCTCCGCTCACACACATGGCCTTTTTGAATTCAGTTGGTCTCTCTCATGCCCAAGCCAACCATGTGGGGGAATGTGAGCAGAATCAGAGACTGACTGCACATCCACATCCGTGCAGATGGTGCAAAGCACATGCTAGGACATGCTATATATTTTTTTCAAGGTAGAGACTGCTCTTAATAATCCATTCGCAGGTGTCTACTGTCAATGTCTCTGGCCAACTCTAGTAGTTAGACATCCCCCTTCATTTTCTAAACTGCAGGGGCTTTTCATTTTAAAAATTATAGCCTGAAACACAGAGAATGTAAACACTATGATTCAATCTGTACTTGGAGTAAATTATCCTCTTTGTGCTGTCCTTAAAAGAGACTCTTCCTGCAGTAAGTGCAGTTTTTCTCTTTGCATCTTCTGTGCGTGGATCTTCTCACTTACTTTTTATCTGAAAACCCCAAAAAGCAATTTCCTACATCATACAGGTGGACACCATCTGGACAGAATAGCCTCAGGCAATCAATACTGGTATCTTTGCGGTATGCTGTAAGCTTCTGGATAAAAGATAGGTATTTCCTTACGTCTTATTTGACCTTGTGTTGTATTGTCCTCATCGTTACAGTATCTCAGCTGTACTCTACTCTTCGACCACACAAGAACTAATTTTCCAACCAGAGTATTATACCATGTACATCCAAGAAAACGTGCTTAATTGTTCCTTCAGCCTTCCATTGTGAAAGATTCAAATATAGTAACTAATTTTGCTAAGGTCATAATTAGTTTCCAGGGTAAGCAGAACATCTATTTTGAGAAGTCTGTCCCCCTTCAGCTTCCCGAGGAGTGTCCCTTGAAAAACGCTGTTAGCTCACAGGAGCCGTGTGCTCCCGCGTGGTGTGGAAGGGTTTTCCAGTATGTTCTGTGAGTTTAACTGTACAAATTTCTGCAAATGGCTAGAGCTTCCCTCATTTTTGTTAATTATATGTACAGCTTTTATTACAGAAGGTTAGAAAATACTTGTTTGGATCAACACGGATTCCAGTTGTTGTATGGAGCAGGACCTTTTCTCTACAGATCACTCCAGACGTGTATTTGACTCATTTCTGAGCACTTTTTATTAATGGTGACTGTTGCTCTGTAAGCAGGTCATGCCGTTACTTAATTGCATGTTCAGCCAGGACACTTCTCATACCGAGTGTGATTAAAACAGAAAATCAGATCTTCAGTTTCCTGTATGGGATTGTACCAAATTCCATTCCGTTGCTTCCCATTAATAGCACGAAGGTACATGCTGGGTTTTCAGTTCACCTCTTCTCTTTATTGCTTTTGTTCTTCCAAAGTTTCACTAAGTTCTTTAACACATCACATATGGTTTCTTTAGCCCCTTTATCTGCCTGTGTTTTAAATTCATCTTTGTTTGCACAGTTTGACACAGCGGGTTCCCAGTTTTAATAGTCTGCAAAATGAAAGGCCTACATTTCACATGCTATTTTCAGCACCATTCTATTAAACTGTTACATTGAAAAGAAGAGTATCCTCTTCAGTGCTGAAGAGCGCATTGCTCATTGCCGTTGCTTCCTTATAACCACATCGCCCTGCCCACTATAGACCTTCCGAGTCATTCCGAAGTTGAAAGTGTCTTGATGCTCTCCTCAAATCTGGAGTTAGTGGAGACATAAGTGTAAATCTCAGCATGAAATTTTTACTTTTTTGTGTTAGATGTTTTTTGTTTAAAGTGTTTTGAAGTATTTCCCTCAAGAAAAAAGATAGAGAAGAGTAAATTATGTTCCTTAAAGTCTTTAAAAGCTCCTTAGTTGTCTTGAACATGTCATTTTACAGTACAGATGAGCCTCTCTAGCACCTCGTGCCAAGTGAAAGGGGTAATCCCGTTCCCCCCCCGCTCCTCGGTGAGCTTCCCTTCCTCTGCTCTGGCACTGCCATGGATCTTACCTACAGTAGGTCAACCCAACGGGTAATGAACTTGGCAAAACCAGTGAAAAGTTGCAACCAATTTAGCTGCCTGAAACAGTTCTGCTGGGAATGAGGTGAACCCACGTGCAGGCGGAAGCGGGAAGCGCTCGGCTGGGTGCGAGCTGGTGGCCACCTCATGGACTCAGTCCTGCTGAAATGAGCCCGTTTAGGGGAGCTTGACTTGTCGTCTTTGAACATCTGAAGTCGGAACTGCTGTTTTGGACAAACCTATTCTGCTTTGTGGATGGTGGTTTTCCACTTTTTAACTCACTGTAGGCCTGTATCTACTGATCCATGTGTTCTCCAAAGCTTTGCCATGCTAAAACTGGAGTCCTACGTGTACAACTTGTTACTCCTTGTTCTCAGTCTCTTAAGAGTGTGGGATAATTTATCAACATGTTACCTTCACGTTTATATTCTTGGTTATTCCCTTTGTACTGGCCTATGTCAAGTTTAATATTTTGCGTCTTTATTGCTGCATTTGTGACCTTTATCTTCAAAATAAATAAATACGGTTCGTTCTTCACTCATGCATCTCTCTGTGGAGATTCACATGTTCCAGTTCCCCAGGGATAATGGTGCTTTCTGTCTTTTTACACCTGCAAAGTACAATATTATCACATTTCTTTTGTTCTGATGAGTTATAAATACAGCTCCTTTACCTTCATCCCCATTGCTTCTCCCTTTACCCTTCTTTGTAGGTTCACCCCTGTGTTTAAATTTCATTACAGGGCCATACCACTTTTTTCCAGCATTTAACCTTTAGTCTATGGGAACTCAGGGGACACATTTCAATACATTTTCTACCAAAATTAAGCATGAAACCTACTAATCCTATAATGAGAAGGAGTCAGTTAATTTTATTGGTATCCTCTAGGATAAAAGGAACTCTTTCTCCGTTAGTAGAAGCAGTAGTTAAAGCTAATATAATGCATTTAGGTTATTTCTCTTCACTAGGTACATTAACTAAGGGGCTGCTGTTACTGCTGTTTAATGAAGGTGAACCAAACCATTAAGGAACTATTTCTAAAACATCTTTGAAGTTAAAAACAAACAAAGAAACAAAAAAACCCTAAAAAAATTTAGAAAGAAATATCTACATTGTGGTCAATATTTAAACTGGTCTCTAGAAGCCATAAAAGCAAAACACCTTTCTGAGGTTTTAGGATGGCACAGTGCCGCATCTTGATACAGGCCCTGAGTCTTTAAGGGCCTATAGCTTCATTAATGTGTTTTCTGATTTATTATCTCCATTAGAGTAATGGAGCTGACAGCGCTGTGGGAGAAGCAGCTGCATCCCTACCAGCAGGCTGCCCAGCAGCGCCTCCCGACTTCGCTCCCGCTACCCAGCCACATGCAGTGCTTACAAGAAGTGGTCCCCGAAAAGGCAGGTGATGGAATCTCCTTTCCAGCATCGCATGTTCTCCAGGAGCCCTTCTCCCGCTGCTCTGCAGGTTGGCTCTGGTGCTGGGCTGTCCTGCTCACAGCAGCACAAGGTGCCCGAGCAAACCCAGCCCAAGGTGCCTTCACATTGTGCCCCGGAAGGGTAGGGACTCCAGAGGCCAGGCTCTTTCTGGAAATCTGGCCCACTGGAGTTTCTTCCTCAGGTTGTCCCAGCAAACAAGTACTTTCTGGCACAGTACTGTGAGTATTTTACTCGTTACAGGATGGAGGAAATCAAAATAATACCCCAGACAGCAAGTCCAAAAGCAGAGAAGGGGTTTATTTTCTTGCAAGTTAAAATATTTCAAGATGGAATAAAACAAACAATAAAAATAAAGTAAAAATAATAGAATTTGTGGGAGGAAGATGGGAAAACACAGCTCTTACTCCAAAGACCACCTTGCTGATGTTTCCCACCATGTGTGTAAGATACTTGTCCTAAGTAGACGCATCTTGCATGTCCTTCTCTCATGGTGAAGTGCCAGGCTCCCAAGCCTGGTGCAAGGACCAGTGTCCATGGCTGTGATGTGTTGAAAGGGAGACCTGTTTGCAGGACAGAGCCCATAGTTTGGGAATGGGAAAGAGCCTGCAAAAACTGCTGGAAACTAAGGGTAGGTGGCAGCACAGGCTGTGGTAACTGTTTATTGGTGGGTTTATTTGTTTTAAATCATGGCTTTTGAGTAAATCGGGTTCATCCAACTCATGTGCAGAAGAATATACTTTTTGATTCTTCAGAATGTTAGAATTGCTAGGCTTTTTTTTCCCCCCAAGCCGAGGAACTGTGGAAGGAATGTGAGAGATGCTGCTTGGAAAGCGTCCTGCGCACCAGAATGTATTTAAAAAACAGTCCTTGAGAAGTAAATCACTACCTGATGAGGAAGGCGGCTAAGCTGGGCCAAGAGCCTTTCATGTGTCAGCACTCTCTCACGTGACAGAAGTTATATTGGAAGCTGGCAGTTTTCGAGCCTGCAAGGCTGAAAAATGTCTGAAAAATTTCTTATGCTGAGGCAAAATAAGTAATAGTTAGGTAAAACGGATGGCTTTGGAACTGTACAAAATGCCTCCCTGTAGAGCACCGTGAGCCTTCCTAAAGGTCACAATCTTTTACTTATTGCAAACAAACAAAAACCTCAAAAACACAAAGTTTACACCACCTCATTTCAATACCAGTGAAGTGTTTAGGGTTGGAAAAGTTTTAGGAGTTATTTGGGTTGATTTCAGATTTATAACAAGGCTTGAAATCAGAATTTCGTAGCAGTTTTAGTTTCCATTGTGAAAATGGCCAATCCAGCATTCATCAGTAAACCAAATGCTTGATTCCCAACTGAATGCTGGAGATATCCATCAATATTAAATTTGTTGGCAGAGTTATGGCATATTAAGGCTGACACAAGCAGTAAGTGTAAAGATGTGATTAGTCAGAAGCTGACTTATGGCTCTTGCACAGAAATATGAAATTCAATTGGAACAAGTAATGGGCAGGCAGAACACAGGATGTTTTGCATTCTTTGAAACTTGTCAGTAGAAAAAAGCGGTGAATTTATTATGAAAATACAGTTGTTACACACTTAAGTGCCTGCAGACAAATTAAGGCCAACGTGTTGTGCTGCAACATCACTTTGTGTGAGGGCCTGGGAAGTCCCCTTGCTGATCCCTGGGGTTGATGCAAGGAGTGACCGTCGTTTTCAGCAGCTTCAGCCGCCTTTGGGAGGGCTGCCCGAGGAGCGATGGGCTTGGGGCTTGAGCAGGTGCCTGCGTTTTGCAGGGCACAGCCTTGAATTTCTCCCTGTTCCCTGTCTCTGGCTGTGTGGCACTGGGGAGGGAGGTGAGGATGAGAGGCCCAAGCGCCGCTCTCCCTGTTGCTGTTTATGTGCCCTGAGCCGGAGAGCGCAGGACACAACTGCTGGCTTCTAAGACTGCAGTAGCTCCACTGAACCATCTTCCCTCCTGCCTCTCACCACATCCGCGCCGCAGAAGAGGTGGGTGATGCATTAATGGAGGGAGGACTCGGGAGAAACCCTCCTGCGGCCCAGGCCAGGGGGATGAGGCAATTTCAGCTGCCTCCGTTCTACTGGCTCCATCCACTAGCTCTCCTGTCTCTTTCTGCCTGTGAAAATGGTGCCAGAAAGGAGAAAGTCCTTCCTGCTTTCCAAGGCTGCCCCTGTTTGCGCTGCCGGAGCTGTGGAGCGGAGGGATCCCGTGGAGAGGAGCTGGACTTTGTGAAGTGCAGAGCTCTGGCCTCAGCGCGACTCCCATCGCTTGCAGAGAGAAGGAGCCAAAAACCCACCATACAGCCCAAATCACGAGAGAGAGCAGCAGGAGGAAAACTCGCAACTGCACATCTGCTCAGCAGGCTTTTGGGATGATTCTGCAAGAGTTAATTGAAACTCCCGGATCCCAAACTCCCAACCAAATGAGAGTTCACTTTTCTGACGCAATTTCCTTCCAGCTCCCATTGCCCCTCTTGGATATTCAGGTGGTCCAAATCCATCCGCCTGTCCTTAGATGGGATAATTAGAAGTAGGGGCTATTAGTTCTTGTGATCCAGATCTCTGCTATTATTCATCATCATTTCTCCATGGATTTGGGGGACTCTGTCGGTTTGCATTAGCCGAGGACCTGGCCTGATGTAATTTGCTGTTGTCACACTTGCCCTCTCCTGACAGTCTGAGCTGCAGACGGCCATGGTTTGTAAAGAGGGAGGCAGCAGGACACGCAAGATCTGTGAATGCATGTGAGCTATTGGTGTTAGATTTGGGAAAATAAAGTATTCAGGATTCGTTTGCATAACTGGAAATAGCAGAATGCATTTGAAGAGGAGACCATCCGTCCCACGTCTCTGAGGCCCCAGAGCCCTTGGCCGGGTGACAGGCAGGTGGGTTATGGAGCGGATTGTGGGCGCTGCTGGTCCCCACGGACACGGCTGAGCTCACCCATGGCCCAGGGGTTCCTGCTTCGCATTGTCGCCCTGATGTAATTTTTGTGACATTTTCATGTTATCATGCAAGCCACCAGAAATCATGACACCGCTGGCAAAGCTGTTGAATAAATACAATGTTAATAATGTGAAATTCATCCGTGATGGATGTGCTGGAGGCCTGTGAAGGGTTCTGCGGCACGCTGCTATTTTGTTTCTTTTGGAATGAGTGGAAGAGGTGTTTGCTCTAACTTGTGGATGCAAAAAAAAAAATATGTTGTACCTGAGGCTATAATTTTGGAATACAGAATCACGGCTTGCAAATGCTATGGTATGGTCTAGCTAATCCTCCTGTAGGAATCTGTTTTTTTTTTTTTTTCACTTTATATTTGTTTA
The DNA here is from genome assembly GCA_013398735.1 of Nothocercus julius. Taxonomy (NCBI): domain Eukaryota; kingdom Metazoa; phylum Chordata; class Aves; order Tinamiformes; family Tinamidae; genus Nothocercus; species Nothocercus julius. Next base: position 9,374,087 of record VZSV01000015.1, read on the forward strand.
TTTTAGGACCACTTTTCAAATTTAATCCTCTTTATATCTCTTCTGCACCACTGACTCAAAAGCATTGCTTTGACTTAATACAATGCCAACATTTGCAAGGAGTCAACTAGTTCTTAAGTTTTAATTTTTCGCTAGGACATTGTGTCCTTAATTAAGAAGGCAGAGTCCCAGGCAGAGCCTACAATATTCGGGCTGCTTTGTGACCTGTGAGCTGGTGCCACACTGTGAGATGTCTTCAAGAATCACTGGGAAGGCTGGTGAAGACAGGCTGACCCCCCATCTCCCTTGGGGAAGTTGTGATCTTTGCTAGGCTGCTCTAGGGAGGAGTTGGCAGCTCTTGCAGAGGGCAGCCAAATGCAGATTACAAACATTTTACCAAGCTAGACCCGCAGAGGGGATTTCAAATTGCCCTGAGGTGCTTTGCTGGACTTGCACTTCCACTGCTTCTCATTTGTAGCAGTGACCGTGCAGCTTCCTGGGGCTGCCACGGTGCCACGAGGGAGGGGCAGAAACGCACGTGGAGCCTCTTGCCGTGGAGCTGCCCCTTTGCTACCTTGGTGGCTTTTTGGTCAGCATTTTTAAAAAACGCTAAATGAAGCTCTGTTAAAATTGAGGGTTTTTTGGTGAGCTGCTAGGTGACAACTGCCCTGGGCAGTCTGTCACACTGATCAGCCGTCATGATGAACAATGTTTCAGGGTTGTTCCTTTGCGAGGGATGTGGAGCAAATGGCCACCTTGGCAGCGGGTGCCAGGAGGGGGCTGATGTGCTCCACCGCAGCCCAACGTTCGCACTGTTTTTAATGTCTCGCTCCCCGCAGGCCGGTGCACGGGGCCGCTCTCCTTTCCAAGAGGTGGAAATGCTTCCTTCACTGGAGAAAAATGCACTGTGGTTCCTGTGGAGAAGGACAGTGTTAGAGCTTTGAAAAACTGTCTCGGTGTGCGTTTTGATGGGGAAAGTGAGGGAAAGGCAGGAAAACTTCCATTCGCCAGCATGTTGAACTCGGAGTAGCCCAGGAGCCCGTCCACGTGACGGGGCAAGGTGAGGCAGGGACGCTCCGGAGCGCGGGTGAGTGGGAGCGGAGACCTGGAGCCATCGGCACTGCAAGCGCATGGCAGGACATTCCCTGCAGAGCTGCCGGGAATCCCATTCCCTGCTCCGGCCTGGAGAGGACGGCCCCACTGCACAGCCCGGGCTTGAATTCTCCTCCTTCTCTATGAGCATTGAAATCACTCACGGCTGGTACCTCTGGTGAATTTCTTGGTAGGGAAAGTTGTTTTCCAGTTCATGGTGCTGCCATGGTGGGCTGTTGTGAAATAACCCCCCAAAACCCCAGCAACACAGATTTGATTCTTTTGTTTAGGCTTTTGGGAATTTAAAAAATAGTCGGTGACTCTGCACCCGAGTCAGCATGGGTTGAATGGGATTCCTGTGGTTCAGCTTGGCAGGAAGCTTCATGTTTCGTGTACCCGTTGGTTAAAATATGCTGCTGTGTAAGAGGTGAGGCAGTGGCACGGTCGGGCTGGGCTAGTATTGCCAAAATGGGTCAAAAGTATCAGGAGAATGTTTAATATCCCCGTTTACATAGTTTCGTTTTGCTTGGTTTGCGGTTCATTAATTTCTGCAGCGAGCAGGGCGCTGGCTCGGAGCAGAAAGCCCCATCTCTGCTGCGTGTGGTAAAAAGCGCTGGTCGCTCTTGCTAAGTTGATTAAAGCGGCTACGGAAACTCACGTGTTTGTGTGACACCGACCGCCCCGCTGAGCGTCAGTGCCGCTGAGCGTGAGTCTGCGGGTCGCCTTTGGGTGCTCTCTAGCCAAGCAGCCCTAGCCGGGTGTTCGCGCCGGTGATGCCAGCCCAGCAGGGAGCTGTGCTGGCACGGCCAGGACGTGGTGAACTCTGCTGCTGAGGGCCCCCGGCAGGACATTTTAAGACAACTTTATGGCAAAGCTGCCCTTTTGCAGGATGAAACCTGCGTGATCTTGCTGAAAAGGGGAGCCGTAGGAAGAACTTCAGGAAGATGTAACCGTAGAGTGAAGGCTCTGGGTCTGATCATGGGGAGCCTTTATGCAGTCAAGAGCTGTATATACGTTTAAATTCTTTCTGACACTTTAATCACATTGGCAAAAAGGGTATCCAGCTGTTTTTATGAGATGTTCAGTAATGAGATTTACTTTAGAGCAAGTAAAAACCTTAGGAACATTTTAATATTGTGCTTTAAAGTATAAGCTCTGTGTAGCAGTTCTTTTTGCTCTGGGTGTTTTATTTGATTCTAATTCAGGAGTTGGTCCAAAGTCCATTAACATAAATGAAAAGGGTTTTATTGACTTTGATGGGATGTGGATCATGCTGCACTAATTAAATAGTAAAGTATCCATTAGCAATGAAGAAAACAGAAGAGAGGAGAGCCAGATACTGTTGTGATGAGCCCTGTGAAGCTGAGTGAACTGTAGCCAGTCTCAGTATCTTTACAGATGAGCTTTTCCGTAGTTCTTTTCCTCTTTCTTTTTTAACAAAGATATAACTGTGGATTTTTAAATGAACTAAATTTATGAAGATTCTTACATTTGTCATGCCTATTTACAGGTTTCAGTAGACACATTTTTTCAAATAAAGTAGTAATAAGAAAAAGATGGGAAGTGATATGCCAGAAGAAAAATGTTTTAAACGACCTTTAAGTAAGGTACCAATAATGTACACTTATTTTGCTTAAGTACTTTGTAAGGCATTTTAGGAAGGTACAGAGTTCCTGCGTTCCAAAGAAAAAAGACACAGTCTTTGAGAGCTTTTGATGCTGTAAGTAGAAGCAAAAGGGTAGTTCTCTTACTGCATATTTGGGAGGTCTCAATAAAAAGTGGTCTAGATTAAAAAAAAAGGAGAGGCATTTGTGAAACTAGCCTAGAAACTAGAATCAAACTTATAGAGACAAATTACAATAATATGCATTGAATTTGCATGTGCTGCTAGGTGGATGTGGAAATGATCTGGCATTTGATACTAAAAATATGAGTTTTGTTGTGATCCATTTTGCCTAACTGGAAGCAATAGCCCTTGAGGTCAGTAGTGCACAGCACTGCAGAGGCACTGAGGTCAAAACAACAGCAAAGTGCATTTACAGGGATTTCACGATGACAGTGGCATCGCTGGAAAAAAAATCCGTTTTAGAAGAGCTGGATATGTTGGAATGCAGTTGCAGCTATGTGAGTTGAAGTTTTAGAGGAGACTGGGTCCCCATCTATGTGCGGACGCCAGCCGGCCTGCCTGACTCCTTAGGCATCTTTGAAAACACAGCCTTAAATTCAAAATTTTCTAAAAACATCTTTCTGGCATTGTGTGCTTGCTGATGCATTTGCAATGAATGCTATTGCTCTCATGCTTGTCCATAGGGTTATTTCCATTTCAGATGATTGGGTTCAGGCTTCTACAATCTACTGAGCATCCCTAGCTCTCTCTCAAACTAGGTAGCAAAAGAGAGTGTTTTTCCACCTCCACTGCTTAGTTATTTATGAAAAATTGTCTGCAATTAAAAAAGAACATTTTTTATTAAAGCTATCAAGCAAAAATATTGACCATGATACTGTGAAAGCTCTAAAGATGCATGTTTTTCATTGATTGCATGAAAATATTATTTTCTGGATCTCTTTTGTGTTTATACTGTATTTTGGACTTCTATCTTGAAAAATCATGTTAAGTCTCTTCAAAGTTGCAGGTGCAGACTGGAGATTTTCAAGCCGAACTGCAGATTTGAATATTTCTGTCACTTTTGTGGCGATCAAAAATCCAGAATAAATAAATGCATTAGTAAAATAAAATTCCCTAGAGTACTCAGAATAAGAAGGGTTGAATAAATCTCTCGTAGGTCTAACTATTCAAACTCTTCTGCGCTTCCAGAAGTAAAGTGTTTAAAGTATAATACCCTTCTGTGGCCCTTTTGAATCTTGATTTTCAAATCCATGGGTTTCAAATCCAGGAACAGGTTGTAAAAGGGAGCCGGACAGAATTGTTAAAGGTCACTACCAGCTACCTGCCCTTATCAGTTCTTTTGGCCAACATAGGCCCATAGATCAGTAAGGTTAAAGAAGATTTGCAGGACTAACTCTTAAGAGGACACCTCTCTCCATTAAAATAATTTCCTAATTATGTGAGGTCGATTGGATGGAGAGAGCAGCTCACGGGAGTACGGAGCTGTGTGCGGACCGGAGAAGAACGTCTCCCCGTGTACAGTTATTTGTGCTGTGAGGAGATGGAAACAGCCCGCAAGGCGATGGGAACGTGTCCACCACACTTAGCTTCACTTGCTGAGGTCAAATGTTTGAGAACAAACGACAAACTAATTTTTTCCCTCCCCAAACCTAATTTGGCAACTGTTGGGCCAAGATTTTTTTCTTCCCACCCTTCTCGTAACGTAACAGGTTGCCTTATGTTCCAGGCAATACAGCGGGTTCCCATAGCAACCTCTCCTTGCGTCTTGAACTTGTCGGCATCACCGGAGGACACTGACACCGG
>VZSV01000015.1:9378737-9394275 GCA_013398735.1 Nothocercus julius
CCTCGAGCCGCCGGGCACCAGCCGGCCGGACCGGCCGCCCAGCGGCTCACCCAAAGGCTGCACTGTAGTCCCCAGGGTCGTTGCTCTGGTCTGATTTCCTGCTCCTTACCCGTCTTTTTGCGCTGCCTCCCAGGCTTCTCCCTGCTTGCAGCTGATCCTCAAGCCGGGCCGCGTTCAGCAGTCGGCCTTGCTGTGGGCAGCGATGGTGGCTGATGGTTCTTCCCTTTAGCCCAGCGAATGAGGAACCCTGTGCAGGTTAAGCACCGTCTAATCCAACTGATGATGCTTTTGCAAAATCTTTAAGAAATAAGGAGAAAGGGGAATGGGAAAGACCTCGTCAGGCGGGATGGCATCCCTGTGAGCAGCGGCACGGCCAGGCACGAGTGCAGATCTCGCTCTCGCCCTGGTAGGGTACGAGATGTTATTTTCCTGTCTTCCTTTTCCTGTAGCATGGTTTGCCTGCTCAATTGAGCTTTTAAAAAAACACATTTGCAGGCATGGGCGGCTTGCCAAAAATGTGACTAATAAAAAAATTGCCTATTGATCTCTTTTTAAAGCCTATTCTAACGTGGCATTTTGGAGGAAGGTAATCAATTCTCACTGATTGCAGTATTTATGTAGACACCTTCCTGAAGGGTAGCTCCATTTGTTCTGAACAAAAGAGCGGGCGAGAGCAACGCTGTCCTCTGCTTTTGGCTGCTGCTGTCTATTTGGATTGATCTTTTACGTGATTACACGGGAGTGAACTGGTCTACCTGGAAGGATTTGCCGTGGCCCTTAAACTCTTACACCAAGGGTCTATCCCCACACTAAAATTGAAAGAAGTTAACTGCTTGATTGGTGACTGTTCATGGCTTGGAGGAAGGGAATCCTTTGAGGAATGATCCTGCACATTGAGAAAATGGGGGTGTTGATTTTTTCTTCTGTGTTTAGTGAAAATGCCGATGAATTGCAGTGACATTTAGTTATTAGGAGCTTTACTCAAGCACACCGGGCTATATATTGCTGCTTGCAGGACGTCCCCGCACCGTGAGCTGGGCCACTCGCCCATGCATGGGAGCTCCAGGAGCATTTCTGGCTCTCCTGTGGGAGCTGTAGCTCTCCCGTCATCACCCGAGGTGACTGTTTCAGGATAGGGAACTAACTATTCCCCACGAGACCTGGGAGGAGAGGTGATACCGTATTGGGCATCGATGATTTATCATCTAGGGCTGAACATGGACTCTTAGCTCCAAAAGCAGAGCACATACTGTTTGTGCCAAAGGAGCAGCAGTGCAACAAAAAGCAGGTGTGAAACTATCCAGACAAGTATCTGGCCATATATTAGCATATCCAGGCGTATATTTACATTCCTCTTTATCAGGGGAGATGAGAAGTAGATGTTCTTTGAATTTCTCCTGGACTTTCTCAAAAACTAAACTAGTACAGTGTGTTCTCAGGCCAGTGCTTTCATCCAGCTGGGATATCACCAGGGTGAAAATAATTTGATACGTTTATTTTGCTAATGAGGAAATGAGTCAATTCATATAAAAACTCTCTTTTTGGAAAAAATGAAGTCCTTCTATCACCTCACAGATACTGATTTTTAGATAATTTGTTTTGTCTCTAAGCTGACCAAACATTTCATACAAATAATGCCAAACTTTTTGTTTTCTGTATTCCTTAAATCCCCTTTTAGCCATGCAAATGGGCTTTTCTCCCTTTCAAAGTGCAAGTGATCCTCTTGAAATTCTAGGTATGTAAATAAATAATTGCTCTTTTTTGCTGTTTTTCTACGTCTTGTGCTCACCGTGGCTTAATCCAGTAAGCATCCCCCCAAATCCTCTTTGGAGGACTGGGAAGGTTCTGTTCTGTGGTCACAGAGGGAATTACTGGGATTCAATATTTCCTTTTTTCCCCTGATTTGTATTGAATGTCACCTGCTCTAGAGCCTTGTTCTTACACGAACTCTTTTAAATCATTTGCCCCTTCTTCAATCCATCTCAATCCATCTCTTTTTTTCATTTATGCCTTTTCTGTGCATGAATCCCCAACTAAATAAAAAATTACCAGCTACCAGCCCTGTTTCCAAGTACAGAAAACCAGTGCTTTGGGAAGGGACCCCCATGTCCCAGCATTTCTGTGTTATCCCTCTGTTTTGGTGCTCCGCGCTGAGGCTATGCTGCAGGTCCCCGTGCGGCAGCGTGGCTCGGCGGGTCCTAGCCAGGCTTTGCCTCCGACTTCCATGGAGGAGATTGCCAAGTCCCTTGGAGCTGCAGCTGGGATAATGTGGTCACTAAGGGAAAGGGCTTCCAAGGAGCCGGCTCCTCCCTCACTGCCCGTGCTCGTCCTCCCTCTCTAAACTTACCCGGACTCCAGTTACCTGCCGTCAGATAAAGCTCCTTTCCCTGGTCTGTTCATAGCAAATCAGTTAAAGTAGCAATAAACTGCTGGCTCAGAGGGCATAGCCTGGCTGTGCACAGCAATAAATTGTTACCTTTACTTACATAAAGTAGATTTTGCGTCGTGATTCTGAAATGGAAAATTCCTCGATTGTTTGGGCCAGTACAATTGGAAAATAGCAGATGAAAGTACATGTAACAATAATGTCCTTTTCATCAAGTGTCAGGTTTATGCTCTTCATTTTATTTATGGTTGCCTTGGGACTCCATTACTTGATTGGATTTTAGAGAATACTATCAGAATAATTAAATATTAAGAGAGAATCTGAAAGCCTTAAGAGCGCATAAGAGCCCTAATTCAGGAATGTGTTTCCATGTGTCCTTACTTTTAATCCTCTGCATAGTTACCTTACTAAGTACATATTGCTCTTTTCTTTTGAAAAGATGTCAAAGTTTAAGTAAATCTTTTTAGTTCTTGGCTTACGATTTGTGGGAACTACTGGCAAACAGAGGATTCCTGGAGCAGTGTGTGTGTCATTATATTTCACTGTACTTGTAACATTATGTTGTTTTTTCAAGCTATTCCAAGTACCACCTTTTGCAAAGACAGTTGACCATTTTTGTGGAACTCACAGAAACTAGAGTTGGAATAATAATTAAATCTGGTCTGCACAGTTTAAATTATTGTACATTTAAAATGGAATAAATTAGCAAACAGCTAATGAATCTCTAAAGCATATGGAAAAGATGGGTAAAATAAGTAAATCCTACTTACTTTCAGCGCTTACAGGGAGTATAATACCATTAGGAAAGGAAAATGTAAAACATGTGACAGCAGATGCCAGACTAACCACGATACTGCAGCTCTCACGAGAAACCCCCTTTTGAAGCTGCACATGGCCTTGGCCAACACATTCTTTTTGGACTGATATTTTTTCAGTCCTAGTCTTAAGCCGAAGGTAAATTCTTACGTACTTGGAAGTTTTCAGCAAACCCAATTCAATTACTTTTTTGAATTCTCTCTCAGCAGCGTTCCTGTTGCGGTACCACCGCTGTACGGGTGACAACACAGCTGAATGAAGTCTGCTGCTCTCAGCTTGGTCTGTAGTGGTTACGGTGATCAGGTGAAGCTAGTTTAGTAGCTTAAATTGTGAAGAATGAATTTTTGCTGCACATGTGCACAAGCATTTTACTATGGTCCCTTGCTCTCTATTTTTAATACCACCAAGATCATTTAAGAGCTTGATGTTTGATCTCTTATATGACACCAAGCACAGAATCTCCTGTAGTCACGCCTCTATCCGGCCTTATAAAGTGGTTGGGACACAAAACACACCTTTTAGGAAAAATAAGATTTTGATGCTTCCCGAGGCTCCGATGGATTTTATGAACTGCTTTGTATCTACCTGCCCACTCTTTAAATCCTCTACTAGGTGCAAAATTTAGTAGGGTTACACGAGGAGCTGCAGAAGACATGTAGACCTGGTGAACACTGGAACCTTCCTCGTGCAAGTGAGATACAGCCTTAACTTGCTTGACCTTTGCTGGGTTTAAAGTATGTAACTTGCCTGGAGGCTTTTCATGTCTTGCTAATTGCTTCTTTTGTTATGTAAATACCTTTGGGTACCTAATCCCAGGCAGCTGGTTTGAATTTTTGAACTGCTGGCACTTGTTGCAGCCACACGGCAGCCTCCTGAGCAAGTGAGGGTTTTGGTCCTAACCCTTTTCAAAGCAATTTGCAATTATTGTAATGCTTTGTTGTATCTTTATCTCCTCTGTGTGATAGCTGTCATGAGCATTAGTGTTCCAGTAAAGAGAGAGATGTGGAACGAGGACTTTGAACTGGCCACAACTGTAGTGTGAGGCACCAGTTGAAGAAGTTCTGTTTCAAGTGCTCTTTAAAGGTGATTTTCAGCAGGTAAAGAATGAGCTCTTCTTTAGCACAGTAATTTGGAGATTTGTATTTTTTGAGTACTGGAATCAGACTCTTCAAGTTCTGCAGAAACAAAGGCTATATTTCAGTTTGGCTTGGCTTTGGAGGTTTTTATAATAGATGAAGAACCCTTTAATCTAAAGAAATGAATGCTGTGTTTCTGCTTGCTGAATACGGAGAGACAAATTTACTGTTGCTTTTTGTTTGTTTAGTTTGGGGGATTTTTATTTTTTTAAGCACTTGTCTGTTAAAGGCTGTAATTGGCTCTGGAGAAGGCCTTTTACTTGTGTTTCCCAGTCATGGATGTCTGCACTTATCTCATTCTTGGCATCCTCCCATTGCAAAGTAAGACGTGGCAGTAAAGTATTCTGAGGCTGTGCCAGAGAGCAGATTGTTGTAGGAAAAAAAGTGTTTCTTATATGTTATGCTGAACTCTTAAGCTTCTGAGGAATTAGGCTAACACGTTTTCCCTCTAACATTAAAGGAAGGAGGCAGTTACCACCCCAGTAACAAGTTGTTTGCTGGTGACTCCGAGTCCAACAAGAAAAACTCCGGCCTGTACCTCTCTACCTGTCCCCTCTATAGAACTGTGTCGGCAGCAGCCGAGGGAAGGAGAGAAATGTCTGATTTTGCCTCCAAAGGGTCTGGTCTGCTCAGCTCTGAAACAGTGTGGGAGCTGGTGTGAGCACGGTAGTCAGCCTGCCTGAATCACAGTGCAATAAGTGAGGGGGCTTTTTTTGGGGGGGGGGAAATACATCTCTGTAAAGTGGAGGTGCAAATGAATGAGGGGTAAAGCATGAGGAAAAGCAGCTGATTTTTTAGTGAGTGATAAGTGGAGATCAGCCCTGCTTAGCAGCAGGGTTTTCCAGGTAAAGAATCCTCTAGTAGTCCCTGGCGGGGTGGATTAAAGGCATTTAATTAATAAACTTGAAAATGACTCTCTTCTAATGTAGCTATTATATCTGAAAATACAGAGTGCAGTTACAGAAAGAGAAAGCCAAGGGAGGAACTCTTCAAGTCAAAACCTATGCGTTGATTCATAAATCCACATGTATTAATCTCTGGGAATCGGCTTTTGGTGATAGGTAGGACTAAAGCATATTTTGTTAAAGTATTAAATCTGGGTTGGAATGGGAGAAAGGGGTGGAAAATCTGCAGCTGGCAAAAGGAAATTGCTTTTATTCACTAGCACGTGGTCATGCGGACTAACCAATACCAGAGCTGGGTGTAATGCTGCAGAAGTGGAAAGTGGGACCATCTACTGAGAATTAAACCAAGAGATGAAGGGAGAATAGTATTTTTAATCATATTTCATCTGAGGCATATGTTCATTGTCTCAAGAGAGATTTTGAGATTTTGTCCATATTTGAACTGGAACAAGAAAACATTTTTTTCTCAAGCTTTGGATCTGACTTGCATCCAAGGCAGATTTGGATGGGTGCCCCACCTGAATTGTTAAGGACTTGGAAGAAATGGTTTAGTCTTGGCCTATTTCTGGTTTAAATACTTCTGCTCCATAGCAGAAGAATGTATGTATGAAAAAAAAAAAAAATATCACTTGCAACAGACAGGAGAAGTTGTAATCTCTAGAGATAAGGCATGATCTTGAACGTCCCCTAAGCTGATCTACCTTTGGTAGAGAGGTTAATCAAGCGGGATTGTCTGGTAGGTTTGTTTAAGCTTGCAGTCGTACGTGCTGTTGAGAAAACCCTATCATCAACAAGGGGAAAGTTGAAAATTAGCAAGGCCTTTGCTTGGTTTGCTTGACAAACGCAGTAGTGCACCTGCTATGCAACATGGTTCTCCCTGCGATTATGTTTCCTGTCCCTGTAATTTCCTGTAATCCTAATTTCCTGTAATTAGGGTGCTTTTTCTCTTCCATATCTCTTTTGCAAAAGTAGTTTGTCAATAAGTAAGTAGAAGTGTTACAGGCATGGGGAGGGATAAGATATTTGGTGAAATGGCTAACGTTGTCCTCAGTACCTGTTTTTATTATCAATTATGACTCACCTTCCAGTTATGCAGGTCAGTGTGTGTTAGCAAGTCTCTGCTTCATGGCTAAATGTTACGTAGAGAGATGAGATCAAGCTAAATTCAAGAGTATCTGAAGTAATTAGGACAGAAAATTATTTAGTTTGCCTTGCTGGAAATAGTCCGACTTATTGCTGAAATGATGCCAGGCTTAGTTCAGTTCTCTGTGTAGTTCCAGGCAGAAGAAAGCCTTTTACAGCAGATTGTAATCTTTAATAAGGTTGCATTATGCAACAGTGTGTAAACTACGATGAGAAGAGATTGGAACAGAACTCCCTCAAATAGTATGGATTTGAAATACAAAATGGACAAATTTACAATTAAATGTTGGTGTTACAAATGATCTGTTGGACAGTAGGGTCTGATACTCAAGAACAGTGGCTAAGATGATGATTTAAGGGAAGAGAAGTAGACCTATCCCATACCATTGAGTTTACTTGCACTGATTTATTCATGTCCATGGTTTGTATTGTAATTCATAAATCTTTCTAACAGCATCATAGGCCACATTCATCCTTGTCATATTGACTTCCTTGGGCAAGCGAAAATGGTCCTTGTTAAGCTTTGTTAGATTATCTTGGTTTGGCCGGGCTGTGTAGGATGTGCTTGGAACATAGCAATTTGTACACTAAGGAAAAAGGATCATTTGCTCAAACTAAGTTATGAAATTTGGCAGCATTTCTTAGCACAAAATGCATGCTAAGTTGGAGCTAGAACAAAAACATTAATTTTAATTAAAAAAACCGCTTTGCATTTCTCAGAGGTGCTTGAGAACAGAAATCAGAAATGATCAGAAAAAAGCGTATCTTAAAAAGCAAAAGTTACACTGTTAATTTTCAGGGTCTCCACTATAATTATTTCTGGATCCCTGTCATGAATAGAACAGGGTAAATTATGGGATACTCCTCTCCCAGATGTGCATGCAGTAATTTGTCCTATTTTGGAATCTGTCTGTCTGGACATCTGGCAAACAGTTCTGGAGCAAAGTGGCCACTTGGCACTGTGAAATACAACTGGGTCTCATTCCGGCAGGGATCACTGACCTTTAGGATTGAAGTTTTGAATGTACCGCCTTGTCGGCATTACGTTTAATCTGTGCTGTGCATTGTGCAGTGATGAAATAATAAAAACCTTGGGGAGAGATGACTCAAATAGGAGAATACTGTAGGTCCCTAGAAGTTTTACCTTTCTTCTGAGGCAGGGTAATTTTTTTGGAAAAGTTTTATTTCCAAGGTTTAATTGACAACAATAAAAAGTAAGATGCAAATTCTGTTTAAAAGGAAAGAAAAAAAATTATGAGAACCTTAGACTAAACAAGGCTTTATCCTTACTAAGGGAGTCAATACCTAAAGATAGCACATCCCGATGCTGTGTGTGAAGTCCCTGTTACATAAATACCACAGCATCCTTTAATATTCATCTTGCTCTGAAGAGACGCGGGGCTCAGGCTCCCTGTGGTGTTCAGGTAGTCCCACGTAGCAGACAGTCGCGTGTGGCACGTGGATCACTGTGGCTTTGCTTGGCATATGTTTTGCAATGGGAGCTGGGGCAGCAGCACTTTCCGATGGGATGAGGTACAGTATCCAAGGTGTTCCCAACCTCCTCTTTATTTGTCTTTGGATTCAAAGCAATGTCTCAAATGCAACATCAGATCTGTGGTCTCCTGCAGCTGAACCAGGTAGCTGCAGTAAATGTAATGGCTAACCCAGCTCTACAATTTCAGTGGAATGAGGGAGTTGAGTATTTAAGCAGCTTGTAAAATCAGGTCATGTTTAAGTGCTTGAATAGGGATTTGAAGAGCCTAACTTCCATGCGCGCCGCCGAGTGCCTCACCCCTGGTTTTAGTCCAGCTGGGGTTGCATGGTGTGTGCTGGCTTGTCCCGTTCTCCTCCTAAAGCTTTAGGGAAGGGTGGAAGGGAGGGCTGCGGGGCCGAGAGGTGAGCAGCAACGTCCATCTGTGAGGAACCCCCAGTCTCTTGGGAGCAGCCCTTCTGGGCTTGAAAAGCTCCTTTTTGTTTTGGGGATGAACCTCTGCCCCAACGGAAAAGTCATATTGCTTGTGCTAACCTGAATCTCCTGTGTTTTCCCTAGCGCAGTCTCTTTGCTATTGAAATTTTTATGCCCCCCCCCCCTACATAAAAGGGGATATTAAAAAGCATCTATTTGTTTACTCTGCTCCTTTCATCTGGAATAAGTGTCCCAATTTATCCTCAGCCTTGCTTACAGTAAGAAAGTTCAGCTAGCTAATGCAAAATGAACCTGGGCCATCGCCCATTAATCTCTGCAGCTGGACAAGGCTCCCTGTGCTACCTTTTTTCTTCATCTTTTACTTTGATATGTAAATGCTCTTTACTTTGCTCATGGAGGCTGTTTTCACTCTGTCCCACGAGGCCCCTGATGAAAAGGAGGTGTTGCACGTAGAGCATCCTGCTAAGTGCAGAGCGTCCCACCAAGCGAAGCTGCCTGGAGAGGCCGCGGGCCCTGCCTGGTGGCAATAGCGGCGCGTGCGGGTGGCAGCGCCGGTCCCTGGGGACACACACGCGCCTCCGCCTCTCCTTTGATCATGATGAAACAGATGAAAACTTCCGTTATGTTTTTAATCACCCTTCTGCTCTGCTGTAGTTCGAAACTAGACTTCAGAAAGGCTTTAAATACTTGGTTAAAAGGAACACAACCAGGCAGTGCCAGTCCCGGTCCCTCCCGTTGCCTGGGGCCTCGTGGAGCATCTGTGCTCTTCAAAGGAGCAGGAGTGTCCCAGCTTGGTGACTTCGCATGGGAGGTGCTGGCAGCAGAACAGCACTGGCCATCGGTGCTGGAATTTCTTCTCTCTCATCTTGGTGTTTTTTGTCTTTTGGCTCCCAGGATCGAGGTTTCCGTCGTCTCTGATGGTGGTGGCTCTCACAGTGACAGCCAGGAGGCCAGCAGAACCATTTGCTCCTTAGACATATCCGCACACCCTGCAGATGTGTATGACAAAGTGGGAGACGCGGAAGAGTTGGAGGGTCATAAAAGCTGAAGAAAACATTATATTCAAAGAATGATTTATGGCTAGAGCAGACAGTTTTGGTGGTAGGTTAAGCGGTGGACTTGCTGTTCCACTAATGCATTTGTGCCTGGAGCTGTTTTCGTACATACTGTTGCTTCCACCATGACTGCAAATGCTTCATTGCTCAGTCAGGTTATGATTTAAGAGTCTGAAACTCAGGAAAGGAGGATGGAACACCTACTTTTCTCTTTGTAGTTATCCTCTTTTACTTTTTTTTATTATCCCTTTTATTTTCTTCTGTTGCTCTGAGATTTACAGGCAATTTCTCTTCCTGGTTCCTTTTTTCCTTTTGATCCTCCTCCAAAAGGAAAAACAAAAACAAAACAAACAAACAAAAAAGTAATAAAATACCATGTCTGTATTTTCTTTTGCAGTCCAATTGCAAGAACTAAATCTAACTCTTAAGAATCTCAAACTGAGGTTCCACCACCTCTAGCAGTACCCATCTTACAGTACATGCTAAGGCTGCATCTCAAGATATTTGTCTAAACTTCAGAGATCTGGAAGTTATGACCTCTGTTATGGCCAAATGTTGCATATCACAGGGTTGACATCTCGTCTGTGTTCATGACTTGCCCTGCACAGAACATACTCGTCCACATTAGGTGATGCCCTCCAGGGTGCTGAATGACACAGGAGCTCGGTTTTGCTGTGCTCAAAGGGAGTTTGCTTATAAACTGCAAGAACTTTTGCAACTGGATTAGTCAAAATGGAAGTTGGCCATGGGGTTTATAGGAGAACAGGTGAATCACAGGTTTTGCCACTTTCTCTAAATTTAAAATTCTCTGCCAAGCTCAATCTACAGAGATGAACTCGACTGAAAACTGGTGATGTTAGGAAGGGCTTATGAAGGGGTTGGAAGTGGTGCCTATAGCAATGATAGGCTGCAAATATGTCTGCTAATGTTTTCTATAGTTCAACTTTTTAGTTAAATGCTGAGTTTGCCTGTTTTCTACAGGGTAAATCTGCATTAAGTTAAAATAAGTACAGTGATTGAAGTAATGTCTCCAAAACTGATTTTCTTTCCCATTTTGTCCTATAGCAAACTGATGCAAAATGTTCTATAATGAATTCAATTAAATAATTGTGAGATTCTTAAATAAAAAGCATTACCTGGCTTGTTATTTTTAAGAGCATGGAATGGAAGAAACCTGGTTGCTGAGCAGCTTTGCCTGCTGGTTCAGGTGATCATGCTGTGTGAGCCCTCTGCTCACAGTACCCACTCAGGGTTGTCCCTTCTTTCATCTCAATTTCACACACTAGGAATATGTGGCAATTGCATAAGATGGGTCGGTGACACGGCCAGGGCAAAGTCAGAGCTTTGGATTGCAAAAACACTGCTTCCTTCTAAGCAGTCCAGCCATGGAGTGTAGAAATCTCCATAGTAGATCTACCACTCCCTGCCATCATGTGTATGTTTTGACTTGGAAATTACAAATGGTACAGAATTGAATTTTATCCATAATTTCCCTTGCTGTAATTCTCTGAAGCAAATGGAATAATTGAGCTGTGAAGTCACTTTGTGACACAA
Source organism: Nothocercus julius (assembly GCA_013398735.1). NCBI lineage: Eukaryota > Metazoa > Chordata > Aves > Tinamiformes > Tinamidae > Nothocercus > Nothocercus julius. The sequence goes on from VZSV01000015.1 coordinate 9,389,660, forward strand.
ATTTATTGCAAACAATTTTAAGTTGATTCCTAAAACAGCATTTTAGGAATCAGTATTTTAGGACTGAGACTTTGGAGTACATCACTCTGCCTCATGCTAATGCAAGTAGGCAGCAGCTCTGCTGTGGTCAGTGAAATTGTTGCATGAGCATAAAAAGCCTGAGGGCCCATTTTACGATCTAAAGTCTATTTAGAAAGTCTGGGAAATTCTAGGGTAGACTTCTATCTCATAGTATGGAAGCCACAAGTCGTTATGGGCTTCCTGCTCAGGCAGTAACCACTGTAACTGCAACCTGCTGCTTCCAGCGCCGTGTTGATTTTGCAGATATCGTGCAGTACAGGACTCGGACAGAAAGAAAAGACTAAATGAAAGTGGCTTGCATTCTCATTACAGGTAAATCCATGTCAAGGATCCATGATGGTGTTTCCAATCATCGTGGAAAGCTGTGGAGATTTAAAAACGAGCGTGCAGCAATAATTACTGGCTGCTGTCCTTTCAATCCAAGAGACTTACTTCCTAATTAGGACCTTGCCTCTTGGGCTGGAGATAATTAGCAAATTTAAGTGAAAGAGAAGAGGAAGATGAGAATAGTCTTTTGTAGCTAAATTGCTTTAATTACTAGAGCTCTTGGAAGACCGTTGCAAATGGTCGTAAGTTTTTGTAGAGCATTCAGTAAGTCACTTTTCTGCTCAACTTCCTTTTTGCAGCTAATTCACCAGTATGTGCCTATTCTTTTAACTGCAAGTGGTCAGAATTCTTGGTAGAGCTTCTGAAGGGCTGTCACACTGATTTGTGACATTAAATGGATTGCTAACCTCGCTGCACAACACTTAAGTACCATGGGACAGGCCAGAGGCATTTCCTTAGTCTCCAAAGGTGTGAATGTTGACCTTGGACCTGATTTTAGGAAGTGCAGAACACTGAAACCTCATGGATATTAATGGAAAAAGTATGGAACAGAGTCCTCTCTCCCTGCTGACGGTCCTCTTTGTGCTTGAGCTGTGTGGAATGGATCGGGAAGGGGATGTGAGGAGAAGGTAGCACCTTAGCTCCGCACTGACCCTGTGTTAGTGGGAAGATTCCTGTTTAGGTGGCTCCGTGACACCCTTCCCTCGCTTTCCTGCCATGAAGATAATTCTTAGCTATGTTCAGTGTTGTGTGACTAGTGACGATGCTGCTGTCAGACGCACCTCGGCATAGACACAGCTACTGCTTCTGCATGTGAACCAGGAGCACCTCTTCTGAATTCACTCCCATCACGCCATCTCACTTGCCCAAAGCTTTCTGTAGGTGTCCCTTGGGGGCAGCAGGTCCTTTCAAAGTCTGAGCTGTATTTTGTGCATTTTGAAGTTTGGATCATTTGACGGTATTTTAGCCTTGGAATGGTGCAGAACTGTCTGTCAGGTTTCAGAAGCGTGCCAAGATGTGGGCCACCACCTGTGGTCACTGCTGTCCATCTTAATTAGACTTTCGCTGTATTTGTATGTCTGGGTTTGAAAAAATAAAATGTTCTTGCAATAGGACTGCAGCACTGCTGTGTGTTTTTCTAAACTGTGGTCCAAGCTTGCATTTCTCAGTATATCTAAATGAGTTATGAAATAGTATATAGGCTTTCCATTTGCCTTTAAATCCTCCTGAGAAACTCTAACAGGCTAACAAAACAAGATTTAAAAAATGGCCAGAGGCTGACTATATAACACACGCAACTGTTTCAGCATAAGGCAGCTCAGCAAAAGCAATATACAGAGTGAAGGGTGTGATAATTTATTTCAGATTGAGGATGGGAATTAGGGACAGCCTTCCTGAGAAGCTTTCACATTGAGAGGGTAAAACATAAATGTGGTTGTGTCAGTATAAAGAGCCAATGTATGCATAGTCTATTAAATCTGAAGGTGTCTGTAAATTACATGTGTCAGAATTATGATACTGGCGTTTAATATACCTGCTGGTGTGTGTAAGTGCGCATATATATATATATATATATATGCATGCAGTATAGTGAGTAGTTGGCATTGTGAAGATTAGGGCACATACTGTGAATTATCCCAGTGACCTAAATCATCTTCTGTTGTGATGCTTCTTTCCTCTTTTCCAAACAGTTCATAGTAAATCTTCAGTGTGTTTCACTGGGATTTATTTTATTTTATTTACCCCTTAAGGTTGAAAGCTTGAATTTAAGGTAAGCTGCCATAGCAAAACACATGTTCCACTTCTAGACAAGCAAGCCCCTCAAAACACTTATATAACTTTATGGGGAAGACTGTACTCACCATGGGGGCTCCATTAAACATTCATGCTTGGGGCTATACATGGGATGTTTAATATCCTTTCCCTTGTTGCTGCCTTCAGTTTGCTGTGCCTCTGCATGTGCATCTGGCAGAGTTTTTGGTGCCGTGTCCTAACCTTGTCATGAAACAAGTGTGAAAATAGCTGATCAGAAGTACAACAAAAATAGCTGTTGTGAAATGAACTCATCGTGGCCTACTAGTATTATTTTGTCTTCAATTAAACATTCTTTTGAGTGTGCAATTTGTGTAGAGCAATAGGGGCATAGATGGGAACCAGGTGTTCTGTGCAGAAGATATTCCATTACTTCAAACAAAGCATAAAGGAAACAAATACTCTTAAACCGTCATTATTTGGTTGCAGAACAAATGAGAAAGGTCCTCTGCCTATAGGCAGAATGTGCAAGTCACTAATCCCTTTGAAGAACTGAAAAAGAAATTTCCATATCATTGCATTAGGAAGGTGATTTCTAAATATCATTGGCAACAGTTCTCTGGGTTGCAGGAGAGAGCCTGCAGGTCAGTGTTTGTCCATTTAAAATACAAATGCTCACTTGGCCTTGCAGTATTTTCTATCACCTTTGATCCCAGGCTGGCACCGAGGTGTCCTGTTGCGTTGGGCTTGTGCTGTGGTTGCAGAGCTCCTGGAGGTGCCAGGCAGAAAGGCCAACCTCGGGGTTGGTGTGACTCAGAACGACCTCCTCCATCTCCACGGTTAAAAAGACCACAGATTGCAAATGCACCAGTAAGCAATTAGAAATTGGTTTCAGAGCTGGGAGTTTATTAAGTTGGTTCCATATTGCATGGGGAGCAAGAGCACCAAGTGCTTTGGGTGGCAGCTCAGTTCCTGGAAGTCCTGCTCTAATGTGAATAATTAGCCATGATTATAGAAGGGTTCTTTCAGTTCAGGCTCCAGCGGGCGCCAGCCACGCTCTGTGCCCGAAGGGCCTCCATCCCCGCGCCAGGTCCTGCGGGGACGGCCGCGCGCGGGAGCCGCTCGCTGCATGGTGACCCCGTGGCTCTCCCGGACGTGCCCTTTCCCGGGGCCCGTAGTGCATGTGACGCTGCTGCTCCATCCACCACCACCTTTCTTTGGGATGTGGTAGGAGCTTCTGTCCAAGTCTCCTGCTTGTCCTGCATGGGATGCACACACAGCCTCCCACCATAGTATGTTGTGGAAATATTTAATGAGCTGGAGAAATTGCTTTCGATTGTAAGTGTTTCAGTTTGCATAGTGAGGCTGCGTGGAGAAGCCAGTGTGGCCTCAGGTGCTCATGGCCCTGAAGTTTGGGGATCTGGGAGTCTGGTCGGTCCTGTTGTGTCTACGCACGGTGCCCACAAGTGCTGGTGTGTGATAATCAACGCAGCTCCAGGGAATGGCGGGAGGCTGGAGCGGCTTAGTGTCCGTGTAGACACAGACAGTGTGGGTTTTGGACTAATGAGTGTTGCCAGTGGAAAAAAAAAAAAAAAAAGATAGAAAGGAGTTGTAGGTTAATTAACATGTGCTGTGTCTTGAATTGTGCGGTTTTGTGAATGCACTAGAAAAGCCTTTCCCCTCTGTGATCTCTCATCCATTGGGATCTGTGGGCTGTTCTGAAAGGGTTTGAAAGGTGCCAAAACCTGTTAAGCTATGAGCAGGAAGTTTATTTCAGTGTTGCCTGACCTCCTGCTTCGGTAGGAGCCTGCACCAGAAATACATCAGTATTTGATACAGTAGCAGTAATGATACAACAGCAGTAATGATACAGTAATGATACAGTAATGAGCAGTAATGATACAACAATAATCAATAATGACCTCGCCCTTCTGCAAAATCCTCGTGGAAGTTCTCTGTGCTTTCCACCCTCTTGCTGGAATGGATTCTCTGGGCGGGGTGGGGATGAAGTGCTGCTGTTTTACAGCTGGGCTGGATCACAGAGCCCATCGCTGCATCCGGCACCAGGTCAGGTTCTCCAGACAAACAGGGTCCTGCCTTTCTGGGCTTTTGGCTGTTTTTGTGGCCTATCATACCATATTTTTGCTCTTTGCCTATAGACTATTCCTCTAAATGAATAGACATGTTAGGGAACCCAGGTTATATCTGGCCAGTCCGGACTGTTTCCTTGCTTAGATGCAACCGTTAAGGGGCTTTTAGGTGTTTTTGTGCTGACATTTAAACCAAAAGCACCCCTAGGAGTCTCAGCACTGGCATTGGGGAGGGCGGAAGAGAAGCCCTCCTCTTCCTCCTGGCACGCTGAGCCGCACCAGGGCTCTCCACCCTCTGCCACTGCTCCAGGAGCCTGGCAGGCCCCTTCCGAAGGGCTGGACACACTGGTGGGTGGCAGAACTGGA
>VZSV01000015.1:9403910-9432782 GCA_013398735.1 Nothocercus julius
TTTTTTTTTTTTTTTTTTTCAAATTCACAGGGGCCTCCTAATATCAGACCCCGGATGTTGTTTTAGAAGTATATGCACATGCCAGATATTCTTTGCGTGCATGCTAAACTGAGGAAAGATGAGCTCCCAGTCTGAAAAGCAAATTTATTTACTTTTTTATACATAGAGATATTTAATTAATTTCAGATCTTTTTGATAAGATGTAGATCAGACTCCCTGCATGTTAATCTTAGCCCTCTATAAAATTTGTGCAAGCACTGAACAGAAATTACAAATGCCCAAGTTTACCTTGGGCAAAAAGGGATTTAAAAGCAAATGCTTCTTTCTGCAATTCCCCCCTATCACCCGTAAAATAGGAAAACTTTCTGTTTGCAGAAATGTGTCACTTGTGGCAAGTGTCTGGTTGCTGCAGGCCCACACACGAGGCTTGGAGAAGGACGGACTCCCAGACACCGTTTGCTGCCTGAGTTTTGTAGTTCTGGGGGTTTTGCTTTTACGGCCCTGCGGCAGCTCCGGGCCCCAGCCCTGCCAAGTGCGTTGCTCTCTGAAATGAAACGTCAGGAGGAGTTTTTCAAGGTGTGATTTAGTTTCCCCCAGGAGACAGAAGCAATGAAAAAGGAGGGTGCAGAAGCTGAAACACTGTTTGTTTCTTAATTGATTCCTTCCCAAGGAACTTGAAAAGGAAGGAAGTTCAAACAGCTGCTGAAAGGAGAGTTCTGTTATCTACTTCTGTAACCCTTATTTTCCAAGGTTTGGCGAGCGTTTATACATCTCTCTGCTGAGCTCTATTTTTGGCACTAAAATATTGGTTGTGGTTTACATAGCCATGTGATTCACTTCAGTAGCTGCTTGCAGGAGAACTGAAGTTATTTCTGTTTTTTTTGAATGCAATTAATTTTACATGTGCTAACTTTCCCTATTCCTTATGGAAAAAGTTTCTTGAAATATGGAAAATAGCAAAATTTTTGTTCACTCTGGAGGAATATAAGAAGGAACTTGGGGGAGGGAGTCCAATTTCAAAAAGAAGAAAGTTTTTCAATTCTTAAGAGACAGAACTAAAATTACTTTTTCTTTTCCGCCAAAAAATCCTATAAAACTCCAGAGGAAGCGCTTTATAAGAAAACTCTTGAAAAAAATCCCACTGTAAAATTTTGATCATCACTACTCTGCCCTCCTCTTCTGCTCTGCTTGCCCAAGGCAGGACATAGTGACCAAAACTTCCCTGAGAGCAGTGGTCCAAGTCCTGTAGATACTGTGGACCCTTCCACATTCACAGCACCCTGGTAAATGTGGAAGTTGGTGGATGAACAAGCAGGTTCAGGCAAAAAGCTTCCTGTGGCTCCCTCTCTTCCTGCTCTGAGATTATCCCCGTGGCTTGAAAAGTGGCATTTCCTTCTGCCTTTGTATTTCGCAATGGGCTTTAGCCCAGACGGAAACAAAAAGTGGGTACGTGAAAAATCTGGGATGAATCAAAGGAGGCTGAGGGCTTCGCTTTGATCCCGCTGTGACGGGCTGCGGACAAGGAGGAAGGGCTGGTAGCCCGGGGCGACAGCAAGGCCGGGGGCTAGAAGAAGTGCTGTTTAATTCCAAGCCTTGTTAGAAGGACCAAGCAGGGATGTCCTGCAAGGTTCTTCGCATAGCCCAGAGCTTTCTCACGCTTTCAGGTGCAGATCGGAGCATTTGGGAAGTCACTGTCCGGTTCTGTCTTGTGAGGCGCTTCAGGGCAGCTCTGCTGTGGCCCAGGCGGAGGAACGCGCTGCAGGTGCCACTGCGAGCTGGCTACGGTGCTGCTTCACGTGGCGCGTGACGGCCGTGCGAGGGACGAACGGCGCCTTCTGTGCAAGCGTGACGTGACTTTACTCAGCCATCGCCGTCAAAGAAGAGGCAGAGAGGGGGTCTCCGGCGCGATCGTTTCCAAACCTTGCGCTGTGCCAGCACTGCGCCGGCCGCTGTCCCGGCGCGCCCGGCAGCGAGGGCTCGGGCCCGCCCGCCGCGTGTCCTGTGCAGGGAGATGGGGCTGGTCGGACCCTGCGTCCGTGAGCCGAGGTGGCCTCTGGCTTGCCAAGGTGGAACATGTTCCTCCCACACACTATAATCCCACCTGACCGAAGGCTGCTTAAAAGGTTGAAATACTGAGAATTAGAGCACTTGTCCTCAGGCTCTTCTAGGAACGGCAGTGTCTCGCTATTCTTTCTGTTCCTCGTTTTCCCTGCCTTGTGCTTTGATGTTTTCCATGGGCCGGTTGTTCTGGCAGGTGTGGAGGGCCAAGGAGACGGTGGCCTTGGCGCTTCGTCACCCCTGCACCCGCATCCGCCTCGGGCTTCACGGCCGCACGCAGAGACGAGGGGGAAAGAACAGAGCGACCGCGCTCGTCCGGGGCTGCCGCCCGTCTCCGTGTGGCGCCATCTGTTCTGCAACCACATGAAAGGCAGCGAGCTCTTCGGAAATGGCACAAAATATGCTGGAAAGCCAGGGAAAAGGCAGATGTGGAAGTAAGCTGCTGCACATTGATAGGGGCCTTGGATAACGGTGAAACCGGCAAAAATAGCAAAGCAAAGTTGAAGTAGAAAAATATAGAAAGGAAAACCACCTTTGCACCTCCAGGGAGCAAATTCCAGCACACGTCCGTGTGTATATAGATCTTCCCCTCTATCTTCCCTCCTTCTTTGGGATGTTTCTTCATTGTTTCTCCAATTGAGTCTACTCAGCAGAGCTGAGAAAAGTTGGTATTTAGTAGTTCAGAGGTGCTGCAGTAAAGCAGGAATCTAAACCGCTCCTCCCTGCGGGGCTGGTAAGATGGGTCGGTCCCTGTATCCAATGCCGTGAGGCTCGGGGGTGCCGCTGCTCTCCCGGGCCTCCTCCGCCTGCGCCACGGGGCACAGCTGTAATGCAACGCGCAGCTGAGCGCCGCTTTGCAAAAGCCGGGGAGGAGAACTGCAGACAGTGTGAAAAAGGATAAAATCTGGAGAACTTCTTAAAACAACCTTTACAACTTTGTGGGATTGCTGCTTCCCCCGAGTTCAGACAGAGCCCGTGAAATTCCATCTGCGCTAAATTCATCACTGGGTGCAATTAAGAGCCTGGGCTGGCGGCTGCGTGGGACTGGTGTGTTGTGACGTGGCCCTTAGGGCACTGGTTTTGTAAACCGAGACCCACCCCCCCGGCGTAGCTGGAAGTTCAGAAATGTGATTTCAGGCCTGTGGAAGGAGAGGGCTGAAACTCGTGCGTCTCCGAAGACTTGCTCGCCTTTGGCCATGGCGAAGCTACCACTGTCACCATAGGTGCAAATACCAAGGAACCAGTGTCAGTCGCAGCAGAGGCTTTGTAAAAACAATAGCCCACCGGTATGAGCTCAACTAGTAGATAAGAAGTAATATCACTAGTTAAAAAAAAACAAACTAAAAGTGATTTTCTGTCTGCTTAGGATCATCTGGGTTTTTGCATCCAAGAAAGCCCTTTGGTCTGGCAGAAGTCCAGGGAAGTCCAGACCTGCTTCTGTTTCTCCTGGACTACCCTGGAGGCTCTGAGGCTCCTGAATGTTCATTTTAAAGGTCTCAAATTTGCTATTGGAAATCAGCTGGAGAATGGCAAAAGTGGAGTTATTTTGTGATTCATTTTAGGCAGAGGGAGGCAGGGGGAAATCATGTTTTCATTTCACAATAAAGGGTAGGAGAATATTAGTTAAATTAAGAGAGGGCTTTCAGATATTCCTTACTGCATCATTTAATTGTTTTCCTCTCTTTCTCATTCATGTTAAAATAAATATTTAATGTCTTTAGCCCCTGCTCAAAAGAGACTATTTTTGAGGTCCTAATCATTTTCCTTTAGCTTCTTTGGGCTCATTTTAGATTGGTTGCATTTACAGATACTCTGAATCCAGTATTTGCAATGCAGCAATGCCATCAACTTGTATAACAGAATCTTAATTCCATTTGTCTGTGTCCTTTTCATCTATTTTTTAAGCATCCTGTCATCTTTCTTTGTGATGGTTGACCTTGATAGTACAGTGAGGGGAAATCTTCACTGATTAGTCACACATCCCTTAGCTGAGCAGGCAGTTGTTAGTGAAGGACTTTATACGAGGTGTGGGTTGGTTAAATGTCCCCCACCAAAGTGTTTTAGTTTGCATTTTTCAGTGTTTTTGATGGTTTCCTGGGCGTTCATCTCCTGATGTTCTTGAACCCTGACTCTTGACTCTTGGTAGCTCCAGACAGACAGGATAGAGTCCTGTCTCTAGACTAAATTACTTAGCTATGAATTTAAAGAAGGAAAGTTAGGATTTCATTAACCTTTGACCACCTGTGAGATGCGGCATTTGTCATGCACGAAGCTCAACTGGCCTCTGGCCATACGACCGCTTCTTGCCTCCGATGAGTTCATCTATCCAGACTGGGATGCAGATGAGCTGGTTTGAGCCTTGGTTTTCCACATTCAGGATATTTCCCTGTCAGGCACTAGACAGACCCTGTTGCTGAGGGGTTTCTCAACAGCATCTGGATGCCCTCAAGAAAGGGCAAAGATGTCTCGTCCTGTGCTGGGTATTTGTTCCTCCTCTAGGCAGGACTTAGAGGGCTGATTGCAAAAGCTGATTTTAGTTTGAGTGGTGAGGCTGGTACGGATTATCTGATAATTTCTTTTGAAAAATGACATTTTTGCATTTGCAGAAGTTAACTGGCATTCTTACCATAGCATTTCCCCTGTTCCACACTTCTGGCTTCTAATTCTTTTATAACTATATTTGGACAACTGACTTGGAGCAGTTTGCTAGCGTAGTTGTTGGCTCAAGAGCTACAACTGTTATTTTTTCTGTTTATCTAGTAGTCTAAAGTAATAATGTCTATTTAATTGTAATGCAATCTCATGAGTTTTACAGGCAACTTTAAAAAACAGAGCCACGCCATTTTATGGAAGCCATGTGAAGTTTGGAAACTACCTCTTGAAGAACTTCCCTAATATCTTTTGTGGTCATAGTCAGTGTTATCCAAATAAACATAAGGTGTTTGCGAACTTGCCAGAGCAGGTGGCTTCCATAGCCCTAACGCAGCTCTACTGGTGTGAACCACCAGTAGAATATAGTGCACCAACGTATGGTACATCATTTGATTTCTAGTAGAGTTGAAACATTTACTGCCTGTTTTATGCTTCTTTCTTTGCATTTGTTTTCCATTTGCTGTTATTTTCAGGACTTTCATCCTTTATGGGCTCTGTTTGATGCAATGTATGTTATGCCCAACTCTGAACATGTACTTGCTAGCCGTAGTTGCATCCTTCCACCTTCTGGGTGTGCATGTGAATATTTTCAGTTCTTCTGTGGTGTGTGGAGCTTGGTGGAAAGCTGGTGGTTACTGGAGGCACAGCTGGCAGAGGGAACAGCTGGCAGAGGGAACATCCTTGTTCTTTAATAAAAAGCTGTTATTGAACTGCTTTATTAGTAGCTGTGGGCTTGGAGAGAATGGAGGAGAAAAATACTGGGAAAAGCACAGCAAACAAACTGAAAAATTGGGTGTGGTATCATTGAGGAAATGATAGCATCACATGAGCAGCTCTTCTGGGCTGGGCAAGAGGTTCCTGTGAGTTTGCATCTTGTTTGCAAAACCGTCTGCTAGTTTGTGGTTGTCTTTGGTGTTTTAGCAGTAGCAGCCTTCTGTGTTCAAGACCTGTAATATTTGTTTTTATAGAACTGCCCATAACATCTCAGGCTAAAATTCTTATCAGCGTTTCTGTTTTATTTTTTCCTAATATATCCCAGTTTTTCTCTATCAATGATTCTTATTTTTCTCTATGCTTTCAAATCTTGGAGAGTAATCATATGCCTTCCTTCCTCGTTGTCATATACACAAGCAGTACACATTAATTCTTTGATTTAATCCTCCTTAATAAGTCTCTTCCTCCAGGGATTAATTATTTTAGTTTCTGTACTGAATCTTGCACTTTGTTGACATCTTGTATTACTGAGCTCAGTATAAAATTGAAGGCTCATCTCTCATTATGTTTTCATGCTCTCATTTGGATAACTCCTTTCCAGGTTCATTTTTCAATCTATGGTAAGAGAAGGAAGGTTAAAGCAAGCCTCTTTCTAGAATATGGTAAGGAAAACAAGTCCTAAATGGAGCAAATTTTTTGGCGATTCTGTTTTCCCTTGTCCTTCTGTGTGTCCGGTTTAAGTAAAAGCAGTGTTAAGCAGAGAGGGGCTCCACCTGACTTCTAAAGCTTGAGTTACCACCAAGGTCATCACTGGCTTCTAGGCTTCATTTGGATTTTTTGCTCTTGCTTAGAGCAGCTCTCTCCTGCTGAGAGTCTTGCTCTCCCTCAAGGAGATCACAAGATGCAGGGCCAGGAAGACCCGGTTTGGCCAAGGTGCCTCTTGGATGGTGATTTTGGGATGAGATTCCTGAGCCTGCTCACTGCGTAGTTGCATGGGCACTAGGGTTGTGCAGGAGGAAAGCAGAGATGAGATGGAGAAGGAAGAGGAAGAAGATGATGTAACTTGAGCAGCCCAGACATCAGCTGGCTCGTGCTGCCCTGGCATCTAGGTCCGATACTCACCTGGTGTGTGGCACGTTGGTGCAATGGCATCCTCTAAAAGAAAGATTTGGACTTTCTTTGATCTGTCAACATTAAATTTTAATTATTTTAAATGTTAAGTTTCAGCCCAGATGAGTTTAATATATTCAATTTGATTTTAGTGTGGTAAATCCTTTTCTGCAAACAGTGTTTGGAACAAGAGCTTGTGGTCTGATCCTTTTTCCCTGTTTACCATTGCAAAGACCTAGACTCTGTCTCCTACCCACTAGCAGATCAGATCCAGCTCCTGATGAATTCGGGAAGATGACTTTTTTTGGGCAGCTGCCATGATGCTTTGGTGAAAGTCTTTGGCCTGTCTTACATAGAAGGTCAGGCTGAACTGCTTTAATATTTATGAACCCATTTATGAAGCCTGGCCTTGAGATTTATGAATATGACACCCGTTGACTTCTGTGGGTGGTGATTTGTGCCTTAAGCAAATAATATTTGAAGAGAAACTTGTGTAGCCACCATCCCATTTTATGAGAATGGGAGTAGAAGAGCTTTCCAGTTGCACTGGTTTTGTTGTTTTGCAGAACGTCGGTTTATTTTTACGGCTGAGCCTAGGACTCAGCCACACGTTTTGCCAAAGTGACCTCAGAAATGCTTTGTTCCAAGTGGCTGCTTGTGTTAAAGTTGGGTAAAGCTAATCCTTCTGGATGTTGCTTTTAGCAAATTCATGGGCTTGATATTTATGCTTTTCCTCCCTGAAAGATGAAAACAGAGGCTCTGGGTTGCAGGGAGCTGTGATTACTGTGCCCTGCCTGCAGCAGCAGCAATCAGGTCTACAGTCTGCAAGTCCCACTGCATTTATAATTTTCATTATAGCAGCTATTTAATAACTTGTCTTTTTCCCATTTGGACTTGCACACACTTAGGGACCTGAAACCTAGAGACTTTCCAAAATGCTTCCACTCACCTCGGGCTCTGCCTGCTCCGGAGGCAGCCTGTGTTTCTAGGTTTGCAAACCTTGTTTGCACAGGTTTTTATATGGTACCTAAACCTTTAGAAAATGTAGTTTCCCTTCTAGGATCTACCAAAACTCCAGGGCAAGGAGCTCCAAGGGTAAAAGGGGCAGGTGGCTGGGGACAAAGGCAGGGGATGCGCAGAGGAGCTATGCTGGCTCTGCCTAGAGCTGGGCGTTGAGAAGCACCCGTGCAATTTTGGTGGTTTTCTTCTACAGTCAGGAATGTGAAAACAACTTGGTTAGTGCTTTCAAGTGGGAAAAGCAAGGCCCGTGGCCAGAACGCTTGGGTTCTGTCTCAAAATCTGCTGCTGTCGCTTTATGAAATCTTTTTAATTGTGTCTGTTTTCCTGATGGTTCAATGCGAATGAGACATCGTCTGTCTCACTATTGTGTCTCTTCAAAAACCACAAAAAAAAAACCCAAAACAAAACAAAACAAAAAAACTTACGAGTTTCTGAAGTGAGTTCTACTATGTAAATGCAAGATCTGGACCCAGATTTTCATCTGCTGTAAGCAAAGGGAGTTCAGTTAACTTGGAGTTAGCTGAGAGGATGCCTCACTACCATCAGTGCTCATACCTGCCACCACGCAGTGACCAAGCTTGGATCAACTTTAGTCTTTCTCCTGTGTGCAGGAAGAAAGCAGGAAAGTGGACTTGCAGTGAAAGCCCTCATGATACAATAGCTCTTGCGTGCTGTTTTTCATCAGTAGATCTCCAAGTACATTAAAAATGGGCCTTATCTTCCTTCTGCCCCTGATAAACAGGGGAACAAAAGCGCATACCACTTGCATAAGGTTACCCAGCAGGTTCTGCCTGTCTGTGTGTTGGTCAATCTAGCTATCTGTCTAATAGTTATTAGCATATATAATTATTTTGCCCCTTAATTATTTAAGAAAATGTGTAAATAAAGCAACTTAACTGCAAAATGATCTGGAAAAAGAAAAAAAAAAAAGGAAAAATATTCCTTTCAGGCTAATAGAGAGAGAGAAAAAAAGAAATGTAAAAACAACAACTTTCTTCTTCTCCTTTCACCATCCAGTGTGGGACTGAAAAGAAATTGGTGTAACATTAGGGCGGTAGCAGCACAGAGCACAATGTAAGTGGCAGCATGTTCCGAATACTTGGTGCCATTCCTTTAGTAGCTCCATTCACTTTAAAGAAAAATGGATTTGCAGTACCAAACTAATCTTACTCTACTGTACTTTGACAGATCAAGACATGCTCTCAAAGGAACAAATGCAAATATGATATAAGAAGCTTTTTTTGCTTTTTTATCTATATGGATGAAGCTAAATGGAAATACAATGGCAAGCTAGTCTTTTCCTGAATTGATGTATTTTCCTGTTGAAAATAAATACATCGTAGGATTCAAAATGTTGAGAAATCCTACGGGGGTATGGATGAGTTTAGAAGATCTGTGTCATGTCCCTAGTAACGCCACAGACTTCTGGGGTGATTGTGGACCAATTATTGACTGATCCTTTCAGGTACCATCCTCATGTAACTGAGCTAATGATATTTCCATCCTTTGCTTCAGTGATGGGAGGACCCATCTGTTGCTCTTTGGGAAAAGGCCCATTCCTGTGGCTATAAGTCTTAGAGAAGAATTATAAATAAAGATAAGATCTGTAAGTTGTTTTAAAATTCTCTGCAGAAAGTGCTATTTTGGTGTCAATTTGAGTAGAAGATATAGCAATCGTGTATTTAGGACACAGGCACATTTGTACAAAAATAGAGTAAGACCTTGTTCAATCTGCTGTCGTACAAATACAAGTATTTTCTCTTTGAAATTCACTATGGACTAATCTTTGTTGGAGGATTCCATATTGCAAGTTCCTCTCTGGAGGCTTCATTGACATTGTAGGGACTGCAGGCTCCTAACTCGAGCACTGAGGCTGAATAGCAGCGAGCCTGAATGCCCCCGTGCTCTCAGGAGGTAAGATGATGTATTTTCTATCCATTATTATTTCTCTGTAAAATTACCTGAAATTCAGGATTTTTTTTAGCATTTATTCCTGCACAGGTACGTTATGCAGATAGTTAACCGTTTTTAGAATCAAATATTCTAGGAGCTAGAGGTGTTTCTATTTACAGAAATCCTCTTTCTAAGAGTTTCTGAAACACTGTTTGTTTTTGTAGGTTACCAAAGTAATTAACTAAGCAGACCCTTGGAATAGTTTTTTATATTAATATCAGGTTTGTTCAGGTTTAATTTTAGCTTCCTTTTGTATCTTCTGCTTGGATATTGGGAAGTCAATCTGCCTTTATATGGCAGTGAGAAACTTTGTAAAGCTGTACTAATGAGGAGGAAAATGAACATTAATTAAACTTGCAGTTAGAGGCTGGGAGTGCCGCGGCGGCGGCAGCCGCTACCCGGGTTGCTTCATTACAGCCTCGAATGGGAGCTGTGATGGGAATGGGAATGAGGAGACAATTAAGTCGCTCGCTGAGTGCAGAGCCAGCAAGATGTTTAATTAGCCATAGGAGTGAATGCTGTAAAACCTGGAGCCTTCTGTAGATCCTGAATATGAGAGGCGCATTTTCTGTCTAATGACATTTTTAAAACTGTCCTCAGAAACGTCAGAGGGGCTGGGGATGCTGAGGAGACTAGAGAAGACCTGTTTTTCAGCTGAGCTCTCTAGAGTGGTGCCAACTGCTGGGTCTGTCCCCAGGGCTGGTGAGGACATCACCTTGGTGGATGCAGCTCATGTCTTAGCTTTGGGCCTTCTGCCCGAGCTGGGGATGGTGACGTGACATCAGAGTGGCCCTGTCGCCTAAAGCCAGAGTGGTAGCGAGGGACATCTCCAGGAGGAGCTCTGTTCTCGTCCTGTCTCCTTATAGACCTCTCGTAGCATCCCAGGAGTCCCCCACAATTATAAATGGCGGTTTATAATTGTGTTGTTGCTGTTAAATTGCAGCATAGTCACTGCTCCAGCTTTGATCCATTTTCTATTGTCTACGTTCCCTTAGACAAAGACAAGTCATGTTCAGAGTTTTGAAATTGTAGTCTTTCTAAGAAGCTGGAATGAAATTAGCCCCAAATCCACTGACTTTAGAAAATCCAAGATGAATTTCCAAGACCCCAGACATCCTGCCATTTTTATAACATAAAAAACAGGAGGAGAAAGATGAGATTTGTTGTACTCTGCTACCTACAGTTCTGCACGCAGATAGATGTTGAGTGTGTATTTACTCCTGGGTCTCCCTGCTGCAAAGGTGGCCTGGGTGTGGGGCAAGGGAGGGTGCACTGGGGATGGGTGGGGAGCAGAGAAGAGCATGGGGAGGAATAGTCCGTGGGTCAGTGCTCATCATGTGCTCCCTGGAAGCCTTGCAGGTCTCCAGAGGCGCACGGCAGCCCTATAAATCTCCCACCCCCAAAAACAAGATTAGCGGAGCTCTACACCTAAGCCCTGTGTATTTGGATGGACTCATTTGTGTCTTATCAGTGTAATTCTCTTCTTAATTAGGCAGCAGAGTCGCTCTCCATCATCCTTGTGAAATTCTTCCTCTGTGACTTTCACTCCTAACTGACTTGCTAACCTTAGCAGAGAGTTTGATTCTCTGAACTGCAGTTTCCTTTTGATTAAGTGTCATCTACTCTACTCTTTAATGCATATTAATGAGTACTAAGCAGTGCTTGACTTGAGTAATTTGCAGTTGGGATCTCGAAACCTTTGGAAGGAAGGCCTGGGGGTGTCCTGCCTGGGGAAATAGTGGGAGATTATAGACTCTTTGCTACAGTTTGTGAGTTCCAAAGGCAAATACATTTTCAATTAATTTGTATTTTTATTCGTCTCATGACACAGCCCCTGCCGACGTCATTATTTAGCGATATTCCCATATTCCCTTTAGTTTCAGCTGAAAACTCTCAGAAGGGGAAGGAGGAGCTAATAGGTAGCTCAGCATTTTTTCCAGAATTCCAAGTGTTTTCCACGACAGATGCTCGTGCCCACGGTTAGTTCTGGGTCGGCCAGCACACGCGCACAGGGCAGTGCTGGGCACGGCTTGACCGTAATCATGTAGATGCAGCAGTCCTGGCGTGGGCTCCAAGCTCCGCGGCACAGAACTGCTGCCGCTGGAAGCTTTGAGCTTGATAATTGAAGGGCTTAATTCTGCTTTTCTGTCCCCTGGAGATCCACAGATCCATCTGTCCATAGGATGTCCCAGGAAAGTCTTTCGAGTCTAACCTTTGTAGAAAAGAAAGCACAACTTGGCTCAAACAATATGGCATTTCTGTTTTGCTCATCTAGAGGTATTGTCCAGGAAACTGCAGCAAATTTAATGTGACAGCATTATTGTCACTGTAGACTTGGAGGTCGTCGGCCAGTCATGGTCTTGGCATGACGGCCTGCTCGGAGCTCCACACCGCAGCTCCTTGAGCTGGTTGCTGGAACCTCCTTCTAGCAGTGGGGCTTTTTGGGGTGCTTGGAGCATTATCAGGAAAAAGAAAGTACTTGGCAATTCAAACTGAGCTTTTCAAGCCCAAAGTTCTTGGCAAACAAATAAATCCGCCCTCACAAGTCTCCTAGATTATGCCTAGTCACAGGTGGAGAGATGGAAGCAAAGAGGTTAAATGTCTTGCTCGAAGCAGCGAGGAAATGTGTGGTGGAGACAGCCAGGAGCCCCACGTATTTTTTAATGAATCTTTTATAGCTGTGAGTATATTATTAGGCAGATGGCTTGAACTGTGGATTTCTGTAGAAACTCTGCTTTGCAGTCTAAATGAATTTTCTTTTCAAAGTCTTAAACTGAAATAAAACGAGAAAATATGGTTTGGTTCAGGACTTGGGAATATGTTCACTAATTAAAAGACTATGCAGGATATAGAATATATAAAAATATATCATTCTTTTACAGTTCAAGGGCACACTCATTCTTTCCTAATAATTCTGACAAAAAATAATTAATGTGCTGCTGAGGACTAACAGAAAAGGGAAATTCCAGCATAGGGTGACATAGTTATGTCTCCTTATGTCACAGACCAGTTTAAAATGAATAAGGAAAAATTCATATTTCAAGGTTAATTTTCTTCCTTTTTGCACTGCAGCAGGACTAGGGAAGACTCGCTTATGGGATTGTATAGAGTTGTGCAGTGTCTGAGCACGTGATGGATGGCCCGTTATTTGGCAGCATCTGGGGTCTATGTTTTATCATAGATCGTGGGAAGGGGCTTCATCATAGCTGTGGCGTTGCCATTAGCCTGCGGAGGAAAGTTAACATAATTCATGATAAAATGCACTGCATGAATCGCCCCTATACAAAAGGGCCAGCCTGGGGCACAGTGATCTGCAAGAAATGTCAGGATTTGACTGCTGGTTTCGCGCCCTGTGGGAGAGGCATTCGGGGGTCTCCTCTGCTCAGCCGCCAGTCTGTCCGGCGGGTCTTCGTTTTCTCAGGCCAAGTCTCCCGTCTGAACACATTTTCTTTTCCAAAAGACCACCAAGGCCTGCAAGCTAAGACTCACTTACAAAGATTGTCCCTTTGTCTGTGTTCAGCTACTGCTTGGGAACCTTGTCCGTCTGTTAATTTTCTTAGAAGGTTTAAATTCCTTAAGTGCCCCTCGCTGCACCCCACTGTGTGCAGAACCGCGTCCTTTCCCCCGGGATCTGCAGAACGGGATGCGCACTAAGTGTGGGAGCGATGAAGGAACGGCGCTCGTCGCTCAGTAACCAGCAGGTTTAAGAAGTCCAGAAATACATATGAGCCTGTGTGCAGTCATATAACTTAACTTGCAAAAAGCAAAATCACATTTTCCTCACATGTCAGTCAGTTTCTCTCTGTATTCACCCTGGGCTTATGTGCAGGACGTGCATCATATTGCTGAGGTTGAGCTTGCAATGCTTGCAACTTCTCCGTCTTTGGTTCTGCATTTCTTTGTTTCTTGATACACTGTCTAATATCCAGATGAGATGTGAGTGTGGGTATACAATCAAAATGTTTATTAAAAGGAGAATGACATTAATTTTGAAATTTTTATGTATTCCTTTTTACAGTAGAAATCAGTTGTTGTCTTTCTGGTTTCAGCACTCATTTTCTTGGTTGTCTGAGCTTCCTAGAGCTGCTGAGCCTGTTTCACCTTTGTGTCTGATGTAGAATCTAAATTAGATGAGAAGAATCAGGACAAGATTTCAAATACAGTTTCCTCTCTCTCTCCAGGCAGTTCAAACTGCTTCGATATAATTTTGCTTCTTTAATCCTTCCTCCTCAATCTGTTTTTGTATACATTATGAAATCTGGATGGGAAATCTTGTCTAATATAAGTTAAGACATGACAAATGAGCCCGACATTTTTCCAAGGAGGGAACCAAAGTACATACTGTATTTATAGCAGTAGAAATGCAGTTTGCTGCCTGTAGAAGAAAAATATGCCTTGTATGAGAACTTTAATACTGTGGTATCATAAGACAGTGTAGATAGTATTTGTTTCATGGGCATACAGGGTTCCAAGTAGCTAAGCCAATTCTCTTGGAAGCTCAAGGTGGGGCTTCAGCACGGAGCAGATTTGGACCCTTGGAAGCTCACACGAAGAAGAAGCAAGTGGCACCGGGTGGAGGATGGTCTCCCTGGCCCCAGCACAAAGGCCAGAGGCTCTGGAGTTGTCATACTACAGAAGAAAGTGATGAAGGAGCTTCTGAGAGCTACATTTGGGGCTTCTTTCCTTTGTACTTTTAACAATTGTTTTCACGTTAATGTTAGGACTCTCTGTTCACGAGATAAGAGTTCATCAGCTTAAGTTCTTAAACACAGATGCGCACACACACTCAGAAAAACTGATTCAAGCCAACTGTTCCTGGAAGCCAACTGCTGGCTACTGCAACCTCCCTTCTCCAA
Organism: Nothocercus julius; assembly: GCA_013398735.1. Lineage (NCBI taxonomy): Eukaryota > Metazoa > Chordata > Aves > Tinamiformes > Tinamidae > Nothocercus > Nothocercus julius. Next base: position 9,418,274 of record VZSV01000015.1, read on the forward strand.
GAAGACAGGAGAGACAAGCACAGCAGATCCATGCGCCCAGTTTGTTTCAGCTACATGAAAAGGGTGGAAAGACTTGTGAAGATTTTCTTGCTCGATGACGATTTTCCTGCTATGTTAAGTGAGAAGCATTGGGATGACATTCAGTTGGGATGCTCAGTAGAAGTGTGAATTTCACAGGTTTCTTATACCAGGATGTTTGTTCCAGTCTGAATTCGTAACTTTCTGCCCCTGAAGAATGCATTGCTGACACCTTCTTTCAACCAGTTCTGCTGTGTTGAAAGAATATTTTGTCAGGGAAGGCCTTGGTGCCAAGGGGAGGATGATGGCAAAGCCTCTTGCCTGCGTGTGAGACGGTACTTTTCCATCTCGCCTCGGAACAGAAAGGCTGACTCTACGTTCTTGGTGTGCACAATTGCTGCTGGTGCTGTACCTATTCTTCCTTTAGCAGAGTGAGTCTGTGGCTGACAAATAGCTACGGTCGCATTAACTGTGTCATTGTAGTTGGGACCTAATTGAGATTGCATTTCCTAGACAGTGTTAGACCTCTGCCTGCTCGCTTAGCTCTCGGAGCTTCCCTCCGGTTCAGAGCTGGTGCTTTGTCCGTCCTTGTCAGGTTGGGGAAATGATGCTTCTTTTTACTCTAATCAAGAATTCACCTGGTTTCCTCCCTGCATCCTAATTGCTCTCCGGAGAGCACTAAAGTGTGCTTAAGCATATTGTAACTGTTTACACACATTGTCTGCTGTGTGTGCCCTAACTCGAAATGTTCCATCTCTACCCTGCTCCAGGCTGGCATGATTCGCACAGACAAGGACGAATTCTTCATCGAACCTCTGGAGAAGGGGGCCCAGGAGGAGGAGGAGGGAGGAGGCAGGACACACGTGGTCTATCGCAGAGCAGCTGCCAAGAAGCAGTTTCCTATGGAGAGCGCAGATATCCAGTATAAAGGTAAGGTGGGGATGTTAATGCCAGCTGATGTATAAAGCGTAGCTAAAGGCAGGGAGCCAGTGTGATCTGCTCTTTCTGGCCTCTTTGTCCTTGAGAATGGAAATCTGTTCTTCTCCCTCTGTGCATGGAAAGGTAGGGGAGGAGTTGAATATTTTAGCTGGGATAAATAACCATTGCCAAAACACTCTCCAGGATGCCAAAACTGTCCCTGCCTTAAATACAGATAAGAACTGAGTTTCCTTGTCTTCAGGGAGGGTCAGCATAAGCTGGTGTGTCCAAACTGGGCCTCATGTCCAAGCAGGGAAGATGAGCACGGGTGGAGCAGCAGTGCCGCAGTAGTTGTGAGCACTGGGGACAGGTAGCTGTGCTGGAGCTGTGACTGGAGCGCAGAGGCTGACGTGGTGCACAGGCTTTTCATCGTCCCTGTCTTCACTGGCATGGATTTCATCCCAACTGGAGAATAACTGTCCAGATGTGGATGAAAACCTTCTCTTGACTCAAATGCGAGTTTCCAAAGGCGGAATTTGACCTGATGTGCAGTAGACAGTGATGGAACTACAGGAGCTAAACATAAACAGCCTTTCTGTGTAATATTCTCTATTTCTGTGCTCACTGCTCTGATGTGGGGTGTTTTTAGCTGAACTCATAAGGAGTGCAGACTTGGTAATGGATGTTCTGACAGTTACACTAACACTGAGATTAACTGGCTCGTGTGAAAGGAAACAGAAAATGGTTGCACTTTGATCCCCCATGCGTGTACCAAACTGCAGAGACATTTGCCACTAATACTTTGAAAGTGAACGAATACCTGAGTGTTATCTCGCAGCAGTAGGCTGTATTATTAAGTATAATGCAGACTGTTAGGTTATTCTCTGCAGAAATCTTCCCAGCAATTCCCATCCCTCTCATATGTCACCATAATTTTCAGCAGATGATGTTATGACACCTCTTATAAAAACCCTACTCTTTCTCTTGCAGAGAGTAGCCCCCAGAAACCAGTTGGAAGAATGCAGTGATGGGAATTAGGCTGCAAAATTATGGCCAACTACATAACCTAAATTTTGCAATGCTTTATTTGGAAGGGAGAGGAAAAAGGAAGCAGGCAGTAGCACTCGTCTGGTTGCGTGGTCAGTTATGACCCATGGGTTATGTGAGCTGGGCTGTTTTGCGTGGTTTTGTAGACATCTTGGGCAGTGCTGGAAGGAGAGAGGGGTCTGAGGGACACAGGACCAACCTCCCTGTTCCCAGAATGATATGATGGAAGGTGCTTCCTTAAGTAGCTGTCTATAGAATTGTTGCACTGCTGGCAAGTATCAGCCACTGTGTTTCCTTTGAAACAAAAGAGATTTAATTTTATTCACACCTCATGGCATTCTTGTATTTTTGTTTTCAGTTGGTAAATATTGCTCAGGAATAGGAGTGTGGCACACAGCAAAAACACCAGCTTTGGATCGGCTCTGGCTGTTGGCACGCGGTACCTGCCGACAGCGACGGCTCGGACACCCCTGCGACAGGCAGAGCCGCGCGCGGCGGCGGCGGCCGCCCCCAGCGGGGCCCGGCCGGCTGCGAGGTGGCCGCACAAGGTGGCCACCGGCGTCGAGGCCTTGCCGGCCGCGCGCCCTGGTGCCGCCGAGGCCCTTAGCGCTGGTGCCAAAGCACAAAATGGGGCTCGGCATCGGGCAGCACCGTAGAACTACAGCGTGACCTTAACAGCCACGCTCGCGAACGGGGAGCTGCCTTGGTGCGGGCCAGCCATAGCACCGGCCTCGTTCTGAACGGCGCGTGCCCAGTTTGGGTAGCAGTAATTGCAATTTTTCGTCAGTTGAATTTTAAAATCAAGGAAAAATGCTGAGTGGTAGTCTTCCCATCTATCTTCTTCTGATCTGTGAAATTGATTACAAATATGTTTGTATTTTGGAAAAACAGCAGTGTAATATACGTTTTTTTTTTTTTTTTTCCATTCTATTCTCTTTACCTTAACCTAACAAACAAAACAGAGCACTTACCCCAAAACAGATCAGTTCTCTTGTGTTTTTGGTTAAACCTGACTTCCCTGCCCCTGATTTGCTCTAGGCAACAGGCTTGGAAAGGACATGATTTCAAAAATTGTAATTTCATTTTCCAGTTTGTCGTTTTCCAGAATGCATCTAGCTTTGGTTAACAAACGTCAAAATATTTAGTGACTGGGCGTTGATAATCACAGAGTGCTGCAAGTTTCCATAACACTCTAAATTAATCAATGGGCTTACTTAGGAAATATTTAGCAGGGCACTTTCAGCATGCTGTATCTATTAAAAGAAAAAAAGAAAAAAAAAAAGAGGGAGAGAACTGTTAACCAAGAACACTCTCCTCTTCCACCGTCCCTTGAGACATTTGCATTGTTGCCAAGTCCCATAAATTTGCATGTGATGAATTGTAATACTTAGTTTACTTTTAAAGGTCCAGCCTCCAAGTCATATGAATATGTGATAACTTTTTTTCCCTCCTACGTGGCTCTTGTAACTGTTCAGAAAATAAGTTCAAAAATATTTGCATATTCAGCAATTAAAAGCCACGACTAAGATGAAGTGTATATTATTCTATAACATCGGAAATCCCATGATATGTTAATTTAATCCTGTGATTTGGGAGGGGACTGTGAGTCATGATTGCTGAATGCTCGTGTTTGGATGGATGGACACAAATTCCTCCTGAGCACTCCTCTCCGTGCCTGCCTCTCACAGCAAACAGGACGAGCTGTTCCCTCGCCAGCGGGGCAGGAGGGAAGGAAAAGCTCCCCAAACTCGGAGCTGGGTGGGTCAGGCGGGATTATTCCAGGCCTTGGGATTTATCCTGCCCCAAGGGGCCAGGCCGTAGTCACACAGCCCTTGTGTGCAGCAGGGAAAGCAGACAAGGGGGTAGAGAAGTGGCTGGACCTGACAGCAAAGGAGCTGGAACTGATGGGAATACTACTGCAGAAGTGTGTGTGGACTCCCCAAAAATAAGGAATTTTGGAAAGATGAGTGATGGGAAAGGAGGGTGAGATGATGGTGGGAAAAAGCCCTGTTTTTTTTCCTGGAGACCATGTTTTTACTACTTGCCTATAATTTATCTTCCTCTAGATAAAAATAAACAGCATGCTGAAAATATTTTAGTATTTCCTGCTGAATTCCTTTTTGCATAGATAAGATGCTGTTTGGCAAAAGTAAAACTTTCTGGGCAGTAGAAGCAGAATTAAATCGTCAAGTGAAGGAGGAGGTCTTCTCTCGGACCTGTTTTTTTTTTGCCCTAATGTTTTTGGTAGATGGTCTGAAAAATGAAATAGAAATGCTTAATTTTTCTTTCTGAGGGCAATGTGAATGTCAGGCTTGTAATCTCTGTAATCTCCCGTGTCCTCAGCTAGATTATTATGGTCATCACCTCCTGCTGCTCCATGATATACGAAAACTTCCCTCTCCTCATGCCACTGGGACAGTACTGAGACCTGAGGGGGTGGTTTGTGCAGCTGGGGAGAACTGAAGCTGAAATTAAAAAAAAATAGAAGTTGTTGGAAATATCTAGGAAGTAAAATATATGCTAAAGCCATAGCAAGTCAGCTGCCAGAGCTTTGCAGGTTTTATAGGTGGTATTTCGGAGGAGAACTCTTCCATCATAGCCCATCAAACTGCCAATGACATTGATTTACTAATGTATTTAAATTACTTTGTAGAAACCAAGGTGCATTTGCTGTGCGTTTTGCTGGATTGCCTGAAATGACACCCAGATTGGCTGCAGCCTGGCCGGCTGCCAGCCTCATTTGCAGAACCCTTGCTGGTTACCTTTGCAGAGGATCTGTTCCCTCAGAAACCTGAAGTTTCTCCCAATTCAATCAATATTTCCTCTCAATGTGTACTCCTGCTGATTAATTACTGTTCCCTTATTTTGCAGTTAGTAAGGCACCGATGACAATATTTTTTGTCTCCTTCCTACATCATCTGTGCATGATAAATACATCTGTCCTTGTCCTGGCTTGGGTTTCTTTGAATTTCATATTCAGAGAAATGGGGCTTTTCTGGGAAGAGAAAGATGGAGAATTTGGGGGTGATTCAACTTTTGAATAAGAAACAAGTTTATGCACCTGCAGAAAAAACAAACAAGTCTCTTGAGACCATTATTAGGCCAGTGGACCCTTCCTCACCATAGATGTAGCTGATGAAGCAATTCTTGGCTGGCATAGGAAAAAATCACTCTTGCAGGAATTTTAATACAGAACTTTCGGATAAATCTGAAGAACTCCATAACAGTTCAGTAAATCATCTGGAAAATCAGATGCATGCTAATGAATACTGTTCCTGCGTACGGTTGGTGTGAAATATGAGGAATAGCCCCCTTTTTCCAGGGTTGATAGCTTTTTCTATCATAGATCAAAGTTTGGTGGATATGTGACCTATCCGTCCTGCTGGCTGGGCTGGCTGGTTAAACGCTAGTGTATCCCAAGCTTGTGGAAACTGAGCTTGTGGGACAATTGTTTTTCCTTTTCCTAGAGGCAAAAAAAGGTATTGTAATATAATATAGTATAATATGATAATAATATAATAGGCTATTTTTGACTACTAGTTGAGTATTTCTCAGAGAAGAGTGATTTTGCTCTATATGTGGTGTAATGACAGGAGCATGGTGATGGTTGTGAATATCAGGACCACAGTGAAGCTGTGGGGGCTACCTTTTCATTATATTTTTCAACCTTCTGAACAGTTTGGAAAAGCGTATTGGGCTTTCAAAGTATTTTTGCTTTTAATTAAAACGCTTCTCATTTTCCCAGCTGCTAAGAATCATTTTCAAAACAGCAAGCGTGCATTAAAAACGTCCTCATACTCACTTTCTCCTGACAACTGCAGCTGCTGCAGTTGCTGCAGTGACGTTTGGTCTTAACCAGTAACGAAAGTGCTCGTGTGTGCAGGTGAAACTGCTGGGAAGCGCTGCCGAGATGCCCCGTGCTGCGCGGATGCTCCTGCCGGGCTGCGGAGCTGGCCGAAACGCCGCAGTCTGGGCCGGCTCCGCTACCGTTTCCTGCGTCATCATCTCAGTCTTAAACACTCTCCAAAAACCTGCAATTGTTGCTAAACATGGGCTATAGGAACTTCACCTTTTTATAGGAATTTTATGCATTATGTTAAGAGCCCAGTTTCTGAATTAAGAAGCCTATGGTTCTTCTTAAGTAGGAGATCCAGATAGACTTTAGGGAAGCTTTTAAGTGCATGCTTAACTCTAAGCAGCTGCTGAACTGACTTCAGTGGGACTTAGATATATTTTTAAGCATTCTTTTTTCTGATTGGAGGTGTATTCCTTGTTATGACACATAAGATGGGTTATTGAGGAGTTACCACTTCCATTCAGATATGCTTGAATTAAAGGTGATCTACTTAATTATTTGTGCTTATTTAAATATCAGCGATCTGCTTTTATCATTAACTAATTAAAAAATAAAATTCAGTTCATTCTCAACTGGTGAGTTTAGCTTCTTTGTACTATATTAAAACGATATGATAAGGCTCTTTTAAGTGATTGCTGTAAACAGCTTACAGCTGGAGCTGAACATTACCAAATGCACTGGATGTTGCTAAATATAGCAAAATGATAGTAAAGCTGATATTGCTCCATGAAGCAACTACTTCCAATTCTCATAACACTCTACCAAATATTTGTCTGAACAACTGATGAAAACATGGCAAAGCTCTCAGTTTGCTCTTTATCATTCCTTTCTAATTAATTTTGCATTAGGGGTGTGTGACACTTAGGCTTCATTAATCACTTGTTTGTTTATATCAAACTTCTTCATTTATGTATGCACTTATAGAGACAAGACATTTTGCAATAGAGATTTCACGAATGTTTGTTTTTATTCTTCCTTGTAACATCCATTGATCTCACAGTACTTAACAAATTTAGCCTCACCACCCCCTGGGAGGAAAGAGACACCCAAATGTTTGCCCTTAGACAAGAACACAGGAATCCTTGCTTCTACCGAGAGCTCACACTGCTTTTGCTCTAATAGGCCCCTGTAAGACCCGAGTTCCCAAGAGCAGCAGTGCCCAAGTCCAACCTGGGCCAATGTGAGAAGATGCAGCTGCCCACGGGCCCATGTGGGGCTTTTGCTTATGAAAACATCCATCTTCACCCACCTGGTGTCTACGGCTTGCCGGTTATGGGTGAATTTTTCTGTGAGAGACCATCCCGTTGAGGGCTACTCCTTCAAGGCTCTGTTCATGTTGCTGGACCTGCTGGGAAGACCCCGGCTGCCGTAACCCAGCAGGTTCCGATGGCTCTGCTAGGCATGAGGGGCGAGGAGCTTGTTCACAGACAGACCTAGATGTTCTGCCTTGACGTCTGCAGATGTTCTGCAAGGCGGGTCTGTGCCTAGGACGTGTGTTCTGGGCCTGAGCTGAGAGATAAGGGTAGCACGCGCTGTTTGCTGCGTCGTAGCATGGCATTCCAGCTCTGTGTTTAATAACAATGCGCAAAATAGCATCTGGCATGCGTCACTAAAATAAGCTCTTGTAGAATGTGCTGATAAACATTTGCTGCAGACGGAGAGAGGCATAAATCTTGTCTTCTGTCCATGATAATGATGATAAAGTGTTTTGATCAGGCTAAGAGCTCCAGGCACCATCAAATGAAAGCAATGGGCAAGCCTGGAGTTGTGTGGGAGATGGATATCCCTCAAACATCTCTACTGCTGTCATTTCTTGCAGCTGAAGAGCCACATGTGAGGCCCTGTGAAGTGGCGCAGGGATTAATAACGTTCTCCAGCTGGTCCTGCCTGTTCTCAGCCGGGTGTAGGCAGCTCTGCTGATGCTGGTCACTGCAGAGCTGCTGCTGGTGCCTTTGCATTTGCTGAGAGGAACAGAGGGGGTCCCTCCTGCTTTAATGACAGTGCAAGACCTGTCTGGGGCGTGAGAAGCGATGCCGTTATCTTCCCATACGGGTCTTGTTCAAGCCTGTCCTCACACGCACATGTTTTGTGGTTCCTTGATGCCGGCGAAGGGGCAGCCCAGGGGCGGCGGGCGTGGGCCCGGCAGAGCCGCGGTCTGCACAGCGGAGCAGCTTTCCGCGGCCGTTTTGCAACGCTGGCTTCTTTGCTTGTGTTTCCTGTGCTTCAAAACCCTTAAGCGACACCTGGACTTCTTAGATAAAATTAACTTTCACTTGAGAAGTAAGCAACAACCAGGCTAACCTTTGTTTTGTCTGGTGCAGACCTGCCTTCCTCAGTGCTTTCCTGGAGGCAAGAGGATGTCTGTCCAGGAAAAAGCAGTAACGTTTCTGGTGCAAAGTTGCCTTGAACCTGCACTTTGACATGTAGTAAACTCGTTTCTTTCTGATAATTTGTGCTTTTCTCTAAAGCAGAAACACCGTTGCAAAGCAGCAGCAGATGGACAAGGCAATGACACAAGTGCCAACTATAAATGCAGAGTATGATTTTGCTAAATGATCATGGCATACGTTATAACAGTTCTTCATAATTTTCTGACATAGTGCAGGATATATATATTTCTTTAAAAAAAGCAAATATCACTCAAACTTCACTCTACACTACCACTCCTGCTGAAACTCTGCTAGTGCAATGAGAGCACGAGCTTGGAGCAGCACTGCTGGTTAATGGGTTAAATATTGTGCGTTTTCTCTTTCAGCAGGCGCTTTGGTTGAAAGCCTGGTTTGCATCTTTGCTCTTCCTTTTATCTGGGAGGTTTTGTGCAGTCACTCGCTGGCTCCAGCTCTCTGGGTGTGCGCAGACCATCTGGCCCGGCCTGCCTGCCCAGCAATGTGCAGGGCTTTCAGGGGGAAAAATTATTAATCACAATCTGGATGGTGAGGGGGTTAGGGACCGTTCGGTGTCAGCGCTGTCAGTGCCACAGGTAGCTCTTCGGGGGCGGCTTCTCAGCAGATCTTTGCACTTCTGCGCGACGGACGTGCCAGGGAGCCGGGAGGAGCGGAGGTCGGGCAGGAGCCGGCGCAGTGCTCCTGGGAGACCCGGCATCCCGGTCCCGTGTGAGCTGGGAATGCCGCGGGGAGCCTTGCTGGGCAGAGCAGCTCCTGACACCTCTTCCAAAGACTGTAACTTTCTAAAAATCAACATGACTATTTTAAAACACTTTAAAGCAGAGTCTTATATTCAAAGACTGACTGAAGTATCAGACATTTTCAGGCCTAAAAGGGACTGGAATAGAAATGGTGCTTTCTGCTAACTGCCACCCCTGAGAATTTTTTAACTTGCAATGCTGTCAGGTACTCAGTGTCTGTTTCTGTTTGCCTGTCAGGAGGATTTTTTCCTGTTGTGCATGTGGAGACATATTAGCGTTGTGGACGGTGCTGCCTGACTGCCGACGGTGAAAGAAACGGCAAAATGTTTTATGCCTGAAGCAGCTGCCTCTGAAATCGGCACCTCAGGGCTCTGCTCGCAGAGCACCTTGCATGCTTAGCAGGAGAGCCAGGAGCAGAAGTCACTGTGTTGCTTTAGAGATTCATATTTTTAAAACTTTTAAAGCGCTATGAACTGTTATCTCATTTCCTCTTGCTGTCTGATCTTTCTCTCTTTTTTTTGTTTGTGTGGTTGGTTGGTTTGGTTTTATTAAGTAGCTTTCATTCTTCATCCTAAGCTGGCAGGAAGGTCTGGAGCACCGCGGGCTTTTGCCCTGGTCTTTGGCTGTGGGGAGCGCTGACATTCTGAAATGCCGCGTGTCTGTCCCGCGGGCCGCCAGACGCAGGTCACGTCACGTGCAAGGATAGCCGGCCGCAACCGTAACGCAGGAGTGACGGGAGGAATCGCCCCAGGCCGGCCGTTAACCTGGGTGAAATGAGCAGGCGCTGAGGGTTGCGTCTGAGGAGCTGTGGTTTGGGATGCTGGGGAGGCAGCTGTCCTGTTTGGCTAATTGAATTTCTCTGTATTGTAATATTCCAGAATTCGTTCATTCATCCCAGCATGTTTCCTCCTTTCCAGGGTCTTCTTCCTAGGCTTGACTCCCATCGTACAGAGATGTTTGCAGCTCGCAGGACTCTGCTCCTCAGTTATCTGTGGGTGTCCATCTCCTTTTAGACTTGTGTTGCCTGAGCTATTGATGGAGCTGAGGGTGCCACATCATAGAGATTTGGGGTGGAGCTCGACTCTGTCCATCATGTGGTTTTAAAATTTCACAGGGATTTGGAAATATCAGTTTTCTTCTAGGATCTGACCTTGAAACCATTTATTGTCCAAGGCCATAGATTCAATCTGTGCTTAAGTACGGGGACTAGCTGGTAATCCCTCGTGGCAGTGCAGCTTTTAGCCTCTTCCCAATCCCTGTTAGAAAAGTGTTCACTAGACAATAGACTGGAAGTGATGCATTTTAACTTTATATTTATTTGTAAGCTGGAGCATTTCTGCTTTTGTTTTTATTTAAGCAAAATCTCCAGAGACTTGTTAAACTATGAAATACCTAGGAAAAAAAGCAGCCCAAAAGCTCTAGCTAGGAGTATTAAATGTCCTAGGCAACCCTAAAGCACTGCTGGCTCTCCAGCCGAAAATCTAACAAGGGAGGAAATCTCATTTTGAGTCACTGCAAGATGACATGACTATAATTTCTAAATTTCCGGGTATTTCTTGGACACCAGAGTTGCATGTGTGCAGCCAAGTCAATGTATTGACATTTCCATGGTAACTCCTTGTAGTGTTTCAGATGTTTGGAGGTCATACGTTATCGGTACAGAATATTTCTGGAAGACTGGGGTAACCCGCGGTTCTGCTGCAGACCTAACCCCTGTGCTGAAGATTAAGGAGACGACCGACGGTGAGTTATGGAGGTGCCAGCCCAGAGGGATGTTCCCTGTAAATTCTTGGCTGTGGATGTGTTTTTTAATCTCTGAGCAGATGTGTAGGATGATTTGGAAAATGTTGCAGCAGCTCCTGTTGCACTTCTATGAGAGGCACCAAGGGGCTTGTGAGAGCCCCACGCAGCCGTCCCGCTGCTGTTGCTGCACGGCGGTGGGGACGGTGGAAGGGGGAGAGGGACAGGGCTGCACCGCTCCACGTGTTAGAGCCACCGACCTACGAGGAAGCGTTTGCTGCTGTGCAGTAACGCCTTGGGGCCGCTTGCATCAGACGTCCTGAAGAGCCTTAAACGGTCGGGTTTTGTGTGCTGAGATCCTGGTGGAAAGTGCTGGCAAAGGGCAGAATGATCCTTGCAAGAAAACGGGTGCATCCACCATCCGAGGAGCTGCTCTGGAGAAGACTGATGGCACTAGTAGGATTTACAGCCCTGGCAGGTCCCATGGCTCAGAGAGCTCGAAAGTGTAATAGTTTCTGAAGTGATGGTGTGGGCATTTCCAAGAACCTCTGGGAGGACGGGCTGCTAATATTTTCTTTCTTTCTGATAGTTATCCCTTAGCTAGAAGGGCACATTTCTTCCTTAAGTTTGTTTCTTTTCAGTTTTTAAAGGAAAATTCAGTGTCTTTGCAATGTGAGATGGACTCATGGTGCTCCCACCAAATAAATCACAACGGCTCTTTCAAAATCCCCACAGGCATCGCGTGTTATGTGATAGCTGGTTCTCACAGACCTTACATGAATGGCTTTTCTGGGAACTGCTTTTACAATAATAAATTATTGGTTGGCAAATGTAAAGGGGTTCAGGCAAACCGTGCACCAGATCCAGTTCACACTGGTTTTAATGGAAAAGTTCCCAGTGAGCTTAATAGGGGGAAGACCCAGTGCAGCGGGAAAAAACTCCGTGGCTGAAATTTATATGAATTTCCAAGTATCCTGCTCTACTTCTGTGGGGCTCCGAATCGCACAGCTTCCTCTGAAACTCATTTGAACACAAGGTTCAAAACTTGAAACTAAGGTGTAACCTGACATAAAGCCAGTATATTTCATTGAGGCCACTGAAAAGGTGACCAAGTGTTGCATATTCCTCACGGAACTGCAAAACCTGGTTCCCCCTTGGAAAACATTCTTATTTTCCTTAGTATTTCCCCACCGTACGCAGGCGCGTGACGGTCACCGCGGCCCCGCGAGCTGTTCGCTGCTCCGGCCGCCCTTCTCGGCGTCCTGGCAGCGGCTCCGCCGCCAGACGGTTCTCCCACCTCGGACGCGCTGTGAGCACCCGCTCGCATCCCGGGAAGCGCCAGCTGCAGCCGGCTCGGCCGGGTTGGCTTTGCTCGCTCTGGAGAGGAGCGTCCAGGTGATAAGCTACGGGCTGCCCCTTCTCCTTTCTCATGAGCTCAGTCTTTCCTTCCACCGCCCAGTCATGCACACCTTCCTCCGGTGTTCCTTACGGAAGCCTTCGGAGCTGGCCCGTAGCTTTTTAACTCTTTAAGCAACTCTGTAAGTAAGAACTACAACCTCCATTCCTTTCTGGCGCAATCTAATGAAATGAGATTTTTTTTTAATATATTCTTTGTACAGTCTCGCTTTGAGATACGCACTTCACCGTGATTAATCTTATTATTGCATTCATGCTTTGATTTTAATCCAATTTGCAGGACTAATGTAGGGCCTTCCTTTCCCATAGTACTTTCCAAAAACTGAGTGCTTTGTGTTCCTGTAATAGTACATTCTTCTCACGCCGCTATTCCAGCCCTCTGAAGACTGCTCGGTTGATGCCCATAAATGATTGCATTAGTAGCAGGCTGTTCCTCTGTGCATTTCTATAGTTCACCAAAATACTTCAACTTCTGTAACGTAAATGTCCAGAATTTTTTTCCCCAGCTCTGTTGTTACTGGTCTGTGCTTCAATTTCTCTTTCTCATCCGTCTGACTCAATTAGGTCTCCTAAAGATTTCTTGGTAACTCCTGTCTCTTCAAGAGACCCTCTTATCTCTGAGGCTTCTCATCCATATTTTTATAGGAACAATCATACCCTCTCAATATTTCATCCACTGCATAGCAAGATGTCATGTTTCCATGGCAAGAATAAGGTCCTTGCTGCTCTTGTTTTTGCTCTTTTGCCAATTTTTAGCGAAATTGTTGGAAGAACTCAATATCATTATGTTGGCAATTAGGAGGATTTTCATTTGCAGGCACATTTTCATAGGCCAAAACACAAAACCAGAAGGCAGTCGTTGCTGTCCAAATTCTAAAATAGACTTTAAACCCAAGCAAAACACCTCTGCTTTAGCTGAGCGGGACAGAAGGAAGCACAGCTTCTTGTGCCCTTGGACGAGAAGTGTCCTGTCGCACTGATAACTCTACCCTTTCTCCCTGAAATCCCTGTCATGTGCAAAGAGCTCGGGGTGAATTTCCTTCCCTCGGCGGTGCCGACCTCCGCCTGGGAGAGGGGGCAGCTCTACAAGCCCCTCCCAGGCCCCGCTTGGCTTTCGCGGAGCAGTTAGAGATGTCCAGCTCTGCCACAGGTGTTTTCCTCACCCGGTGCCTGAAGGAGCCTTTGCAAGAGGAAACGCTCCCCGTTCAGCTACCGCCCCGTGGTGCTGGGCGCCTGGTGGCCGTGGACCTGGCGGGGACAGCTCAGCGTGTCCCTGGGGACAGCGGCTCTGGCACGTGCTCCGTCCCTGCAATTCCCTGCCAGGGAGTTGGGAGGCGAGGTGGAAGGGCCCCGAGGGAGCCAGGAGGAGACGGCAGGAGGGCCTTTTAGCGCCCGCCTGCCACTGGAGCCGCGTGCTTGCAATATGCTCTGCCTTCTGCTGGCAGCGCTGCTGTGAAAAGCAGCATAGCTTAATTAAGCGGTGTCAAAAAACTCAGCGCTTCCAATCTGTCTCCAATCTGAAGTGTTCCGTGCTGGGTTAGCTGTATCTTGCAAGCGCGCTGTGTCGTTACGACAAAATGATCCCGTTGTGTGGCGAATTTCAGTGTTGTCTGATTTTGTGGTGCCCGAACTCAGGGCAGCAGAGCACAGGACTCGGCGTTCGCGACGCGGGGACTCGGCGTGCGCCGCACCGCTGGTTTGCCCCGCACGTGTCACGGTTACTGCATGTGCTCAGGGGCCAGGCTCCGCTCGGGAATGTGTCGGGAATATGGGGTACACGCATGGCATCCACACGGCCCTGCTCCAGCGCACTCTGTACTGTGGAGCCGCATCCCTCCTGTCCAGCGCGCCGACCTCCAGGATCGAACGGTGCAAAACGCTGGTCCGACATCTGGACATCTAGAAAGCCCGGACAAACAGCCAGTGTTCTCAAATTCCGCCTGGAGAAAATTTCTGGGAAGATGAAGAGCACAAGTAGGAGGAAACTTGGATGAATAGGCAGCTGTCAAGTTCCTGGCTGGGATGTCCTGTTCTAGGGGCTTTGCGAGGACACTGCTCCATGAGAGTCGCGGTTTGGGGGGTTTAGCACTGTGTTCTTGAGCAAGATGGAGCTTTCTTTTCTATAGCGAAAATGAAGAATACAAAAGGAACATGATACTCAGCAAGGAACTTTTTTCTTAGTAGAACCATCTTCTCCTGAAATGTGAAAGAGCCTTTCCAAATGCCAAAGTTATGCAAACATGACTGAATGTAGAAGGGAAACCAAAAAGCAGTGTTTTTTTTTCTTTTTCCAATTTTGCAAGAGGCCACCCACAAAAGGTTTTTTTTTCTCTTTCTGTTTTTTTTTTTTTTTTTTTTTTTTTTTTTTT